>CM031236.1:545746995-546346995 GCA_018340775.1 Taxus wallichiana var. yunnanensis
TCAAGTCAAACACCTTAATGAACTCAAACTAGTTGTTTAAACAAATGGATGGAAGCTTCATGTATTCTCAGAATACCAATCGAGAGCGATGCCTCTAAGGTTTTGGGAATATTTTAGCAACAACCCCATCCCAAGGGAGTAGTTCTCGAATGGTCATGGGGCGTAGGCTTTGATATGTGCGTTCGGTCTCCCTCCCTTTGTATTTGGGTAAATCCTGAAGAGGTCTCTGGAAACATGACGCTCGTATGACATGTGAAGTCTAAGGCCTCTTTCAAATATTCCCCATAGTCCCTATCGCGTAGGTTTCGACCATTGATGGTGCCTCACCGAGGGGGTGGAATGGGTTGTTGATATGGCGTAGCATATGCATTGGTAGGGGCATAAGGAAACCCCTGTGGTTGAGCAAACATGCGGGAGAGGAGAACATATCTCCCTATGGTGATTTGGAGTACATGTTTAAGTATGAAGGGGGATTGTCTAGGAATGAATTATTTTGTACTAGACCGGGAGGTACTGGAACGGTATTAGAAATGGCGGTTCTAGTTGGCGTTTGTTGTGAATATTGAGGAGGCATGCCCAACGTGCCTATTCCTGTGAGGAGGTCTACTTGGCTAGGATGGTGTGGAGGATTGGAACTTCCTGCCTGCATGAATTGAGAATTTTGATTTGCTTGAGCAAGTTCTAATCCTCTAACCTTTTCTACTAAAGTCGAAATGACTTCATTCGGTGAAGTCACGGTATTTTTCCTTAGTGGCGTTTGTTGTATATCCTGATGTTGTATAGGCATGTGATATCCTACTATGAACTGATCATTGCCCTACCAAGTTTCCCCGAGGGCATTTCCTATATGTAGTGGCATGGAGGTATTTTCTTGAAATGAGACCTCGGGTTGTGTTTGTAAACTTCCTATAGGTGGGTACATACTCCGAGAGCGTTGTTCATTCCTGGCATAACAAACTGAATGCTCATCATCTAAAACCAGGTATGGATCTGATTGTCTATTAATTTGTGGTCTAAGAAGCACCTGAGGAGATGAACCAGATTCTCCTGTGAACGTTATATTGTTTGAGCCTAAAGGCTCTATTTGTTGTGTTTGAGCGAGCTGATCCAACTCCTCTGTTTGGAAAGATGAGCTATATCTAGTCCTTAGAGGTGGAGTTTGCATTGACAACCGGTTGGCTAAATAATTGTCACCCCATACTGAGAGTGAGGGTGATGACTGTCTATTCAGTTGAGCATAGTATGCCTCAAGACCTAGGAGAGGTCTACCATATGCATCGAATCCCAACATATTCGAGGGGTATATGAATACTCGCAGAAGAATAATGGGAAGGAGGGAAGGTGGAAGAAAGAGGTAATAAGCGAAAGCACTTTGTGTTTTTCACGCGGGTTCACCAATTTTGTATACGATGGAAAAGTGACAAGCAAGCATGGAATCTACAAGTAACTCTTCCTCGTGCACTCCGACCTCCCGAGGTCGTGCTTAGACAAATGGGGGGGATTGAATATACACAGGTATAGGAAAACTAGTCAAGCAATCTTATGTCTTCGACATGCATCGGTGGAATCTGCGAATCTAAGGCAAAGAAGGCCCCTAACTGAACCGGTGTGATAGATCGGCCGCGCGAAGGATGACTACTCAAAGGCTCCAATCAATATTGAGCTCTGGCATGATCCGATCTATAGGTTGTGGGATACGTGGAAAATGACCTGGGATGGTTTCGTGTATGTCTCCAGACAGGGTCATATGATGGATGATGGATATATAGTGGATTCTATGGTCGATTCTCTGGTCTAGTCTAGAAATCTTTAGCTTTGTTAGCTGCTATGTCTAACAAGGATAATTGTGTGATGATGATAGGCGGAAGTGGAGTAGATCTGAATACTAATGTGCGTAAGCCAACATCTATGTCTGATTGACCTGTGGACTCGTTGGGTTGTGAGATTTGTGGGTCACAACCGTAGATTCATGGTTGTTGTGGATCTACTATGGTCATGTGCGGGATCAGTCCCTAATCCCTAGTATCCAATAGTCATATGCCTTTTCGGCCTCTATGTTTAGAATTAACAGTTGTGCAATCTTCTCAGAGTATCTCATAGGCGTTCCTGCAACCTGAATTCTTAAGCTAGTATCTATGTCTGTGAGAGTGTCTCCCCGTATCTGGTCGTGGGACCAAAGGGTCACAACCAAACGCTTGCTTTCTTTCAAGCCCTTCTACACCATGTGATATTTATCTAGGGTAGTCTTGTAGTTTGGTTTATTTGACCAAAATGTGTGTGCTTGGTCATCTTCTATAATTAACCCGCTTAACTATGAGTTGATCTGTTGTAAGTCCCGCTATTGTTCGAAAGACTTGGATTCTAAGGTTCTGATCTATATCAGTTATTGCCGTAATAAGATTGGGTTGAGGCATGATTGGCTCGAATACGTATTCTCTGGGCTCTCTAGGTCCCGTGATTGTCATACAAAAGAAAATGATATAAAGCTAACTAATGACAAAATAAACTAAATATGCAAGATATATCTATGTATATTTCTAAGTCTGATACTTATTGATAAACTACTAAACAAATTTTAAAGAGCAATTATCTAATATATCTAAAATTGACAACTAAACTAATAACACAATTAAAACAAACAAAGCAACCGAGTATAGCTACTTGTCTGTGTAATTTGTAGATCTATTCTAAATAACCTGATAACTGATCTACTCTATTTGAAAGACTCTCGATCCTACCTCAGAAGTGAGGAGTGAATCATAGTTTCTTAGAAACTATCAATCCCCACACTTCCCTGGCAAATATCGAAAGTAAAATTAACTGAAATGAAATGATTAGCTACTCTATTTGATATGCTTTTAACTAGAACTTTGAAAGCTAGAACCTGGATTCGCAGAATAGTGGCGAATCTGATGGTGTGTGACCTTGTCCCCTTAGTGTGATCTCCTCGTTCCTTCGTGCTCACGTGGACCCAAAAAAGTGTGTAATGCTAACATCAACAGAAGTAGATATTGGAGCAATGGCAGCTTAGGATGACTTAATACTGATGCGAGTAGAGAGGGATAGAAGCAAGAGTACAGAGCTTGGCTTATACAATTCCTGAGGGATTTATTGTGATTCATGCAACATAAAACGTCCGAACCTCGAAACTATCCTATTTGAGGAACAAAACTCCACAAATTTTAATGGCTTCCTTTTCAAAAGAAAACTATCCTAATCCAATTGATTGATGAAATAATAATGTGATTTGCACATGGAGGATATGTGGCTTTAATGGTCACCTAAACAATACTAACCATGCATACAACAAATGAAACTATGAATCCTAAGCAAAATTGAAAGGATAAACTATTGAAATGAGAAATTCAGAGGAAAATTTGAGGGCCATTTGCTTGAGCACGAGCCACTATTTATAGTATTTTCATTTACCCAAAGGTAAAAACCAAATTGATCTCTTAAACCATAAACAATGCCAAAACACTATTCCATGGAACCAAATCATAAATACAAGCAAAGGTGGTGAAAAAAGCTCGTAAGTCGCGTTAAAAAGAACATTCGGAAAATGCGTGAAGGATCGCCGCTCGAAAGCAGGCGGCAAAGCATTCTGGACCGCCGCCCTACCTGGATGGCAACACGAGACTACCGCCAGTGCGGGCGGCGGTTTCAGAATCAAGAACAAAACGCAAAGAAAAAGATGGTAAAGAGAACAACAAAGCACGCAGGGCTAAGCGGGACATGCGGGATGTTAATGCATACTTAGAGAGATTTTACGTATCTGATCTCTAACACCTTACAAGGAGACACAGTATCATCATTGGGGCACGTGTTATGTTGTTCCGATGGTGCGAGTGCTCTGTGATTTTGGTACGTCGATTCGTGTGTTTTCCAACAAGTTTAATATAACATGCTAAACTGAAATAATTGATCTCCACAACTCAACAAGAACAGAGCCTTAAGGAAGATTTTTCAAAGATTTTGATTATCAAGGTGATAGTTATCTTGATTAGATAGATCCTTCCATATTTTGATGAAATCATGGACCAATTCACTTGGTGATTGCTTCAAGTTAATGAATCTTTGAAGGGCATTTTCAAGAAGGTCATGTTTTTGAAATTCCTTCACTAAATTTTGGACTAATGTCTCTATATTGACAATAGAATGTGAAAGGAGTTGATTATACCATTCTAGAGAATCTCCCACAAAGGTCCTTGCAAGGAGCTTGGTTGTTATATAGGTTTTGGTTTGAATCCACTTTTATATATGTTTCCAAATATTTTAAGATAGATGGTTAGGTCAATTGACCTATCATTAGATATGGTAAGAGATATCCCCTAATATCTATAGAATCTTATGTAATGATCTAGGGACCTATTATGTGATGTTTGAGGGACCTTATTATGGATTAGAGGAGGATGAATGGGAATCCCATTAGCATCCAATGGCAATGGATGTTTTGAAGTGTGATTAGGATCTATTAATATTTGAGCCACTTGAGAATCCATTTTTAGAATCTAGGTTTGTATTTGGAACTGATAGAAGTGGTAGATGATTTCATATTGGTCATTCGATCTAAAAATTTTATAATCAAGAGATTATGATCAATTGGTGAATTATTGGCCAATATATGAAGAAGCCTTAGTGTTGTTATTTTTAAGGGGATCAAGAGGAAGCTCCAATTATAAGATGCTTGTTGTGGTAAATGGGTTTTGAGTGAGGTTTTAGGGTTGTTTGCTATCAAATCCATACCTTGAGAAACTTTAATTAGTTCCCCTTATTTTTAGTTGTTTAGATCTGATTATTGTTCAAGTTTTTGATAACCTATCTAGGTTCATATTCCTATGATTTATACTACATTAGATTCATATATGAGACCCTTTTCTCGGTAGGATTGGTCATGTTGGCACGCAGGAGCCAAAGACATCAACTAAGAGGGAAGTGTGCTTAGGAAGGATTGGTTATCCATAGGTATACATAGGTTGATGGCATAAGGATTAAAACAAACAAGTGATAAACAATATTTTCCATGCAGTAGGGTTCTACACATGGGTTGATGGCATAAAGAAATAATTATTATATTTCAAACAAGATTAGTAATGCAATAGGGTTATGCACAAAATTTGATGATGTTGGGAAAGAAAGAAAAATATGAATTTAACCTAATTAGAGATAGAATGAGATTCACTTTAGAAAAGTATATTACGAGTAATAATTCCTAAATGTCTTCTCAATAAATCTAATACAAGATTGGTCACACTATGTATAGATACAAATGTGCTTAAAGAGTAGTAGTGTCATAATTATAGAGGATACTCGACCACGAACTAATGATAACTATAGGTTTCTAAGGCCTAAAACAAGATAAATATAGGTATCCTACTATGATTCAGAAGTAAGAGAAACCAAGGGGTGGATAAGCCAAAGGGCATAATATAATAATACAATATAATAGATCAAAAAAACATGTGTCTACTCTAGTCTATAATAATGAATGATCACTATACAACATAAACATATAAGATAAAAAAACTAAAAAGGATTAGAGACATTTACATATTGTGTGTGTGTGACCATTGATGCATAATCCTTTCTAGAGACAACACCAAGAGATAATAACTATGGGTGGAGAAGGGGAAGATCAACAATAAAATCTCCTAGGTTGTAACTTCGCTATGGTGACCCGTGATGCAAAAGAGGTAAGCTCTAAGAATCTAAGTCAACAAATAAGTGTGAAATAATGTGATCAAGAATATTTACAAATGTTGATAAGTGGTTGTAGATTGGTGATTTTATAAGGAAAAAATGTTAAGCATACATACCAACTCCATCACCCATTGGCAATAACGTCATATATGGAAAACGTAAAAAAACTCCATTGTCCATGGGTGATGGCATCAAGCCTTATGGGAAGCGCTAAGGTAAAAAGGAGTAAAATAGGAGTAGAGGCTATACGCTAAATGGAGGTGAGTGAAAAAGTCCAAGGTGACCTAAAGTAATAATAGTGTGCAACAAACATGAACAAGTAGATATAATGGGACAAGTGGACATGATAGATGTAATGTGTGAAAAAATGGAAGAAACAAGGAAAGGGTATTATGACTAAGGCATAATAATGACATATCTCAAATGATGTGGTATAGCCCACACGACTAAGTCTGATCGCACCCCAATCCCAACAAGTCCCCTTATGGTACCCACTCACTAGGAGAATACATCAACATTCCCTACATAAAAGAAATCATTATCAAACGTCAAAATTATGGTGTATACAATGAGTACTACATTCCTTCTTCATTTCATTAATTATATACAATTGTAGATATATGGTTTACAAGCATGGTCCTTATTCTCATTTCCATTACTCAACCTATACATAATCAAACTCGAGATGCTACAACCCATGGTGGAGGCATGGGCCATCTATTACCTTTCGATTATGTGTTATTTACAAAATCGGGCCTAGATTTATCTACAACAGTCCATACGGTTAGAAGATATGAAGGTGGATGAAAACTTCATAGGTTGTTCTTCAATCCTCTATCTATTCACATGGGAATATATCATGACATTTCTCTTCTATCTTAATGAGTTTCTTTCATACCTCTCCTCTTTGGTGTTGGGTTATTCCTACTCAGTCCTCTCAAATTCTCCTTCAAAAAAATTTGGGAATGGTCACCCCTAATCCATAAATATCTTCAACTAAGTAATAATTCACAAGTACAATAAGAATAATATCTCCTCCCTATAAAAATAAAACATATGTATTCCTTCCATGCCCTACATCTCTTTACTTTAATATACACAAAGTCAATTTTTAAAAGCTACATATGTTTTTCACATTTTAGTTATAGTTCAATTTCTTCTATGGATATTGACTACATTACGTGTTTTAGGTTTCACCTTGGGATGTTTCAACACCAATGTTAAGGACAAAATAATTGAGCTAAGAAAAAGTGTGTGTGTGTAGACTCATGTTTCACCATAGGACATGCAAACACCAACACAAAGGGAAACAACAATCAAGAAAAGACAAAGTGTGTGTGCATGCTTAGGTATGTTTTTACTTCAAGTATGCAATTTTCAATTCCACACTTAAAAGGGGGAATGAATGCATTCAAATTTGGTAACTTGTCCTTTAAAAATGAAAAAAATCCTTTGTTCCTATGTTAAGACAAATGCTCGCATTATAAGATCATTTGACATATGCTTTTCTCTCTCATGAATTGTTGATTTCTACAAATTTCTTTATCATTTATTACCATAATATTAAACATCCAAAACAACAATCTATCCATGAGTATCTTTCCAAGAATTTGGCTCTATCATCATTAATTACATATTTGTGACCATATAGAACATGGTCAGGCCATACTATGGTCTAGACTAATTGTGCAGGTCCCATACCTCTTTATCTAACAAATGTTTTTTTAATTTGAAAATATTAAGTGTGTAATTTCATCTTCTCTAGGTCAAACATTACAAAAATATCTAATCTTTGGAAGCCTATACAAGAAATTCCATTTCACTTTATAACTCATTTGGCATTCTTATGAGCATACATTGCAAATATCAACATTACATCATTTAAGGCTCTTGTTTACACCATTTTTAGATTTATTAGGTTTGTTATACAATACTCAATAATAAAAAGGAACTGTAAGGTCTAAAGACTAGGATATATTGTGATACATTAACTTCCAACATTAATTGTACAAAATCAAAATAACATATTGGTAATTTCTCTATATGTATACACACTCAAAATAAATGAGAGAGAGAGAGAGAGAGAGAATTAGTTATACACGATAGTACAAGAATAATATGGGAAGAAAAACTAGAGAAATTGGAAGTGTAGTACATGACAAAGTTTCACTATTAGAACTATAATCTAGAAATCTATTAGCGTAGGACCACGCGGTATGGTTAGTTTGTATAATCTAGTCCTACACCTTTTTAACAGTTCTTAACACCCTCACAATGGAGGTTTGAAACTTTCTAGGTCCTTTGGTGACCTGAAATTATACTTCATTTTCAAACCCTAGTTCTCACACAATCTCAATATTATTTATAATCAGTCGAATCACTCCAAAACCATAACCAATGGTTGAAGAACCTACAAGAAGGCTAGTGTTTGCGTTATGATGAGGCCATTTAATAATTCATCATTTACATGAAAAGAAACACGTATTCTTCCCTTTGAGTAAGTTTTAAGATGGAGTTAGTGTGATTAAGATGTCTTTTACCTATTTTAGGATGAAGAGAAGGTATATATTGATTTGTTCTTTGAACGTCATTGTTATCCATTTAAAACTAATGTTTCCTATTAAATAGGTATGTTTCTTATCAAAACAATAGGTTAAAGAATCAGATTGGGTATCACTAAAGCATTTTAGTAAATTTGGAATGTTTCAGGATATGCTCCAAAATTGTCTTAACCTCAAGATTTAACATGCAATATAAACTATGGACTATTCTTGCCTATAATTTTGAATGGGAAAAACTAAAAAATGTTCTAGCTTATAGATTTTGTAAAGGTTTTGCAAAAAAATCAACCATAGGTTCGAACCATCATGTAAGCAACTACGAATGCGGATACAAGAAACTACGTGGAAAAACAAGGAGCTAAAGTGACACTCGGTCAAAATGTCATGTCTTTATAGAATTTTGACTCCACAAGGATGAAGAAGTAGTCAAGGTAGAAGCTATAGTTCTCCACTATAACTATTTTTATATATCTACTTTCTCCTATGTTTCCTCTGGCACTTGGAATGAGGAGAAGAGGGAATATATATAGTAATTCATAAATAACCGCTCTCCCATGTTTCATCAAACAATTCATAGTAGGAATAGAAATTGTTTTCTAATACACAATGTTCTCTTTATGTTTTACTTCTTGTTAATAAAACCGCCCAAGAATATAGTTAATTAGTTCCACTTTCATTGGGTGACACATCACTCGAAGGGGGGATTATAAATGTAGCATCATAAACTTAGAAAAGTGTTAGATTTTGTAATAGCAATTTGACAATCAATATTATCCCAGAAATATTTGCAGAGCAACTTGTGTCTAAGTGTTAGTTTCCAAGTCCAAGGGAGGAGCAAGGGCCCACTCTTTCCCAAGGAGGAGGATAGTTAGTATTTCTTAGAATATATTTATGTTGTATTGATATTTAGATAATTGTTTAAAGTATTGTTTCAAGTTTTTGCATGCTTTTGGTATAAAGGAATTTTTGTATAGATTAGATGTTTGAATTCGGTTTTAATTACTTGAGGATTATGAAATTAGTTTCTTTTTCAAGTTGATAACTCTATATGAGAGTAGCTATTAGATTTCCTTCCAAGTTATTTTCACTACTAGATAAGTGTTTTTAAGGTGATGTTTTTTCCACCCTACTGCATATAACCTTGGACACCACCATATTTGCCAAAATATTAAGACTAAAGTGAGGCATTAACGATAGCCAATCACTTTTTGGTGTCATTTCCATGGACTCTTAGGTTTCATTAGGAAAAATTTGTTAAGATAAGATAGTGAAAAGCTCAAAATTGTCCATTCAGAATCATCTTTCCTTACTCACAATGACAATAAAAATTACTTGTGGTGACAATGTGTAACTTTTAAGCCTTGTTTCATGTTTTTCACAAGGTCAAAATTCAAGTTGAAAACATGACAACTTTACCCAAGTGTCAAAAAAAAAAATCGATGCCCCTCCCGAGTCATCCTCTAGGTTAGTCTACCTTTTGTGTCATAATATTCCCATCATTTAAAATCCTCATAATGTGTTGAAAAACCTTCCCAAGTGTTTGAAATGTGGTCATGAGGTCATTTGGTCCTTTCAATTGAATGTTGTCAAAAGATGAAATTTGTACTAAGCCTAGAAAGGCTATTCTTTAGCCTTTCCTGGATAGTGTGCATCATCTAAAGATGATTAAGAATCCTAAAATCATCTATATATTTTATTGAGGATTTTAAATTTTAATGGATTAGGTTTAGGAATATTTATGAAAAATTAGGAGGTTTTGGAAAAAGAACGATGAAAACAGGTTTTGAAGGCTTGAGGAGCTTGTAGTGAAAAAAGATACATGAACTTCAACTAAGATTTTGGGAGCTCCAAGATGAGTTTTGAGAGAAAGCAAGATATCATCAGAAATATTAAATAATCCTATACATGATGGAGTTTTCACATTCTTCCCAAGACCCAAGTGCTTCTCAGGAAGATCAATCTCAATAAACTCACCTTACGGTCCCAAATGAAAAGGTAGTATTTTTTGGAGAATGAGGCATAATCATGTCTTTGAAACCATCCCATTGATCTTGAAATGATCTTGGAAGTAAAAATGATATAAAAAATTTCTGAAAAGACCTCCTGGAGCTCCAGAAAAGTGGTTTCATGTTTTTGGGAGTTAGTCAATTTCACAATTGGAAGGGTGGTGCATTTTGGTGTCCCGACTATCCCAACTGTCAAAGATAGTGGGGATAGTAGGGACAAAAAAATTCCCCACCCCCATTTGTAGCCCTTGAACCCTTATGTGACCCTATACCTTCTCGTTAAGTGTTAGATAGTCATGGATGAAAATTTGGCTAAGTTTTTGCATGTTAACCCTTGGGTGCATTTTTTTGCCCCAACTACATGAACAGTGGGGAAAATTGGGAAAAAAAATACACCCCACCCTAGCCCTTGATCGGTCTCATTATGTGACCAAAAATGTTGTCTCTCAGGTGCTCTAACCTTTCTCTCTCATCCTCCAAGCTCTTTGATCATCTCCTGCCACTTGTCAAACCTAGGGAAGGGGGCACATTTTCTTGCCCAAACTATTCCAACTATACTAGGGACACTAGGTAAAATTGGGACAATAAAAATTCACTCCACCTCTTCTCTTTCAAATCATATTTTTAAAGCATGCTTTCGCAATTTAAAAATAACATTGTTTTAAACTTTTAAAGAGCTCTACAAACCTTTTTCACTCCATTCCTTCACCAAGTCGACCTAAGCAACCATTTTTGACACCGGAATCTCAAAAACACTTAAAAATTCATTATATATACCTAAATTTTGTCCGAGGCAACCATGACCACCGAAATGGAGAAATTTTCATGTCTTTCAAACGAGTGATCTGATTCGAACGAGATTTTCTCATATTTTCTACAATCCAAGTGCCTTTAAGAACATAGTGATTGAAAACCCCATGCTGCTATGGATTATTTATAGCATAAAACATTATTTATATGCCATGTTTTATGCTTTTTTATTTCCAAGCATTCTGGCGGGTGGATTGAGATGAAATTTTGAGTATAATATCCGAAGAGCGAGACTATTCCAGTGAAGTTTTTTTCATGGAAAACTAACAAGGGAAGTGTCCTATTTTTAGTAATTATTTGGTATTTACACTTAATATAAATAGATTTTTTTGAAAAATCAAAACATTTCAAGTCAATGCACTTAGAAATCAATGGTGAAGACAAACTAGGTAGATTTGGTCAAAAAAACAAAACAAAGTAAAAATCCCTTTCTAAAAATAGTAATTGTCAAAAACCGTCAAAAGGAAATAAAAAAAGTGTACATAATATGTTAGAAGATTAAGGGGACTAAAAAAGTAGGAAAAAAGCAAATACATTACTTCCTACTTACTAAAAATAGAAAGTGTCCATTTTAGGTGTAGAAAGTTGTTGTCTTCCTCATTTTTTCTCACCTAGTAGATTTTTTCCATAATGAAGTTCAAATTTTCTAGTTTAGAGCCTATTTTAAATGTTGCATAAAATTATCCGGATGTAAGAGATGGGATGTCACTCACATGGACTTGGAGGATCTGAAAAACTAGATGCTTGGCGGACCCAAGGAACTTGTGGAAGAAAGAATATACACAAGTGGTTTGTTTGCAGCAGGTGGCCACCCACTATCTATCCATAGAAAAAAATTGGTGATGACTTATGCTCAACACTACGAACCAAACACTTGAATCATACAGTGGATGAAATTTAAATCTTGGCAGTGCTCACCCCCAAGGAATATCAAAAAGTATGTAGATCCCAACTTGGAGCAATATGGTAATCATCCCAAAGGAGTTTACATCAGGAGAATGGTCAAAGATAGATTCATACCTCCAAGGCCTTACATTAGGGTCATGGCTAAAGCAGGTAAGGAAACCCTCCCATGTGTCGAAGTCTTGGTCTAGGCATGAGTTTCACGAAGGATTCTCGGATGCTATCATTATTTTGAGTAGGGTGATGGGAGAGGAAACCACCAGGAGTTTCATGATTAGATGGTGTTGTTTATCCTTACCATCATTGAAGGAAATAAAATGATTGATTAAGGTCAAATCATGAGTGACAACCTCTATTTTTAGTTTCTCTAGCTTCTAGTCACAAGAAAGTTTTCCATGACATCATACTTAGTGTATGGTCTTTCCAAAGACAAAATCTTTTAGGGTTTTAACTCTCACTCATTTGAAAGATAAGAAAATTTTCATATATGTTTTCCTCTTCCTCTTTCATTGTATAGGTTTGTGAAAATGTCAATAAAGAAAGGATTTTCAACTTTTCTGGATGAGTGAATAAGTGAGATTTTATGTTCATGGTTTCATCTTGTCTTGATATTGTTAGAAAAGTTGTTCTTTCCAATTATGTGTTGATACATATCTAGTTAATCCTATTAGGAATTAGAGAAAAATATGTGGAAACAATTCCTCAAATCACAAAGAATAGGAAACTATTTAGTAGAAATCAACTTACAAAATATAACAACATATATAAACGATGCACAAAAGAAGACAAGACAAGATTTAATGTGGTTCACCCAATGTGAGCTATGTCCACCAAGAACTTTCTTAGATTTTATTAAAGTATTCTCTCAGTTATAATTGCACAACAATCACTCATGAACTCACATCTAAATTCCCAAAGATGTTAAACAACATCAAAGACACAATTGACACCCAATTGCTCAACCTTGATCACTCAAGATACCCAATATTACTCTTGATCCGATACATTAGGACACCCCTAACACCTCTATTTATAAGATTATAGTCCTTTTAGGAAGTTATAAAGCCGACCCAAGAAATTTGAAAGTCTTAATCTTTCAACTTGCCACGGCTGGAAAAAAACTATTGCAGTTAATAACAACGTCATAGAATGAAAACTAGTAGATGAATGCGAGAATGATCCTAAAGTCTCCAAACTTAACCATTCAAACTCCAATACTTCAATGTTTGATTCTAGAAGACCAAAAGTAGGCTCCACACCCAACAATATCCCACTTGAGACTATTTCCACTAAGCAAAGTTCTCAACCCTTCATTATCAACCATGCAGGCTAACCAAAGTTGAACACAACTTCAACTTCTCCCTTGTGATCACCTTGGTCATCATATCCATAGGGTTCTAATGGTATGGATCTTTTCCAGCTTCAACTAATATTCTTCCAAAACTACCCTGATGAAATGATATCTCAGCTAAATGTGCTTCATCCTAGAGTGAAAGCGGAGTTCTTTGCCAAATGAATAACACGTTGACTATCACGGTGTAGTCTCCCAACTTCCCGCTTATGCCCTAACTCATCAATAAATTGTTGAAGCCAAATAATTTCCTTGCTTGCCTCTGTGCAAGCAACATACTCAACCTCTGTGGTTGATGAAAGCCACAACCTTTTGAATCGTGAAACCCAACTCACTATTGTATCACCAACCGTAAATACATAACTTGTTATGCTCCTCCTAATGTCCAAATATCCTACCATGTTCTAATCTACATATCCATGCAATGTAGTGTTTGATCCACTCGAAACACAATGCTACTCCTATGGTCCCTCTCAAATACCAAAGGATCCACTTCACTGCATGCTAGTGCTCTCTACCTAGATCACTCATAAACTTGCTCACTACTCCTACCACATGGGAAATATCAGGTCTAGTGCATACCATAACATACATCAAGCTTCCAACCACTGATGATTATGGTACCCTGGACATCTGGATTCTATCCTCTTCAATCTTGGGACTTTTCTCCTTTGATAATTTAAAGCGACCTATGAAAGAAGTACCAACCGGTTTAACATCCTACATACTAAACATTTCTAATACCTTCTTTATGTACTCTTCTTAAGATAATACCAGCTTCCTCTCCTTCTTGTTCTAATTTATTCTCATACCAAGGATTTGCTTTGCTGCCCCCAAATCCTTCATAGCAAAGGAGTCACCTAGTTGCTTCTTGAGTACCTTTATTTCTTGCATGTTCTTCCCTACAACAAGCATATCATCCACATACAAGCACATAATAATATAACTACCATCAAGAAACTTCTTGATGTACATGTAATGGTCTAAGTGACACCTAGAGTAACCCTACTCCTACATAAAACTATCAAACTTCTTGTACCACTGCTGTGGAGCTTGTTTCCGGCCATACAATATCTTCTTCAATTTACACACTAATGTTTCCTTCCCTTTGACCTCATAACCCTATGGCTTCGCATATATAAATCCTCCTCCAAATCACCATGAAGGAATGTGGTCTTCACATCCAATGGCTCTAAGTGCAAGTCTTCCACTACTACTAAACCAAGAATAGTCCTAATAAAGGTCATTTTAACATTAGGAGAAAAAAATCATCAAAGTTTATACCTTTCTTTTGTGCAAATCCCTTGACCACCAATTGGGCCTTATACCTTTTCGTGCCTCCATCTTCCTCTTTAATTCTATAAACCCACTTGTTCTACAATGCTGCTCTCTTTCCCTCGAGTAGCTCCACCAAATCCCAAGATCGGTTCTCCATAAGAGATCTATGCTCATCATCCATGGCCTACTCCCACTTCTTCCCGACATCTACCCGCACTACTTCCTCAAAGCACTCGGCTCTCCACTATCAAGGAGATATAAGTATTCAAATACAAAGTAAAATGTTTAGGTTCCCTTCTTACCCTAAAAGACCTTCTCACTTCAGGAGTTTTGGGTTCCTGATGGGTAGGTTCTAAACTAGTTATGCCAAAACATGTTGCACCTAAACCGCTATCCATGCCAAACATGTTGCACCTAAACTGGCCCCTTAGACACCTTGCCATCCATAATGTCCTCTAACACTATGTATTATTTCTTTGATTCCTCTTTATGTTCCTACAACTGATATTTATACATGAATTTTTCATTAAAGACAATATCTCTAAACCAAAATATTTTCTTGTCCTTAAGACTCCAAACATGGTAACCAAAGTCATCCTCACCATATCCAACAAATGTGCATTTCTCAAACTTAGCCTCTAACTTGGTCTTATCATCTTTATCAATATTAACAAATACCTCACATCCAAATAATCTAAGAAATGAGTAATCAAGTTTCTTACCAAACCAAGCCTCTTCAAGTATACCTCCATCCAAGGCCATAAAGGGTTAACTGTTAATCAAATAAATAGTTATGATCACCACTTCGCCCAAGACATGAGTGGAATCCCCACATATGACCTCATGCATCTAGCACACTCTATGATTTTCATGTTCATTCTCTCTGACACTCCATTTTCCTGTGGAGTCTTTAGAACCGTCCTTTTCCTACATATCCCATTTACCAAACAATAATCAAGAAATTCATTGTTGTAATACTCCCCTCCATTATCTAACCTAAGACATTTCAGCTTGAGACATGTTTCATTCTCAACCAAGGCTTTCCATCTTTTGAAAGTTTCAAACACATCATATTTCTTTCTAATGCAATATACCCAAAATTTTCTAGTTACATCATCAATGAAAGTGACATAATAACATGAACCACCAATAGAGTTTACCTTAGTTGGCTCCCATACATCTGTATGTACCAACTCCAACTTACCCTCCTTCCTAGTAGGTCCAACCTTGAGGAATCTCACCCGCTTTTGTTTCCCATAAACACAATCCTCACAAAAGTCCAAATCTAACTCCTTTAATCCAGGAAACATGTCCTTTAGAATTTGCATGCCCTTTTGACTCATATGACCAAGTCTCTAGTGCCACAAAGTTGCATCTCCATCTGCAGCAACTAAATTACAATAATCAACACCACTAGTTAAATACAAAGTACTAGTTTTCTTACCTCTTGCAACCACAAGAGCTCCCTTAGTAACCTTCCAAGAATCCACTGTAAAACTGATCGTACAACCATCACTACCCAGTTGACTAGTTGATATCAAGTTTCACCTTAACTTAGGCATGTGCGTGACATCCTTAAGTAGCCATGTTTTCCCATTCTTCATTTTCACCTGAACACAACCTTTCCCTACTATGTTGTATGGTTCATCATCACCAAGATATACATGTCCAAAATCACCTTGAACAAAGTTAATAAAGTAATGTCTATGTGGGGTGGCATGGAAAGAAGCCCCTGAATCTAACACCCAAGACTTAGAAATATTATCTAAAAAAATAATTAAGGCATCCAGACAAACATCACATGCTGCCAAATTTACCTCCTTATTCTTCTTATCCCGAAGAGCCCAAGAATCTTTGTTAAGCATGACCAACCTTTCCTACAAAGGCCAACATTCCGACTTGCTCTTGGAATTTGACCTTTCGTGATCATTCGACTTCCCACAATTACCTTTCCCTCTATTCTTTTGTCTCCCTCCGATCTCCATCATCAAAGTGTTTCCATAAGTAGAAGAATCCATATTGATCTTCCTTCGCATTTCCTCGCTTAGGATCGCACCTATCACATCTACAAACTTCAACTTTGAGTTATTAGAGACCAAATTACTTATATTCATAGCCAAGTTGTCCCAGCTATTTGACAAGGAGCACAAAATCAACAAATCCCTGACCTCATCATCAAATTCAATTTTCACCGAGTTTAACATACTCACAACCGTATTAAATTCATTCAAATGATTAGCAAAAAAACCATTCTCAAACATCTTCATATTAAATAACTTTTTCATCAAAAATATTTTATAAGATGCAGAGGGTTTTTCATATAACTTCCCCAATGCATTCATGAGACCTTTTGTGGTCTTCTCTATGATATGTTGAAAGCAACCAAAGATGCAAGACATAACCGAATTGCCCCGAGCGCCTTTCTATCTAGTAACTCACAATCCTCATTTTACATGGTTGTAGGTTTCTTTTCTTTTTCAGCCAACGAAACATGGAGGTCCTTCTCGATACAAGTAATCCTCCATCTCCATATTCTACAAAATAATTTTTTTCCCATTGAACTTCTCAACCCTCAATTTGCCCTCATCCATACCATAGCTCCCACTCAAGCTAAAATTTCCCTGTGATTCACCACTTCAACAAAAAATCACCAAAGCTCGATACCAGTTGTTAGAAATTAGAGAAAAATATGCAGAAATAATTCCTCAAATCACAGCAGTGGGAAACTATTTAGCAAAAATGAACTTGCAAAAATATAACAACATATATAAACAATGCACAAAAGAAGACAAGACAAGATTTAATGTGGTTCACCCAATGTTGGCTACATCCACCAAGAACTTGCTCAAATTTTATTATTATAGTCTTCTCTCAGTTACAATTACACAACAATCACTCATGAACTCACAATATAATTCCCAAAGATGTTAAACCACATCTAAGACACAATTGACACCCAATTACTCAACCTTGATCACTCTTGATCACCTCTTGATCACTCAAGATACCAAGATTACTCTTGATTTGATACATTAGGATTCCCCTAACACATCTATTTATAATATTACAATCCTTCTAGGTAGTTCCAAATCTGACCCAAGAAGTTTGAAAGTCTTAATCTTTCAACTTCCCATGGCTGGAAAAAAACTCTCGCATTTAACAACATGTCGAGCACAAAAAAATACATGATCGCAAAATGCTCCTGAAGTCTCCAAACTTGATCATTCATACTCCAACACTTCAATGTTGATTCAAGAAGACCAAAAATAAGCTCCACACCCCAAAAAATCATTGCAAGAATCTAAATTTTTCCTACTTGCGGTATTAATCCCTTCTCTAATTTCCCACTCCCCATATCTCACCTCCCTTAAAAATTCCTCCCTTACACAAAATTGCAAGAATTTTCTGAAGGTGTAGTAGAGTGTGCCTCTATTAATCCCCATCTTGTATGCCAACTACATATTTGTTTTTTATTTCACATATAATAATGAGATTCCCCATTCAAGCAAATGGACCTAGTCCCAGAGCATTAGTGAAAATAAACTAATTTCTCCCAGCTGACAAATCATTTCACCAACATTTTTTGGTGCCCACCATGGGGTAGAATTTTTATTCTACACCCCACATATATTCCACAAAATTAAAAAAAATAGATATCTGAAAAAACCCAAAAAAAAAAAAAAAAAAAATTTGAAAATTCAATGAGCCTTATGTCTTCCACTAATGGTTATTCCTAGTAATCCCCTAGTCCTAAGACATGAACTTATTTTCCATATCCAATAAAACATTACATCGAATTGAGGGATGTTATTTGGCATAACAAAGAAAACTTCTCTCATTACTAAATTGCTACAAGAGTTCTAGATTTTGAATAATAATGTGTCGTGGCCTTAGAAATAGCAAGAAAATTTCAAATTCGAAAAGGAGAGCTTGAGTTGATTTAAAGTCTACAAACTGGTTGATCGTAGATACACCAGTTTGAGAGGCAAAGAGGAAACCTTGATCCTATATTTGAAGAACTCCAAAGATGACAAGAGTAAATCACCAATCCTCGTCACTCCCTTCCTCCCATGACTTCTCACATTGGCTTAAGTGGTGTTAAATATCATAATCACACTTCTCTTGTTTCATCCCAGGTTTCTCCAATTTCTCCAAATCCATTGGATATAGAATTTCTAGATATTAAAGAAGACCTTGAAGAAGTGTTTCTAGAAGCAAGAGTAGAATTAGAAGTAAAAGCGGAAATGAAAGCAGAAGAAGTAAGAATGGTGGAAGAAAGAGAGAGACTTGTGAAAATTGTTCCATTGGGAAGAAACATAGGTTCGCTCCCCCCTGCACCAATTCATGAATTACCAAAGGGATCTCGTAAGAGTTTTCCTAAATTCATAGGTGACGACACACAACTCCCGGAAGAAGACATAGCAATGTTCATCACAACATGTGGGGTATTAGGAGTAGAACACAAAATATGTTGGTGAGGTTATTCATAGAATCTCTGCAAGATAAGGAAACTGAGTGGTTCTATCTCCTACCGGATAGATCCATCACTAGTTGTGATGAAATCAAGACCAGCTTGTTAAGAAAGTTTCAAATCCACTTAAGATTATCAAGATCTCCTAATGCATTTGGTGCAAATGAAAAAGGATCCCAATGAGACTATGATGGATTTCATAGCTTGTTATAACATGTTACTAAAGAGGATACCCTTTGAAGCTATTCCCTCCGATGAAAACATGAAAATATTTGATATCAATGCTAAATTTCCGAGGTGGGATTCATCCTTTGAAAATCCTTACCTAGGAATCTCATAGAAGCTCAAGAATATGATGTTGAAGTAGAATATGATTTTATTTTGTCTAGAAAAGTAAAAAATCTAAGTGGCAAACAAAAAGGTCAAAGTTCCAATTCTACCTCCGTGGATCCCCTAATTAAAAAATTAACAAATGATGTTATTGCACTCAAAATAATACATTCATAAATTACTTTGAGAGATGCTCTAAGGGAAATTAATTTTCAAAATAAGCAAATAATTTTAGCACCTCCTAAAAGAATTACTTTATAGGTTCCCCCATCAATGCACCCCACGTTGAACAAGAACATGATGAAGAAAATATTGTTGAACAAGTTGATGATGATGAAGAAGAGACTAAACTCGAAATTGAATAATTTTATGATGGTGAAATCGGGTACTTCGAGTACTCATCTTGAGGATGAAAGTGAAGAGGATAACACACTAAGATTCTATTTTGATGTGTTCTCCCATTCTCAATCCGTAAATAAAAAATTCTCCCACTACTTCTCTCAAGAAGAAGAAAGATGTAAATCCTACCACAACAACTCTACCTAACAAAATAATAAATAGATGAGCTATACTTCCACCTTCTATGGACTCTACCAAAGAAAAGCTAAATCTTGTGGTAGCCAAGAAAAAATTAGTAAACAAACAAGTCTCTTAATTCTACTTCTATTAAAGCTTCTTCTTCCAAGTCTCCTAATGCTACTTCCAAAATGGTGAATGTTTATAACAAAACTTTTGAGGTACCTAGTAATCTTGTTGTAGCTTATAAACCCACCTCTATTACGAAACAACCCTCACTCCCAAAGTATTGTCTCCTCCACCTATTAAAGCTTCTACCACTCTGGATACATCTACTTCCTTTGTTTCACCACACAGGAATATCGTATGACAAAATGATTTAAAAAGGTAAAGGTGAGGTACGCGAGGAATACCGGAGGTCATGAAGAGGTTGTGCACCGTTGAAGACTAGGTCGATCAAGAGCACTCCTTTTGTTTGGGAAGGGATACCTGAAAAGAAAAACAAACCACAAGATATAATTAAAAGCATCGGTTGGTGGATTGGCTAGTGAAAGCTAGATCCGAGAAGCGAGATGCTTCCTCGAAGCTTATGTCAATCCATGTTATAAAAAAATGTTGATAAATAACATAAAAGATAAAGTCCTATTGAGTTGTATAATTTGTGTATTTCACACAAGAACAATAATTCAAATATAATCTAAATAGTGAATACAAGATTAAATTTAAAGAGGGTGGTGGGTATCAAGGTCTACAGGTGAGGCAGGGGTAGTATGGAGGCCTAGGTGAAGTTATGGGAGGTTTTGAGGAGTTTTGGGTGGGTGAATGAGATTGCATTGATCTAGGGGAAAACATATCGACATGTAGATTGATGTCGGTTGGGGAACCGATGTTGGTCACTGGTTTTAGCCGGGATCGGTTGGCTAACCGATCACAATAGGGGAAATTAGGTGCCAAGGCAAGAAAGGAGGTTGGTTTGGGCTCTTTGTGATTGAAAAGGGGATTTGGAGGTCTTGGATAGGGTATAGGGATTTAGGTGAAGGTACAATAGGGGTAAAAGGGGTGGTTGGAGGAACAGAGAGGTTCAGGTTGGTAGGGTATTGGGTAGATGGGCGATGGATGGTATTTAGGTGAGAAAGGAGCCATACAATAGAAGACAATAAGAGATCTAAGACCAAAGTTAAGAACTAACAACTTGGTTAAGATAATTATCTGAGGATCTAGAGATTGGTGGATGGCAGTGGTTGGTGGGTGCTCATATGAGAGACGGGCCAAGATCTAATGTTGTAGAAATGAAGCTTGAGTGTTTCTTGATCGAGTGGTTTGAGGTTGTGGAGTAGTAGGTTGATCGCTAGTGAAGAATGTACATGCTCTGGTGCCGAGTTAATCCTTGATAGTCGATTGAATGCCCAAGATACAAGATCATAAGATGTCAACCAAAAAGAAGAACCAACCCTAGGCAAAGAGTTGAAAATGCATATTTAATGGAACCGATGGTGGTTCCTTGACCCACGCCGACCGAGGAATAACTGGCGTCGGTTAGGAGAGATAGTCTTATTTGCTAAAAATAACCTTTTCTCTCCTTTTGGTGTGAGTCAAGAATGGTTCTGGGTTAGGAGTCTTGATTCTCGTTAAATCACATGGGAAATTGGTAGGAGAGGTAGTTAGCAATTAATATTAGGTTTAAAAGAAGTCTCAATTGGTTAGGGGGAGTGATGACTCAGTCTTAGCTATTAAATGGGTCCAAGGTGAGGTGGAGAGATGAGGTGGAGGGGTGAGGTGGTAATTAACCTAATATTGATAATTAGATTAATAAAAATGTGTGGAAGGGGTCATGGTAAGGGGGTATGTTAATTGAAAGGGGCTTAGAGGGTTGTGACCCAATTTTAGGTGTCTACATTTGCCCCTTTTTGTCGTGTAGCTTGTACTAATAAGAGACAATGACAAAAACAAGAAGTAGGTTTCCCTAATAAGGGTGGAGGTGATCCCCCTCAATCCAAGAAATGATGTAGGGGAAGGCCGAATCGGTGATGGTTTGATAAGGTGGTAGGTGATGAAAAATGAGGTAAGGTGTAGTATAGGCAATGGTGATGATAGGGGAGCAAAGGTGGAGGCAACAAATGCACACACACGTCCGTAATGCAACAAGGCAAAAGGTTGAAGAGTGCACAAACATTACATTATCAAAGGTTGATAGGTTATCCAAACACGGGTGATTTGGTCCAAGTATCCAAGGTATAGGATGTGATCTGGAAACACAATGAGTCTAAGTGCAGGAACGGGTATAGATGTGTTTCAAACACCAAAAGGTTTGGTCTAGTCGAGATAAACATCACAAAATAAGGCAAGGCAAGGTCAGGTAGGTGAAACAACATGGGTAGCATTATCACATGGTAGAGTGAGTAAGCAAGTCTTATTTTCAAATAGGAGGGGTTAGTTCGGGAGGTTATATAGTTGAGGCAAATATGCCCCTAAGTATCCTTAGGGAAGTGGTGAGGTGGTTAGGCTAGTAGGTGATTTCGTAGGGATGTTTTAGGGACATGTGGCAGCAAGAAAAAGGCACCTCTAATAAATATTAGGTCAAATGAGGATGATGGGGCTATATGCAGGGTGACTGATATCGGTTTAGAAGAACTTATCTTGACAGGTGACCAATGTCAATCACCTAGGGCATGACTAGACCGATGTCGTAGGCCAAATTCTAAGTTAAAATGGAAAACCCACCCAAAGGTAATTCATTTGAGCATTTGTTGAGGTTGAAAATGATTGGTGGAGAGCATATTGGTGAGGAAAATGACAGATAGGCTCACATGAGTGATTTGGTGAGAGATTAGTGGTTGGAGGAGTGAGTTCGAGGGCCCATTTATAGCCACCTAAGTAATTTTGATTGGTTGAGAGCTTAGAAATCATTTGACATGGCAAAGGTAGGAGAAGGCTCCGTGGTGATCCGGTTTAGGCTCTAAAATCCCACCACAGAGGCACCGACGAGAAGAGGTAGGATTTAAGCTTGAATTTTTGTTTTTGTTGAAGAATAGGCTAGGAAAAATGAAAATTTTGTTTTTTTTAAAATTTGATTGAAATGGGGGTGAAATTGGGTGTGGAGGGTGGAATTAGGTTAATTAGGGGTCAAAATGAACTTTGGGGCAATTTGGGTGTGTTTGGGTGGGTAAAATAGGCATATTTGTCAATTTTTACATTGGAGGGTGTGCGGTTCGGCCTTAGGGCTGAACCAAGAATCGAAATGTCAATCGGTTATCGATCGGCATCGTTGTGAGTGAATTGGTGACGATCGAAATGAGGGTTAACATTGGTAGGGTGACCAATGCCAATTGCTCGGGAATGGTTAATTTGGAAGAAAATTGTGTTTTGGGATGTCGAAGGTATGTTTAAGTTAGATGGGGTGTCAAAGCTAGGTCTAAGGTAGGTGTAGGTCTGGGTAATGTTTCCAAAAGAACATTAGGGGAGGTTTTAGGTGAATGATGATGCAATAGGATGAGTTCGGGAGGGATGGGGAAGGGTAGGTCAAATAGGTGAAATAGTGGGAAGAATATGATTCTGGGAGGTAGGTTAGGTAAAGGTGGATGGTCTAGGTAAGGAAAGGTAGAAAATAGGCTAAGTCGAGTGTTGAATAGAAATTCAAAAGGGTAAATGATTACTTTCGTGAATGTTGATGATGTAGGCTAGGCAGTAGATGACGATGAGGGACCAACTGCCACCTTTGTTAGTATAGATGAGACCTACCATTTCAGATGAGTGGGAGCACATGCAAGCAGTTAGGCTAGGCAAGGTGAGGAGGTACAAGAAAATTTCTTGAGATCACAGCATGATGGTAACCTTAATCGATAAATGGGACCCGACTACCAACACCTTCCATCTACCGATGGGAGAGATGACCATCACACTAGAGGATGTGTATAGGATTTTATAGCTTCCGATCATTGGGGAGCTAATATATTAGGTGATGTATTCAGATGTAGTGGGTGATATGGCTGGCTATGGTGTTTGGGTCGGCCATGGCAGAGCTAACATATCATAGTGTGAGTATCAGCTATGGTATGATGTATGTGGCGTATCCACATGAGACTCATCCATCAGTGTTGATGATGGTTGGCGTCAATTTTTTTCCCTTCTAGACTCAGATGGTGAGAGGTTTCCACGAGCCTTGATGGGAGTCTTAGAGGACATGGTGTTTGATCAGTATGTTTTACATGGGAACATCAATGTACTTAGTTTAGTTTTATATAGGGAGTTGTGGCTTACATGAGGATACGGCGATACAGTCTCTATTGTACCTATCTATTACATTGTTGGGTATATGAGCACATTGTGTGCCTTCATCCACTTGGTCTACCATGACAGGGGTGGGAGGTGGGTGTATATAGGGTAGGATATAGGTGGTGGTTGTGGATTGGAGAGTAGGAGAGGGTGGATGGGGTGACTCAGGATATAGCATATTATCAGAGGGTACTGGATAGCCTGTCACCTATAGAGATTCTATGGAGGCCATACCTCACATATCTAGAGTTCACAGGCATGGAGGAGGAGCTGGAGGGTTTACAACTTTTTAGATGGATCTAGGGGCACAGAAGCCGAGGAACATGAGTGCATACCCGTGAGATCGGTCAAATGACATATTATCTTACAACAAAGTGTGCCCCCTCCATTCCCACATTACGGTTGAGATGATGTGGAGATAACTTACCTCTTTAATAGCTTGCACCACTAGTAGGAGTGGAGGAGCATGTAGCGAACGATATGATAGATGATGTTGTGGTGTACGACTAGTTATAGGAAGTGGTGGATAGCATAGTTACAGTAAAGACCAACCGGACAAAGATAGGTTCATTTGATTAGTGTTATCAATGAGAGAGACAGTCTATGGGTGCAGGTTATAAGATTTCAGGCCTAGGTGATCGCTTTACAGGCACAGGTGGCCATATTATGAACACATCTAGTAGTAAAGCACAAGCACAAGTTGGTGACAAGGGATAGGTTACGAGACTACAGCCTAGGTGACTCGCTTTACATACGCAGTGGCCACATTATAGACATAGTTAGCAAGAAACACAAAGAAAAGGCTAACATCGAGGGTCACGTGGTTGCCCCTCCTTCACCTCTAAGGGCACATGATGGGACATAGATACAAGGATAGGGTCCATTATTATAAGGTACAGTACCAAGATAACATCCACGACCTCAAGTACAGGGACATGGACCACTACCACTGGATAGGGTCCACAGACAGTAGTAGAGTGATGCCACCACCATAGGTGATATCAATGGACCGATACAGAGAGGTTGTGGCTAAGGCTAGATATTATGAGGATCATATTACGAGATCGGTCTCCCTATTGTCATCTATTCTACCTACAGAGCTTAGCAGAAAGCGAGTTAGAGGTCCAGCTCACGGACCCATAGTGCCAGTAGTTCAGGGAGCCACCGTACACTTTGGTAGGGCTAGCAGGAGGTGACCAATGCACAAAGACAAAGGCCAAGTGAGGGGACAAGAGAGAGTGGCAAAGGCACCGGGCCCTCCTAGGGATGATGAGATGATTGAGATTGTTTTTTTTTTATGATTTATGACTTATATATACTGGCCTGTGTGCCGAAGAGGTGAGTTGTACATGAGAGTTTTTGAGAGACTTATTTATATATGTGTATACAATGTATTGACACACAAACTTTCTAGTATATAGATGATGATATTTATATTTGTTGTGTTTGGTTTCATTTCCATTGTATTGTTATCATGGAAATTAGATGTAGGTATGATTGATGATGTTGTGTTTTAGTTTAATTTCCAATGTATTGATATTATGGAAATTAGATGTGTAGACATGGTGATGATGTATGGTTTGGTTTGGGTTTAATTTCCAATGTATTGATATTATGGAAACTAGATGTAGGCATGGTTGTTGTATATGGGTTGGTTTGGTTTAATTTCCAATGTATTGATGTTATGGAAACTAGATGTAGGCATGGTTAGTGATGTTATGGTGTGTTTTCCAATGTATTGATATTATGGAAACTAGATGTAGGCATGGTTGATGTATGGTTTGGTTTGGGTTTAATTTCCAATGTATTGATATTATGGAAACTAGTTATGGGGTAGGAGAGTGGATAGGTAAGATAGAAAAAGTCAAAAAGATCATGTAGGAGGGGAAAATAATGGCCGAGCTAACCTCCGAAGACCCCATGCCTTCGAGTGTTACCTACATAGCCCTTGTAAAAGGGGCCTTAGGTCGATGTAGTTCTCCCATAAGATAGGGAAGAATAAGATGGTGATAGGTAAGGTAGGTAAGGTTGGGTAAGGTAGATTGGGTATTATTGGGTAAGATAGATTGTGTCAAGGAATTTTTGTGGTAAGGTAAGTTGGGTAGGATATATTGGGTAAGGTTGGGTAAGATAGATTGTGGTAAGGTAAGTGAATGATATTATTGAATGGGAACTAGATGATGGGTATAGGTGTGGGTGAGCCAAGAATAGAACCAAGATATTTGATGTCTATGGTCTCATCCCATTGAAGAAGCAATAAATAGTCGAGGAGAACCAAAAAGAATCTAAATGCTCCATAGTTGGCAAGGACCATAATGGCCATACCAAATAGGCTTATGAACATAAACCCCTTGATACGTTGCATGATTGATAGGTCTATGGTTGAAAGAAGTTGCATGATCACAAAGTGTCACATGTGTACCATGTCCCTTGAGTAGATAGGAGAAAGTAAAAGAGGGTATGGTGGAGTGGTTTTTTTAGCGTAACCTTGTTATGGGACATAATGCCCCTTCTGCAAGATACCCAAAACTAGCATAATCAAGTCTATGACCAAAAGTTTGTATTTTCTTGATTTTTTCTTTTGCATTTTACTTTTTGTATTCATAGACTAATCGATGTGGGAAGTCTATATTGGGATGAATAGTAGTATCTCCTTAAGGTCTTCATGAAGCTAATCGATGCGAGAAGCTAAAAAAAAATTGTTTTATTTTGACAAATATAGATTAGTCTTCTTTTTGGATAGAATAAGTACAATATGTGGCTGATTTTTATAGTTTTCCTTCGAGGGAGTAGTCTACTTATAACAGCAATAGAGAGACATAGATGTTCATTTGAGGGAATCATCTATTTACGAGAAGTTTGACTCAAGGAGTAGAATTTTTGTTATCCCAAAATTTTTGCATTATTTTGGACTTGTAGTCATGGACAAGACTATAAAGGAGTATATGCCTCTTTTATGAAGGAAAAACCATAGCATGAAAAATATTAACTTATGAAATAAGGCTTTTAAGTGATGAATGACCATGGGATTCCATCTTGAAAGGGAAGAAAAGTATCCATAGAATCATGCCATGAGACTATATTCAAGGTTGAATGGTGACGGATAATCACACAATTCTATTTGATTCATTGGTCCTTAAAAGAGGTAGGTGGAAGGAGAGGTTTGCTCAAGGGACGAGCATATATGAGACATAAAGTGATGTAGTACTTTATTCAACAATAGAATGGTCAAAGATGCAAGGCATTAAGGGGCTCAGGTTTGGGTTTACCCTCAAGAAGATAAATTATAAGTTCTTGATCCATAGGTATGGGTGACAATATAAGGTCCAATCCAATTAGGAGAAAACTTGCCTCATTTACTTTTCTCCATTTTGGTTACATGTTGATTTTCCTTCAGACAAGATCGTCAATCTTGAATGTTCATTCTCAAACGTGTTTTTCATAGACACACTTAATGTGCTTTTGTAGATTTGTAGGTAGTCGACAGTGTTTAAAGGATGTTCGTCCAAGATCAAGTTGTGCAAAAAAAATTCTTCACAAAATCATCATTAGAGAGGATATATTTAAGAGATATACGAGAGATGGAATTTGGATTTCGAGAGGTAGGAAGGCCTCTCTATACCGTAGACCAAAGAGAAAGGTGTGGTAGTGGTAGAGGTGTGAATGATTGTATGATAAGCCCATAAGGTGAAAGGAATGTGCATGTGCCAATCCTTACTAGATTCATCAACCAATTTCATAAGAATTTTGTTGAGAGTTTTGTTAGAATATTTAGCTTGACCATTTGCTTGTGGGTAATATGGTGAAGAGAAACTGAGTTGAATACCAAAGTTGGCACATAGTTGGCATAGGGTTTTATTTTTGAATTTTTTTCCATTTTCAGTGATAAGGTGATGAGGAACACCAAAACAAAAATGATATGGTGGTTGATAAATTTGACTATTTTCTCAAATTTTGTAGAAATGAGAGGGATGACTTCCACCCATTTAGTGTAATATTTAGTCATTGTGATGATCTAATGATGACATTGCGAGGAATTAGGGTTAATCTCCCCAATGAGATCCAAACCCCATTGAGACACTTCACACAAAATTTAACATAGTCACAATAGATGTCATGGTTAAGGTTTGGCTAGTAGTAGCCGAGTCGAAGGATACATTTTTATGACAAAGGAGGCCACTAAAATTTCCCCACAAATCCCATCATGAATCTCTTTTATGGTGTATGGGATTTCGAACCTGTGAGGCATCGCAGAGGATACCATCGATCCGTGTTTGTAGAGAAGACCTCCCATGATGATGTAATGAGAGACACTTTTTAGGAAGGCTCATCATCCTTTGCAGTGAGATCCGAAGGTAGGATTGAAAGCGAGAGGTAGTCAGTGAACTCGCTTATAACACATGTCGTATGGGTCAAGATTTATGCTACCCACAAAATTAATGTTGGGGATAATATAAGAAGGTGACTAACCATTTTATTGTGACAAATATTTTTGAGCCGAAGGTGAGGTAGGTATTTGAGAAGCAAGATAGGCCATGATATATGTGAGTTTGTTAGTGGATGACAGAGTGGCTTGAATGAGGAAGTGGTCACACATGGTCAAAAATAGGTAGACTTAATGTCTATACTTTAGAATCTCATCATTACAACACTGGTATGAACAATTGACTTGGTTCACAACTAGTTGAGAGTCACCAAAGATGTTAATGGATTTAACATCTAAGGCAATGGTAGTTTGAAGACCTAATATAAGAGCTTCATACTCGGCTATGTTATTTGTGCAGTCAAAGTCTAGTTTAAAGGATAGTGACATAGGCTCACCATCAATAGGAATGAGGATGACCCCCACACCTCCTCCAGTAGTGACATTTGGATCCATCAAAGAATAATGTCATTTGATAAACAATATCATCAATGGAGAGGGTGGTGATAGATTCGTCGGGAAAATCAAAGTTTGAGGATTGATTCCCGGAAGAGGAGCGTCTGGAAGTTAATTTGCGATGCTTTTTCTTTTGACATACTTTTGATGAATGAACTCCAACTCCAAGTTTGCAAGAATCATGAGCCAATGAGTGGTGTGTTGGTGTTGGTAAGGTTTGGTGTGCATGTAATGAAGAGGGTCGGTGTTGGTAACAAAAAAAATTTTGATTAAGAAGGTAGTGGTGAATTTTGTGGCTACAAAGATTAAGGCTAAGAAAATATTTTCAATGTGAATGTACTAAGTTTTGTAGTCTAGGATAAAGTATGACTTGTGTAATAAATTGTTTGTTCCCTATGCTTCTCATCATGATGAGTGAGCATGGCACCCAAGGAATGGTCAGTAACATAAATGTAAAGGTAAAAAGGTTGACTATCTTTAGGTGGAATGAACATAGATGGTTAAAGAAGGTAGTTCTTTAATGCTTCAAAGGCTTTGTGACACTAATCATTCCAATGGAAAGAAACATCCTTTTTAAGAAGGTGGTGAAACAATTGCACCAAATCGAAAGTTGAGAGATGAAGCTTGGATGGATTGTAATTTTCCTTGCAAGCTATGAAACTACCAAATTTTAGTAGGTAGAGGCATGTCAAGAATTGCTTGATCTTAGTAGGATCAACTTCGATACCTCGCAAAGAGATGATGAAACCAAGGAGTTTTTCCGAGAGAACTACAAAAATGCATTTCTTTGGTTGAAGGTCAACATAATGTTGGATAAGGTGGTCAAAGATAACTTTAAGAATGGCCAAGTGTTCACTTGATGCTTGGACTTACCAAGAAGGCCATCAACATAGTCTTCCAATATGTCATGCATGATGTCATGGAAGATGTAAGTCATAAGCGTGCTGATAGGTAGCACCAACATTTTTCAATCCAAAGGGCATGACGCGATAGTAGAAGGTCCCCTAAGGGGTGATGAAGGTGGTTTTGTGTTGATCTTCCAAGTGAATAATATATGATTATAACCCAAAAAACATCCATAAGAGATAACATCTCATGGTTGGTTGTGAAATCAACTAGTTGGTCAATGCTTGGTAGAGGAAAGTCATCCTTTCGACAGGGAAAGGTTAAGGTCATGAAATTCAGTGCAAATACGAAGTCCCAGTCACTTTCATGACAAGAACAATGTTAGAGATCCATTGTGGGTAGTCAATAGGTAGGATGAAGGAAACATAGATAAGTCGTTGAAGTTCTTCTTTCATAAGAAGAGAAATGCGAGGGTGAGTTTTACGCACTTGCTTCAAGGGTTTGGCATCAAGGTTCGTTATGATATTGTGAATAATGATATTAGGGTTAATGCCTGGCATATCATTAAAAGACTAAGAAAATACTTTGTTATGATCGTGAAAAAAAGAGTTGAAAGATTCTTGTTCCATATCTCTAAAGATTGGAATTTTAGAATTTGTGGTCGTCCCGATTGTGAATGTTGATTTCTATGGTAGATTCATTTAACATGGTTTACATGTCAGAGGGTAACAACCTTTGAATATAAGAATCCTCCACACCTAAATAGGTAAGAATAGAATCATCATCCTAACATTGAACGACGTTTATAGAAGGTGTATCATCATCCAACATGTTAGGATAAAGAAGAGGAAGGGAAGAGGGAACCTCATCATCACGTTGATAGGTCAGAGGTCCTAAGGAGATGGTGTTTAAAAAAAAATTAGGTGGAATGGATTCGGGATCCATAGACTCTGTGGGAGAAGGTGACATGATAGGTGAGGAAGGTGGGGAAGGATTTTCATCTTCTACGAGGGTGATTCGGGCCTTCTTAAGAGGAGGCTACCAAGGAAATCCAAGACCACAATGGTATTTGTGTTTCTTAGTGGTGCACGGTATGATAATGTGACAACCTTGTTCATAATGACCAAATTTGAAGCCTTTCCAGGTGCAACGGTGAATAAAAGTAAGTGTGAAGCTATGTTTTTTGTGAGGTAGGAGAAGTCGGATGAAAAAGGTTTGGTTTGGAAGGGAGGTTCAATAGAATAATAGGAAGTGTCAATCCCCCATAGGTTAGGTTGGTGTAAAGGTGGGGAGGGTCGTATGGTATGACCTCTCCTATATGATGATTATAATGTGGGTGTTGGTGTAGTTTTCCATACTCCTGAGGAGTAAGGAATGTGTCAATGTTGAGGAGGCAGTATTCTCTCGAGTGTGAGGCATTGAAAAATGCCTACCAAGGGGTCTATGGTTGGTACTTGGGTAGCAGGTATAAATGAGCTATCGGAAGGTTGAGAAGATGGGGCATCAGATAGATGGAAAAATATGAGGGTTGGTAGGTTGGTTAGATGAGGAAATTGAAGTGGTAGAAGTGGTAGATTTGGTAGATTCCTTAACTGGGATTAGAACATCATTTGGACGATAAATCATATTACAAGTTTTAAAGGGGAGGGATCTACCTTAATCGTGTAAGGTTCCCTTCATATTCAAATTTAAGGAAATGGTGAAGGGTGGAAGGTACACAAGCCATGACACGAATCTAGGGATGACCTAGCAACATGTTATACTGGAACTCTCCTTCAAGAACATAAAGAGTTCAGGGAATAGTTCAAGGTACCATGTAGATGTGGAGGACAACAGTGCCAAGGGTAGTGGTCATGGCATTGTTAAAATATCAAAGCATGATGGGGTTGCTAGACATATAATTAGCTGGTATGCCTATTTGTTCATAGGCATGAGAAGATATGATGTTGATGTTAGTGCCCCCATCAATCATAATGCATTTAACGTGAATATCATTAATGTAAGTAGAGATGAAAAGAGCAGATCAGGATCATTAGGTTGTGAAGGGGAAATCTCTAATTTGGAGAAATTAATGGAAGCAATTTGATGAGGGGTAATGAGGGTGGCGATAGGTAAAGTGTCGTTGGGTGGAACCTCGATGGATTGCAAGACCTCAATGAGGGCTTGACAATGAGAATCATAGGTTTGAATCAAGTCGAATAAAGACATCTTCAAAGGGGACTGATGAAGTTGTTTGATCATTGAACAATGTGTAACCCCAAAAGAAGTAGGTGATGTTGTCTTAAGGATGGTTATCTTGGGGAAGGTGCAAGTGTAATGGTAGGTGAAGGCGAATTAAAAGGGTTACCAACTTTTTCCTTTCCTTTTTCTTTCGTGTGTTATGATCAGAGGATACACAAACCATGTTAATTTCAAAGATATAAGGAGTAAAAGAAGGTTGTTTAGGCTTACTTATATCCTTGGGTGGATGTGAAGGAAAATATTGTAGAATGGGTTTGGGACTAGGTTGTGTGGTGACGAGTGAAGAAAGAGTGGAATCCTCCTCCAATAGATCATCTTCTTCGAAGAGACCATCGGAATCACAAAGCTGAAGGAGAATGTTTTTAAGGGCCTTACAACTCTTGACGTCATGCCTTGGTGAGCGATGATAGGCACAAATTTTTGTCTCATCAAACTTGACTGGTTTAGGTTTGAGAGGATCATAAGGCTTGATAGGAAGAAGTGATATAGTAGATGTCTCTAACAACCGAGAAAGGATGTTAGAGTAGGATCCTACCAAAGGATCACAATGAGAGGTCAAGGTTGTCTTGGGCGAAGGGTAGGTGACCTTTGTGATGAGGGAGGGAAAAGAGATCACGTTGGTTTAACTACTTTTTGGTAGGTAGTGAAGGTTTGGGTTTAGGTTGCACCTTCTTGGGTAAAGGTGGAGGAACAACACAGTGGGGGCAAAGGAGACTTAGAAGGTGTAGGTATTCGAGTAAGCCAAGGTGAAAGTGTGGGTGTTAGCAAGAGTGAGGGTAAAGGTAATGAAGAAGGTGTGGGAAAAATGGGAGGTGAAGGCAAGGATATAGGTTATCACACTTTGGTTTTTCCTTGGTAAAGGGGTAGGTTAACCAAGGTTGAAGGATGTGGGCCTGATATCGACAAAAGGTGAAGGTGAGTAAGAAGGTGTGGGGGATACCAGGGTGTGAGCCCTAAGAGGTTGGGTCTTTCTTTTAGGTTTTGAAGTAGGTTTTGTGATTGGTGGTGGAGAAGTTGATAAGTTTAGCTTCACAGGGGGATGTAACAGATTTGGTACAGGTAAAACCCCTAAGGTGGTAGTAGGTTTTGAGATGATGGAGGCTTGAGTGGAAGGCGTGTTGATGAAGAAGAGGCTAATAACACCAGTTCAAGTGTAATATCCTTAATCGCTTTGAAGATCTTTGGATATATGGTAGAGGTATCGGGGATGACATCTGTATTTGTGTGGAAATAGGGATTCTAAGGCGTCCCCAGAGGGTAGTGTAATTAATGTACTCCAAGTGGTCAACCAAATGAGAGAAGGTTTTTGGAGTAGATGAAGAGGATGATGACTTGGTGTTAAATCCCATGAAGAGCTCTGAGGCATGCGAGACAGGAAGGTCTTAGCCTTTGACTTGGTGGGTAAGAGTGAGGTAAGGAGAGTGATGGGATCTTTGAAGGCCTTCAAAGAAGTATCACCAATAGGAAGAGTAAATATAATTGGCTCCTTTATGGGTTGAGGAGAAGGAAAAGTGGGTGATGTAGACTCCTCTATGGGTAGATAGGATGATAAGGTGGGTTCCTCTATAGGTAGAAGAATAAGTAAGGTGGGTTCCTCTATGGATAAAGGAACATGTAAGGTGGGTTCCTCTATGGGTGAAGGAACAAGTGAGGTGGGCTCCTCTGTGGGTAAAGGGGCAAGTAAGGTGGGTTCCTCTATGGGTAAAGGAATAAGTGAGGTGGGATCCTCTATGGGTAGAGGATTTCATGCAAATATTTCCTCAATAGATGTTATAGGAGGAGACTAGATAGAAGGATCAAGACGTTGTATTGAAGATTGCATGAACCACATGTACATTGGTTTCTTATTTAGACGTCTCGCCAGCGTGAGTTGATGAAGGGGCATGGTTAGGAAAATGTTTTTAAAAACATCCAAGTTTACATTGGTAGGTGTGTTAGGCTTGTCAAGGACGATATCACCACTATCTAACATTCCTTGCATAATGTTTTTAAAGGTTTTACAATTTACGTCATTATGTCCTCTTGCGCGTGGTAATTACATAAGTCATTTTCTTTATACCAAGCCAATATAGGGAGAGAAGGATCAAAACTCATATGTGGTTTGATGGGAAGAAGAGTGGTGGATCCAGCTTTTTCAACATATTTTCCAATATAAAAGAATAAATGTAATGAAATTACTTGTATAATTCAGATTATGAGAAATAATAGAACACCAAATAACACAATATTTCATAATAATGATCTCAATATGCAATTAGAATAGCTTTGCCACTTCAAGGGGGCAACCTCCAAACCATATAATAAGACTCAAATTCTCAAATGATAATGAAATACTACCTACAATCCCCTATATACACTATTCATATGCTATGGCCATCACCAAGGTCGGCTACTATTAAGCATGAGAAAGTATAAATGATATAATATAATGATATGGTAAGCCACAAGTCACTTACTCATATCCTAAAACAAGCAATAGGTTAAGGGCATAGTATGCCCTTCCCCTTCAAATCAACGTTGTCCTCAACATTGAATAATCCTAGATGTTGCTTGTAAAAAAAACTTCATCCTCCCAGTTACATCTTTATGCTCAAATTCTTCCACTTGATCAAGATATTCCTTAATGTCTATGGTTCTCAGCCTCTTACTACGTGTTTGTAGAATCTTATTTGGCTCCAAAATGATTCTTCCTTCCTCATCAAGTTCTAGTAACTCTTTTTGGGCTTCAAATTTCTGTCCAATAACCTTCTTCTGCATGAAACATGGAATACTCGGGTGTATGTGTGAAGATGGAGGCAAACTCTAGTTTATAAGCAACACTGCCAATTTTATGTAGAACCTGATAAAGGCCATAATATTTAGGAACAAGTTTGTTGTCATTTTTATGTTACTTTAGGGACATCTATTTATAAGGTTGGAGACTTACAAAAACCTAGTCACCTATTTCAAAATGTCTTTCACTATGGTGTTGATATGCTTGTTGTTTCATCAGTGTTTGTGCTAATGCTAAATTCTCCTTCAAACTAGCCAAAACTATGTTGTTGATGTTGAATGTGTTCCTCAACATCTCGACCTTAGTTTTCACCCTCAAAGAGGAAGTGATAGAAGGTGGATGATAACCATATAATGCTAAAAATGGGGTCATTTGAGAAGAGGTATGAAAAGATGTGTTATACCACCATTCTGCAAGTGGTAGCCATTTAATCCACCTTTCCTGCTTATCTGATACAAAACAACGTAGATACCCCTCTAAGCATTTGTTGACCACTTCCATTTTCCCATTAGTTTGAGGATGATAAGATGAACTGTGAGCTAGCTAAGTACCCAAACATGAAAATAATTTGTCCAAAAATTACTTGTGAAAATAGGATCACGATCACTTACAATTATCTTTGGGGTTCCATGTAGCCTTTGAACTATCTCCAAAAAAATAGTTGCGACTATACTGGTTGTAAATGGATGTGATAGGGCAAAAAAATGGGCATATTTTGTGAGCCTATCCACAATCATGAAAATAACATTCTTACCCTCTGAACAAGGAAATCCGGTGATGAAATCCATGGAGACCTCCTCCCATCTCTAGCTAGGAATTGGTAAGGGTTGCAACAGACCTGGTGTCTTAATTGTTTCCCCTTTGTTTTGTTGGCACACTAAACACTCTGATACAAACTTTTGTACATCCCCCTTGAGTCCTTCCCAAAATAATTCTCTTTTTATTCTATGATATGTCTTCAAAACCTAGAGTGTCCTCCAACAGTGAGGCATGTAGCTTTGCAAGAATCTTATGCTTCAACTCATAATCTTTACTCAAGTATAACATGTCCTTGTACCATAGGGCATTACCTTTCCACTCAAATTTGTTAGATGTCATAGATCCTTGCTTGATATTTTGTATTAGAGATTGTGTATCCTTGTCTTGATCCCATTCCAATCTTGCTTCATCCACCCAATCGGCCATCAACATGGACATTCCACATAGTAAGGCATCTACAGATGTATCCATTCTCCTGACAACGCATCAACTACTACATTTTCTTTACCCTTTTTGTATATGATTTCAAAATCATAACCCAACATTTTGCCACCCACTTTTATTGTTCCTCGATGATAACCTTTGCTCCAAAAATTTTTGAGACTATCCTGATCAACTTTTACCTTGAAGTTTCTACCCATGAGATATGGCCTCCATTGCTTGGCCGCATGAAGAATAGCCATCATTTCTTTCTCATGACAAGTTTGAGCAAATCGTTTCCTTTGAATTGGTGACTCTCAAATGCAATTGGTCTTCCTTCCCGCATTAGAACCGCTCCCAATCCTAATCTTGAAGTGTCACATTCAACAATGAAGGTTTTGAGAAGTTGGGAGTAGCAAAAAATGGGGTGTTGCACATGGCTTCCTTTAGCTACTCAAAGGATTTAGTGGCTACGTCTGTCTAATGGAAGGCATCCTTCTTTAGCAATGTAGTGAGTGGGGTTGTTATTCTACCATATCCCCACAAAAATCTTCTCGTAGTACCTAATTAGTCCTAGGAACCCAAAAGATTTTTGAGATTTTGGGCCTTGGCCATTCCACCATAGCTTTGATATTCTAAGGATCAACTTTTACGCCTTCATGGGATATAATGTGACCCAAGTACTCTACCTCTTGTACACCAAAAGAACATTTATATGGCTTTGCATAGAGAGTATGTTTCTCCAACACTTTATTTACATGTTGTAAGTGTTCTTCCCATGTCTTACTATAAATCAATATGTCATCAAAGAAAACTAATACAAATTTCCTTAAAAATGGCCTAAAAACAGTGTTCATCAAGCTTTGAAAGGTTGAGGGCACATTTGTAAGACCAAAAGGCATTACCCAAAAACTCATAATGGCCCTCATGAGTCCTGAAAGCCATTTTATGAACATTTCCTTTTTATTCTAATTTGATGGTACCCTAAATGAAGATCTAATTTTGTGAAATAAATAGCACCATGCAATTCATCAAGTAAATCATAAATTACTGGAATAGGAAACTTATCTTTTATGGTGTACTTGTTGAGTTCTCGGTAATCTAGACACATCCTCCATGTTTCATCCTTCTTACGTACCATGACCACTGGTGAAGAATATGCACTCTGCTATGCCTGATGATACCTGCCTTCAACATTTCCTGAACCATTTTCTCGATCTCACTTTTCTAGGAATATGGGTATCTGTATGGTTTGATGTTAGGTGTTTGGCTCCATGGAATAAACTGAATGGCATGATCATGATCCTTAACTAGTGGTAGTCCCTTTGGAATTGCATCAAAAATAGATGAGTGAGCATCAACAATCTTCTGAAGATCGTGTGGCATTGAAGACTTTGTATTTTGTACTTTTATGGAAAATAAATTTTCTATAAATCCATCTACTCCTTTTATGAGAACCTTTTGCATCTAATGAGAGCTAATAATTTGTGGAGACTTAGCTACCATCCCATTCAATTGTATTTTCCTTCCATCTGAATGAAATCACATGAACAATTCTTGGAAATTCATCTCTATAGTACCTAAGGTTATGAGCCATTGGACACCCAAAACAATATCTACCCCTCCCATAGAAATAACAAACATAGGTGAGTCTAACATGTAGTCTCCCATGGAAAGCTTGATATTATGGCACTTTCCTATGTGCACTTGATTATCCCACCATCCGCAATCATAACTTGCATTTCTTGAGATGGGTAAATAAAACAATTGAGGCGAGAACTAACTTACTATTTATGAAGTTATGAGTACTCCCAGTCAATCAACACCATCACCTTCTATTTTTTGAGATAGCCAATAACCTTGAGTGTTTTAGGAGTACTAATACCTGACAATGCATGGCAATAAATTGTAGGTTGGTGATCCTCTACTTCATCTTCTATTGGTTCCTTAGCCTCTCCTATAATTTCAAATTCCTCATTATCCTCATTACCTCCTTTAATATAGAACAAACTTCTTCTCAACACATTTGTGTCCCGGTCCATATTTGCTGTCACAGTTAAAACATAATCCTTTTGCTCTCTTTTCTTCCATTTGTTGAGGAGTCAGTCTAATTGGCCTAGCGAATGAAGGGGAAGAGATACTACGATCTCTGGTGTTAATGAAAGGTGGCCTCCTACTACAAATAACTTTTTCCTCTACTCGACGTGCCATGATAATAGAATCGAAAGCTTGAGTGGATTAAACATACGTACCTCATGCTCAATGTGGTCCTTAAGACCCCAAGAAAAGGTCATTCAAATTATCTTCTCTGGAATATTCTCCACCCTTAAGGATAGGTTTTGGAATTGATGCACATAATCTTTGACTAATCTTGTTTTCCATAACTTTGCTAATTGACTAAAGTAGTTCTCTGAAACACTAGAACTATAGTGTAATTGCAACTCCTTAGTAAAAATTGTCCAAGTGACACCGAGACCATTCTTCTGCCTCTGAGCACATAACCATCGATACCAAACGAATTGGTCTAGTTCAAGATATAAGGATGCCAATGTCACCTTTTTCCTAATGGTGTTTGATGTAACTCAAAGAAGTTCTCCATTTGATTTATCCAATTCAGGGATCCTTACCATCAAATTTGCACATATCCACTTTCGGCATCATGTTTCGTGGTTGTGAATAAGTTGGATTTTGATTGGGCTAGGAAAAGTGATCCAACATGGTTATTTTGTCCATGATTTTGAACTAAAGATCCTCCTTGGTTGATATGGGTCGATTTGGGCCATATTGTTTACCCTTTACATGTTGCATGATATCATCTAATTGATGATTGATTTGGTCTATGTCTCCTTTAGAGACCATCTCAGATTGTACATTTCATAGCTCATACTCAAGTTGGCTCACCTTATGATAAATTGAGGTAAACCCTAGTGTTAAGGAATATGTATTTACCCCTTCTGACTCCATCTCTTCAATCACTACCCCATCTTTATATGGGGTTTTACCCGAGTAACTATATTCTTTTTTGCTCTTGTGGAAGGCCCCACCATGATGTCAAACCTTAGGGTTTAGGGTTTCGATACAAATTTGGATGAACAGAAAAAACACAGAGAAGATACTAATACCATTTTTTAGAGCTTTCCGAAAATGTAAATAACTTGAAAACATTCCACAATTTGCACCCTAGGGAGCGATTTTATGAAAAACCTAAATTTGTAATAACTTTTGCAAAATAAATCAAAAAAGTCTAAAATTTTCCAAGAACCTTACTTGAAATGTTTCACAACTTTGGTTAAAATATATCCACCAATTCTCTCTTGTTCACAATATATAGTGGAAAAAAAAAATTAGGGTTTTTGCCCTAATTTTGGCCCAGATCGTAGCTCTGATACCACTTGTAATGAAATTACTTGTATAATTAAGATTATGAGAAACAATATAACACCAAATAACACAATATTTTAGAATAATGATCTCAATATGAAATTATAATAGCTTTGCCACTTTGAGGGAGCGACCTCCAAACCATATAATAAGACTCAAATGCTCAAATGATAATGAAATACTACCTACAATCCCCTATATATACTATTCATATGCTATGGTCATCACCAAGGCTGACCTATTAAGCATGAGAAAGTATAAATGATATAATAAAATGATATGGTAAGCCAAAATTTGGCTACTCATATCCCGATACAAGCAATAGGTTAAGGGCGTAGCAATAAAGCTCCCCAATGGGAGAGTAAGTCTTTTGTTCATACCGATATTGAAAATTTTGCACCGGAGAGAGATTGGAAGGAGGTTGAGATTAATTGGGTGGATGAAAGGGTCGGATTTTATACTATCAAGTTAGTGGATCCTTTTGGCTTGGGATGGTTGTTGGGTGGTTTGGAAGAAGACTCGTTTGATTTGAAGGCAACATTTTTGTTACGCAGTTTTAGTTTGTCTTCTTCAAGGGCGTGGATCTCAAGCTTCCTAGCCATGGTAAAATCCTCATCAAACATATGAAATGTTTAAACCTAAAGAGTTGAGGAAATGTGTCTAGAACATGCCATTATAAACAACTCTATGAGCTTAGGCTATGGGAGAGAGAAGGAAATTTGATTGATTAAGCCTCGCCACCGCGTGACGATGAAATCAATGATAGACTCATCATCATATTGGTGAATAGAATATAAATATGTCATAGAGACCTTTTTAGAAATGTTTATCGAAAAGTGATCGAGAAAGGTTTGCGCCAATTGATTAAAGGAAAAGATCGAGTGTTTGGGCAAAGCACTGTACCAATCTAAGGCGGGTCCTGACAGGGACATGGGAAAGGTACAAAGGAGCAAGGCATCATCATGGCCTATCAGGTAACAAGCATGTCTAAATGAACGAAAGTGTTGTTGTGGGTCCTCCTTACTTTGTTGAAGTGGTTGAATTTAGGTAGCTCCCATTGTGCAGGATACAGATGAATAGGTATAGAGGGATGGATAGGTTTGTTGCAAATCTCATCGTATGTTAAGATGTTACGGGACCTAAAACCGAGGCCTCAAACGTCTACATTTTTTCCATCATCATTTTAATGACATTTGTTATGGGGTTTGATTGAGGGATGCCCCCTAAGGTATAAGGGGCTTGATAAGAGGAATGGGTCGTAAAAGGCATACCAATATGTGGTGGTACCAAGTACGTGGATTGAGACATAGGTATGTAGGAAGTAGTGGATGAGGAGGGCATATACCCCAAATATGCCATTGAGGTGATGGGTTACATTTGAGGTAAGGTGGAAGTAGGAGGGCTTGTGGAAAGATCCTTGTGGCGACGGGTGGAAGATTTTGGGGAATAGAGACCACCAAATTATGAAATGGAGTGGAAGAGGTTGACGAAACTAGTGGTTGTGTAGGAATAGGTACATGAGATACTGATGATGACATAATAGGGGTAGTGGATATGGGTATTGTAGATGTCGGTGGGAGAGAAGATGTCAAGGATGTAGAGGTTACGTGAGAAGTAGGTGGTTACGAAACGGGAGTAGGAAACACTATAGTAGTTTGGGTGGCCACATTAGCATTCCCGATATGGCAGAGATGGTAGAAATGGCGGGCATGGAAGTGGGAATTCCATAAAGGGGCTGACTTGATGAGTCGTGGGTGGAAGAAGTAGAAAGGTAATGTTGTAAGGCCTTGGTGTTATGATCAAGGAATCTAGTGAATTCCTCATCACCTTTAGGTACGGTCACAAAAGAATTAGGATCCATTAGAGATGAAATGGAAGGCAACGAAGGGCTAGAAGGAAAAGTTATACAACTTGCATGGAAAGCAAGAGCTCGTGCTTGTTGGTGAGTCCAAACCATATGGAAGGATGGAAAATAGGTACTCTGGGCTCACAAAATGACAAACTCGAAATGACTTTTGGAAAATGTATATAAGGTGAAATTAGCTTGTTGCTTTTGACAGGAAATCAAAAACACAGAGATCGATATCGGTCAATGAATCGATGCTAGTAAGAGGAAATAACCAATGTTGTTTGCTAAACCAATGCCAATAGGTAGGTAACCAATGTTGGTTATTGAGAAAATGAAGAAATTTGAAATTTCTAAGTTAGATTTGGTCAAAAGAAACCAAGAAAGAGGTTGTGTATAACAAATCTAATCTAACACACTCAAAAAACCAAAATTAACTGATTATGATGACTAAGTGTGAACAAGAAAGAAAAGTGATGAAATACAATCTCACACCTCAAATAACAGAAGACAAGAAATAAAGTCACAAATCCAACAAGAAAAATCTAATAAACACGTTATCCTAGGAATAAGATTTTAGTGTTTTGATGGCTTAAGACTTAGGACCTGGTATGGTATATGAATATATAGAAAGGAGTGGATATAAGGTACCTAGAATCCAACTATGGATTGTTTCAGAATGTTTTGACAGGGGGGCGTCCTTGATATACCTTTCGATACATGAGGTCCGAGATCGATATGACAATCTGCCGAACATTGGTCGAGGCCCACCATCAACGGGTGTTTAAATCATTGACATCTTCTTCCTGGGATTTGGGGAATGTTTAAGAAATGTGTTGTTTGTTTGAATGATTTGGAAGAGTATGTGCAACAGTGGACTACACTTAATTCCCTAATCATCAACCGGTCATGAACTCTATTATATTTGATTGCTAATTAGACTATGTGAGCTAAATGCAAGAATACACAGGATGCAATGCAATAATTTTAAACCCAAATCGAAAGATTGAGATTGGATGAGAGAAATAGTGAATAGGAATAGAGTATGACTTTCACTAATGCAAGAAAGAAAGAAGAAAGAATGATTCGTTTTAATTTACACCAAATGAAATGTGACTTTTAGAGAAAATAGAAGAAAGAATGTTACCAAGGAGATATTTAGTGAAGATTTTAGAAAGGAAACAACTAGAAATGCAATCCTAAATGAATATAACGAACCCATAAATGATGAGGGTCCCATCGGGCGTGCTAAAATGTTTCACCACATAGGATTAGCATATGAAAAAATGATTTAAAAAGGTAAAGGTGAGGTATGTGAGGAATACCCGGAGGTCATGAAGAGATTGCGCACCATTGAAGACCGGTGACAATCGAAAGCACTCCTTTTTTCTGGGAAGGACTACCTAAGAAGCAAAACAAGACCACAAGATAGAATTAAAAGCATTGGTTGGTGGATTTCCTAGTGAAAGCTAGATCCGGGAAGCGGGTACTTCCTCGAAGGCTATCAATCCACATTTTAAAACAAATTAATGTTGATAAATAACATAAAAGAGAAAGTCCTACTGTAGTTGTATAATTTGGGTATCTCACACAAGCACAATAATTCAAATCTAATCTAAATAGTGAATACAAGATTAAATTTAAAGAGGGTGGTGGGTATCAAGGTTTGCAGGTGAGGCAGGGGGTAGTATGGAGGCTTGGGTGAAGTTATGGGAGGTTTTGAGGAGTTTTGGGTGGGTGAATGAGTTTGTTGGTATGGGAAAGAATATCGACACATAGACTGATGTTGGTTTGGGAACCAATGTTGGTCGTTGGTTTTAGCTAGGATCGGTCACTAACCGATCACGTAGGGGAAATTAGGTGCCAAGGCAAGAAAAGAGGTTGGTTTGGGCTATTTGTGATTGAAAAGGGGATTTGGAGGTCTTGGATAAGGTATAGGGATTTAGGTGAAGGTACAACAAGGGTAAAAGGGGTGGTTGGAGGAACAGAGAGATTCAGTTGGTAGGGTATTGGGTAGATGGGCAAACATATGGTATTTGGGTGAGAAAGGAGTCATACAACAGAAAACAATAAGAGATCTAAGACCAAAGTTAAGAACTAACAACCTGTTAAGATACTTATCTAAGATCTGGAGATTGGTAGATGGTGGTGGTTGGTGGGTGCTCGTAGGAGAAATGGGTCAAGATCCAGTGCCATGACAACGAAGCTTGCATGTTTCTCCGTGAGAGTGGTTCGAGGCTTTGGAGTAGTAGGTTAATCACCGGTGAAGAATGTACATGCTCTGCAGTGCTGAGTTAATCCTTCGATAATTGATTTAATGCCCAAGATACAAGATCGAAAGAATGCCAACAAAAAATAAGAAGCAACTTGGGAAAAGAGTTGAAAATTCTTATTTAAAGGAATCGATGGCGGTTCCTTGACTGAACCGAGGAATAATCAACGTCAATTAGCGAGAAATTGTCTTAATTGCTAAAAATAACCTTTTCTCTCCCTTTTTGGCATGAGTTAAGAAATGGTTCTGGTTAGAGTCTTGATTCTCGTTAAATCACACAGAAATTGGTGGGAGAGGTAGTTGGAAATTAATATTAGGTTTATAATAAGTCTTAGTTGGTTAGGGGGAGTGATGACTCAGTCTTAGTTATTAAATGGGCTTGGAATGGGTCCAAGATGAGGTGGAGGGTGAGGTAGCAATTAACCTAATATTGATAATTAGATAAATAAAAATGTGTGGAAGGGGTTATGGTAAGGGGTATGTTAATGGAAAGGGTCTTAGAGGGTTGCAACCCAATTTTGGGTGTCTACTTCCTCTTCATTTGATATCATAGACCATGTCAAATGGTCTAAGGTCCAAATTTCTGAGTTTAAATATTTGCAAACTCATCCCAAATAGTTTGATAAACTAGTCTGGTTTATCAAAGGTAGTAACCCAAAGCCCAATGTTTTCACACCCTCTTCCAATGGGTTACCAATAACTCCTTCGTCCGTCTTCTCAAAACATGCTAGCATTAAGTGCATCCAAGACCAACAAGATTGAACCATTATATCTTTCTCTTCTCATGGAGGTTACCAATTGAACAATTGTATCATAGACTTTGGTGCTTCTAACAATGTGATGCTAATCAAAGTAGTTAATTCCCTTGGTCTCACCCTAACACGGATAAAGGCCAGTGTTATTCCATGGAGACTAAAGAAGTCCCACTTGTGGGAAGAATAAAAGATGCCCAAGTTGCTTTAGTTGATTTTCCTGAGAAGAAAGTCTTATTGACTATCTTGGTTGTGGAAATTCTAGCCTCATATGGGATGTTGTTGAGTAGAAGATTCTGTAGAGATTTAGGAGGGGAAATTTAGATGGACTGGTCTTCAACAAATATTCCAGTCAAAGGCCAAATGAAAAAGTTGCTACCAATGAGAAAATGAAGTACATAATGCAAAATCAAAAGATCCTAGAGCTAATATTCTTTATCAAGATGATGGACATGACAACTACTTCTTGACTTCGAAAGGGATGAAAATTTTCCTTTCCTTACAGAGGAGGATGAAAATAAGCTATGGGAAATGGAGTTCGATTTAAATCCATTCCAGTACTTTCTCCGGAATAGATGTTGTGTTAACCTCTCCTTCAGTGAGTCTCTCTCATTTACTTACAAATTACAATTTGAAAATACCAATAATACCACAGAATATGAAGCCCTTTTTATAGGGATGGATGTTATTGAATCCATCGGTACCAAGAAGATGAAATTTCTTGGTGACTCTAAGGTGATGCTTTCTCAATCCAAGTTGTTCCCCATGAGAAGATGAGAAAGTTGTTCCCTGAGAAGAATGAGAAAGTTGATTCTCTTGCAGTTTTAACTTCTCTTATGAGCCCACACCCAACCTTTAACAAAGACAAAGTGATTGTTGAGATGTTGTTAAGGATGAGTGTGTTGGATAATGTAAATCATTAGTAGGTATTTAATGACAATAATCAACTTCTCTCTTTCTTGGAATAAAGAGATAAATTCAACAATATTTTTTTATGAGGCAAGTGATGCTCCAAATCGAAAGTCTATTGCGAATAAAGATAAATAAGGGATAGATGGAGTTGGCTCGGAAGGTGTCATCAGATTTGAATGGAAACAAAATTCCAAAAGGTCTTGTGTCTCTTGAAGACTTGTTTGATAAACATGACAGATTCATCAAGGAAAAAGCTAAAGAGTCCTCTTGATGTCCTGTTGACTTTGAGAAATAAAATATTGGTATTGCATAAATAGCCAAGAATGGTAAACATTGGTAAGTGTTTTTCACTAGAAGAGAAGAGAATATTTGTCTCATTGTTAAGAAAATATTCTGATGTTTTGGCATACTCCTATGATGATCTCAAGTCATTCCAACCCAAAGAGATGCATCATTCAATCCCACTAAATCCCAAAGTCAAGCCTTTCAAGAAAAATCAATGACAATATAACCCAAAAATTACAATACAATCAATGAGTAGGTCTTAAAGAAATAATCTATAGAAGCAAGTAGTGACAATAATAATGCATCTAGTAAATATAGAAAACAATGATAATAAAAATAAATATAGTAAGATAGGCTAGCCTTACATAAGACACATGTGTTGGTCCCATTAGCTCACAAGATAACAATAAACACTATGTATATAATGAAGTGTGATGAGGAATATGTAAATTAACCGTGATGAAACAAAAATTCCTATATAGCGTGAGCGTACCATTGAAAATTAGCATAAGGAACCAAGCCAACACCTATCATCATGTGTCATCTTGTGTATGTCCTACATTATATTCAATATAGCTTGTGAATGCATATGTGTAAAGAGCATACGAAAAGAAATTATGTCCATCGAGCCAATGTGACAAACACCATGTATAGAGTATCAAGCTAGCCAATCAAACCATAAGAATGAGTTTGGTTTTTGTACATATTTGCATGTTTTTGTGTTATGTGATTATTTGAATGTTTTTGAATTGTTTTGAAAATAGCTATGTATAAGAAAGCGGGGAGGGGGTGGGGGTAACATAAAATCTACCCAATAAGGGCATCACGAAGAGGAACATTGCACTCGAGAGGATGAAGGGGGCGTATTCCCCACAAGTGTCAAAAGAGACAAAGGATGCTCGTGTATAATATGTGTAACATCCATGGTATGTGTCATAGGAGACCTAGGTTGGGAAGACTGCAATGAGTAGTATGCATGAAAGGTGACCTAGTTACAAGATGAGGAGAAGGTATCCTATGAGAAGTGGTATATGACCTAGATGACCGAACATATAGCCAAGGAGGGTTCTCCTAGAAGTAGTGTATGACCTACTAGGAGAATGTGTGACCGAAGAGACCTAGGGATAAATACACTATAAGGGTGTGACCGAAGAGACCTAAGGATAAATACACTATAAGGGAGTGACCTACCAGATGTAACATGAAATTCGAAGTAATAGATGTAGATACACCGATGATAGGAGTAAGTAACCATGTAACATGCCAAACTACTTTGAGATATAGGGTCAACACATGGAATACCCCTAATTGTAACTACTTGAGTATTGTGAATGAAATTAACACATTGATATAGTAAAGAGGGTAAAGTTGTAAAGGTGCAAAGCCAAAAGCAACCTAGACTCATGTCGATAATCTAAAAGAAGATACCACTAAGAATGTGATATTAAAGGTAGCAAAATTGATTATGAGAACAAGGACAACGTGCCTTATGTGTGTCTTAGGATCAACTATGAATTGCTTCTTGGTATATATGAGAGAATGCAATAGCTTAAAAGTGCACTTATTATGGGGAGTAGTACTATCAACCAAAAATTAGGTATGGGGTAATAATCAACAAAACTAAGAATATAAAGTGTATTATATAAATAAGATTGGGTGTCATATCAGTTCTTTGAAGGTAATACTAGGCGAATAAGGCTTGGTAGTAACAATACCAACCATAACATTAAGTGTGCAATCATAAGAAGGTTGATATGGGACAATGTGGTAAGCACAATATACATATGATGTAGATTTAGCACTATCATGTTCTAGAAGTGGATCAATAAATATTTTGATCTTTGCATTATCATTAGTAGGTTTTGATTTAGGAGAATATCACATTTAATAACACCATTATCAAGAAGATATTTTATTTAATGTGATTAAGCTTAATACAACGATTAGTGGAGTGACCAACACATCATGATAACCAAACCGAGCATTACCATCAAATATTTTTATTGTGAGGTGCACTTGTATCAACCTCAAGCAATGGAGAGAGAGAGAGATACGAGATTACACTAAAGTAATTGTTTGAGCACTATTTGTGGTGCATAAGGTAAACAAGTTAATTGCCACCGAGGTTGTTGTAATTATAACTTTATAGGTTGAGATACAACATTGACAATTGATTTAGCTTTTGAATGTCATAATTGGTTTTATGATTAAAATTAGCCTTGTCTTGAAACTTGTGATTATAAGTTCTAGGAGGATTACAAACATATTTGAGTTTATTTATGTTAAGGAGCTTAGCTTCATGTTCTTTTAGAGTATGACATAGATGATCAAATGAATTGAACTTGTCAAAAATAATTGATTCTTGTAAAGGGATAATAAGATTGTGAGTAAATAGATTTTGTAATTCATTTTCAGCCAAAATGTTGTTCATCTTAGTAAGCATGGTCTTATAACATAGGACATAATCACTAATGGGCTCATTGAACCTTGTCACATTTTAGTCATTTGAGCATAAATACCTTTCTCAAATAGTGATGGAAAATTGTGTAAGAAATGATTGGCCAAAGGAGTGAAAGTTTGAACATAATGCGTGGGTAGATTGTAAAACCATTATACGACAAGATATTTGAGACTCAAATGTAAGAAATTTGTAAGTAACATGTCATTTGAATAATATTCTAAGAAAGCAACATGAAATGTACGAAGTTGCTCTTCATGATCACCCTTGTCATCATAGATAAGAATTTTAGGAGCAACAAAACCAATAGGAAAAGGGGAGGAATCCACTTCAGGTAAAATCGGGTTATGAAGTAATTGAATAGAATAAATAGCATGGGAGGAAGAAAACACACTTGGTTGTAATTGTAGAATTTGAGCATGCATAGTATGAAAAAGGGATTCAAGATCCTGTGTGCTAGAAGAAGAAGCATGTGATGCACTAAGAGTGTAGATATGAGACATGAATAATAACGATTATAGGAATAAACATGACAATATTATGGAGTGAAGGATTAGATGTTCCAAATGAAAGAGGTACCGTAGATACATGCAAATTAATTGTATGCACACTAGATGATGAAATATCGAGATCAAATGTAGAAGATACAACAATATTTTTAAGTTGGGCCGTGGTGGTATAAAGAAGAATATCAATATTATTAGGATATTCCTTTAAGGAATGTGTAAAATTTTATGCATCATCCTTTGAGAGAGCATGCATGTTAGGTATGGTATGATACCCCTCACATTATATAGTATCGGTGAAAACCATGACGACAAAGTGAGTAAAAATATCAACAATAACATATACATGCTTGTAAGAGTTAAAGATGACATCATCATAGGGTGTCTGCTCATAAAAGTGAGAGGCAGGAGGGTCATCATAAGTAGAATCGGAAAATGGTTCCTAGTCCTCACATAAAGGAGAAACATATACCTTATTAAAGAGATGATAAATGCTACTAGAGCGAGAGCGAGAACCCTTGGCTTGAGATAGAGATGATGATAGTGATAATGATCCATGATACTTGGAATTACAACACACCAAAACCAATAAGGTGAAACCCTATAGCCACTAGGATTTGAGCAATAGATTTGATTTAAGAGTTAGGTTCACCAAATTTTACACCCTAATTAAATATATGTTCTGGAAATGCATAACAATAAAGAGATGTAAAGGTTTGTAACATAAGATTATCATGGTGTAATTAATTGGTAATTAACAATTCATAACCAAAATAACACATTAATACATGCAACAATTGATAAAACAATAAACAATATCTCAAATAAACATGGGGAGAAGAAGACTTAACTTATATGTTAGAACAAAGAGGATCCAGATGCGCAGACAGGTGGAAAAGGTAAATCAGAGACTAGAGATGTTTTTTATGCTTTTCAAAACTAGAAACTGAGTAGGGACAAGACCGTATAACTACTATATGACCCAAATTAGAATAGTACAATCATGACCTAGGATGTACAAAGATTGGAACTATCGACAATTGGGATTTAAAACTCCCAATGTACTTAATTTTCTTGGAAGTGACCTTTTTATATGTCTCTCTTTCTCACAACTTGGGATGGCATGTAATCACCTCAGTAATAATGTGGAAAAGAGAGAAACCTACATAACCGTTCATTAAATCATTAACAAACTAAAAGGATAAATCATGTGTGTGTGGCGAGGTTGGAATACCCTTTATTGTCAACCCCAAGTAATGAACAATCCAAGTGCTACACTACATGCTCTTGTGTGGGATCAAGCCTCGTGTAGTTCTCCTAGGTGCTTGTGCAAATGTGAATGCAATCTAGCCAACCCGTTAAGGGTGCCCTCATGGATTTTTATACCAAGATAATGGGATAACTATTTAGTATAAAATGTACACAACATAGTATCAATGTGATGTGGTGTGCCTAAACTATGTGACCTAACGGTTTGTTCCTTGAAACCTTTTAACAATGCTTAGAGTGACTTTGATCTTGCTAAGACATGGCTCTATGACCTTTGCATGCTTGGAAATGGAGGAATCTATACTCTTTGACCTAGTTGAGTGCTTTAGACCTATAGTAGGGACTACTCTAATTGGCGTGCAACTGATTTGGGTAGATTTAGGAGCCTTTTGAGTGCTTTTGGAATGATATTTGCAATAAGAGCTTGTAAAAGTGATATGTGAGTTATAAAGTGGCATTAACTTGCTTATATAACCTTTTGTAGGTGAAATATTCTAATAATGATGACCCTAGGAAGATTAAATGACCTAATAATGATATTCACTTAAAAACAAAGTCAAAAAATGTAAAGGGAAGGACCATATAGGTTGTCAAGAATGGACCCCATCCCAAACTAAAGTGTACAGGTGTTGGACAAGAGGGATGTGAAGTAAAACATAAAGTTGTGGCATGAAGTAAAAATATTGTTTACTACTCGATTTTGTAATATCTCGAATTGTGATGTAACAAAGTGTAAAGATAAACAAGCCACAAAAGAGCTAGAGGGGTAAGTTGATTGGATTTTGAATGCGATTATTTGTCTTAACAAAGGAACATGGCCAAACTTGGCATTGCGAAATGACAAACTACTAAATATTAGTGTCTACATCAACATATTTTACATTCCTTCTTATCCATTCATTTTTTTAGTATTTGTAAAAATATCCACCTCCTTGTCAAGATGGATAGACTCTTTCCTACTTTGAAATTTTTCTTGTTTGACTCTTGTCATTTCACCTTGACAGAGAGCACTTAAGGTCAAGATGATACTATGGAGATGGTTAATAATGAAAATGTGATTGCCACTAGTTAGGGCCCCATTGAAGAGGGGAAAGACATCCTAATGGAGGTTTCAGAAAACCAGACTATATGAATCCTCCCCATCCGACCTCTTTATTATTGTAAAGCTTAATACTATTGTCTTATCTTTTTATATAACTTTGTTAAGACTAGTTTTGTGAATTTTACTCCTAAGCCTTGTATTAGTATAATGTGACTCTTCTATCATGCTTATTACTACCTTCTTTACTTGTGAACAATCGGACTATTTATATTTAAGTAATATAAATCTATTTTATTAAAAAAGAGACAAAATAAATTTATTTTATTAAATCCAAAACCAAAAAACAATACACATAAGATAACATTAACATTGAGATGAACACACTAATTTTTAACCATCACAATATATCCCATGCACTCAAAAGAATTTAATAGAGAACACATCTTGTTTGTAATTGTAAAATTATTTTAATTAAAAAACAAAAACAAAATAATGGACAAATTCAATAAGACCCTACAAAATTCTCCCAACTAGAAATTAACTTTGATGGCCACCTATTCTTGTTAAACAAGTTTTAGGTGATAGTAATTTCCCAATATTACCTTTTAAAAATACAAAACAATGTTATTTATACCCTACTAATAACGTATATAAGACTATTCTATATTTATTCAATATATATATATATATATATATATATATATATATATATATATATATATATATATATATGTAATTTACCTATAAATTTATGTAAAAAAATGAGGTTCACATTTTTATTTTGTAAGTCATATGTGATGCAGTTATTTCAAATATTTGTAAATATTTTAAGGTCAAAATTATGAAAAATGTCTAAATGACAACAAAATTTAACCCTTGCTCACAACATAAGTAATATAAAAAAGAAACCTCTTGTGCTCTTGTAAGAGATGTCACAAGTTCAAATCATATGTGGAGTAGGGTATGTATACCTCATATTTGAAACTCGTTAAGTCTGCAACCTACATACATGAGTACGAGATAGTCTCGTATACTATAAGCCACTTGTATATCCGAACATGTGACGGCTATCTCGATGCCATAATGCACCTATGGGCATCTAAAACATACATACATCCCAACTTACCATTAATCTGTTATGTTTTTCAACTTAGTTTTTTTCTCATTTTTTTGGTGAGATAAACATTCTGTGTTTATCACAAAAAAATATTGCTAATCACTCTAGTCGAAAACATGATTTGAAACTATGACTTGACAATTATTATTGTAGGCAATTGACTAATTGTATATTTCTATGCAACATATTTATTCGGATAAAATAAGTAATTGACTTTTCTACACCGCTAAACCTTGACATGTATAAATGATGTATGATGTATAGACATACCTATATGGTATTGCATTCTAACATCATGTGTGTCACCCATAAACAAGTCACAAAATATTATAAACTATAAAACCTATTATTATTATTACTCCGAAGACGTATTCACCGGGAAGCCTCCTCCCCCAATGACAACCGACAAGACATCAACATCTGTGATTTGTTGGTCGACGATGTACGAATTGTCATTTGTCATACATGTGGCACGCAATGGTTGGAGACTTTCAAATGTTTTCGCTCGTGTTGTCATACCTTTCGATGATGGATGGGGCTTACATTTGACGTCAAATTTGTCGTCTCTCGCTATGTATGTCATCCGACAGAGCGAGTAAACGGTATCGTCTTCTCCACATTACATCGTTCAATCTCTTTATTATTTATTATTATCGAGGTTTTCCTAAGGAAACGCACCAATTTCTCGGAAGATCCTCCAGAGTCAGGCGCGATTGAGTTAGAAATTTATCAAGAGATTTAATAAAAAGAATGCTTCTGATGGGTTTTGATGAATTGGGATTTTTTGTGATGAAATTGTTGCTCCCAGAGCCAAATATATATAGTTCTTTGTCAAATAGGTTGTAGATGGTTTTTATTTAATATATCATGTTTTGTAATATTTTATTATTATTTATTTAAATTATTTATTTATTCATTATATATATATATTTTATTAATGATGTTCTACATTTCTAAAAATTTATTTATTTATTCAATATATATATAATAAATTATATTTGTATATATTTATATAATAACATAACTAATGTTTTGTATATTATATTTTGAATATTTTGTTAACAATGCGTTTTTCATGTTTTTATTAAGCTTCACTTATTACCTTGAAAGGCGTTTTCACGGTGGAAGCCTCCCCCTTTCGACAACTAACAAAGACATGAACAATTACAATTTATTTGGTTGACACAAAATGACATTTATCGATCCGTACACATGGTGTGTAGTGGTTGTAGACTCCGTCACATGTTAGATGACCTAAACGATGTGAGGTTGTCAACATTCTACTCTTCCAATGTTGACTTCGTATCTTTGAAATTGAACGCAACTCGACTAATGGATGAGAAGAATGACTGCCGAGCAACTTCAAATTGTCATATGACAGATAATCATCCGTCTGTCTTAGGATCAATGTCGAGAATATTTGTCGGGAGCCGTCCTCTAGCTTTGAATTCCTCGTGTTGAGATCTTGCATTGAAAAATTGAATCCATCTTTGAAGCGAAGAAAGGTTTTCACCGTCTTCTATGTTGCAGGTTTGAATCTCGTCATCACGAGGGTTTGGCATGGACATATCGATAGATTCTGAGGTGAAATCCGGGAAGAGCACGCAAGAGTCGATCCACGCTTCGTCGTCCATGGTGAGGAAAGTGCATTGGACATGACTTGCACCCGACTGCCTAGGGCCATAAGAGCCACCAATTCCTTGTTGGTGTATTGGACGAGGCTCGATTGCCAGTCTTGTTGGGCCAATATAGTGGATTCAAAGCCATGGTAATTACTAATTACGAATAAGATGAATTGTTATTATAATTGGTGTTAGCTAAGAAAGAATGACTATTCTAAAACAATTTAGGGATTTTTAAAATATTTTTTGGGAACTCATATTATCATCGTTCAATATGAAATTGACACGTACTTTAGCTTGAGTTAACTTGCACTCGCGAGAAAATTTATTACTAGTAGGAAGCCTCCTCTGTTTATGATAACTAATGTAGTCATCAATGCTTCGATGTATTTGGTCGATGAAGCACAAATAGTGATTTGCCGTACACGGGCTCACATTGGTTGGAGAGTGACTGTCACATGTCAGATGAATAAACCCTGTTTATGTTGAAGCTATATCATCGACATTGTTTACATCAACTTCTTTGGTTCGCTTGATTTGCTTTTATTAGTCGTTGCTTAATTCAATCGATACACGGGGCCCTAATGGGGTGCGAAAAACCCCTCCCATGTTCCAACTCCCCTATTTCCATAAGTGACCGAACACAATTACCAGTTAAAATGGCTTGGTCGTTTTCAATCCAAAAATCTCAAGGGCTTACTTTGAAGAGAACCACTATTGATATTGGGGGCATGGAAAGACAGGGACTTACCTTCACAGCTATATCGAGAGTTCCCTCCTTATTTGCCTTTCGATTTCGCCCCTTTTTCCACTCAATTGCTATGAAAAATGTCCTCAACACATCTTCTGCAATCACACTTACAAGAGGAATCCCGTCTTCGTTCCTGTCCTTAACACTCCCCTCTTAATCACCGGTGGACCTTCCCTTTCAAGCTACTCCACTTCTTCTGGAATCTGGATCTTTTCTACTTCTCCAATTTCCACTAGTTCATTCTGTTTTTCATTTACTAACTAGAAATATCATAATGCTTTATTGTGTGTTTCAATTTCTTTTCCCACACAACAATATTTTGCTTTTTGGCATTAACATCGCACACCTCACTTTAGATTGCTAGTTATTAAAACCCTTTCATATTTGTATTATTAAAACCCTCTCATATTTGAATTATTAAAACCCTCTAATATTTGAGCCGTGTGGTTCACTCTCCGTAGACAAGAGGACCTCACGTTTACTTTCGGAGGAATTTTTAGAGAATTCAATAGTCCCCCTCGTTCCGCCGCGTCTTCTATAATAATAATTACCACCCCTGATTCCCCGAACATACCCAAGTTTTAGAGAAAAATAAAAGAAATGACACCTCGCATCTCAACAGAACGTAAGCGAAATAAATCCCGATTCCGCACTCAACGTTACAGAAAAGACGTCGAAATATATATCTACGTGCTTTGCTTACACACAACACCCCACGAAACATGCATGAACGGAATTAAAAATATATATAAAACTAGCACGGACCCACCCCACCGTTAATTTAAGTACGACGATATGAATAAACCAGCCTAGGATTCCGCAAGTCCGGGGGTTACGTAACTCGGTGTTAAAAACAACTCTAACACCCACAACCACACGTGTCGCGCGGAGCAACACCGTACATTTCCAAAAAAATGAAGCAATGACATACGCATACGGTGCAAATTCTATACGCCTGCATGTACATATGCCTACGGACGGACGGAGCGTTTAGCAAAAGAAAGGAAAGAAAGAAAAAACCCAAATGTTGTTTTCTTTCTTTTCATGCAGTCGTGGTCGTGCATGGATAAAAATCGAAAGATTTAGCGGTTGTTTAGCGGAATTTTGCGAACGAAAATGGCGGAGAAACGGCCGAGGACGTGCGAAAACGCTTCAGCGGCTGATAAATTGGGCATACTGCGGCTGCCGAACCGCTAAAATGGAGGAATTTTTTGATCTCCAGTTAAACTAGACCTGCGGCTTTTAGGCAACTAACTACAGCTGTGCTGACGAAAAATTAAGGCTTAATGAGGCGTAAAGCGGAAGGCAACTGGACGAGATGAGTTTGTACGCGAGAAGAAGATTTTTTGTTGTTTTAGGGTCACAGCTTTTTTGAGGTTTTGATAAAATACGTCTTTTGATTTTTCAAGTGCTGTGGATCAACCCGGCAACCTCGCGAGGTGACGTTAACGTGAAATTTACGTGGTTTTGAAAATACGCGTCTCGGTTATTCTGCGGCTTGCTGTGGATCGAACCGGCGACCTGGCGCGGGGAAATTTGCGTGAAATTTACATGGATTAGGGGGAATTTTGGGGAAAATGATGGAGAAGGTTTGCTGGAACGCAAAGTGTCGCGGGGCGGCTTCGGGCGGGTGGAGAACGGGTTGGCTTTTACGTTCGGGCGGTGCTGCCGATCTCTGCGACACCTGCGGGTATGAATTTTTTAAATTTTCATTTTGTCGTATGGTTTTTTTCGTTTTTGCGTCTTGTCGTATGTTTTACGTCGTTCGCGCTAAACTCTTGTAATCAGTATGAAATTCAAAGATGCTGATCAATTGTCTTCGAAGTCATTTTTGTTAGATTGCCGCTGCAATGAAGTCACGAAGGGAAAGTTTGCGCCCCGAGCGTGATTTTTTGTTTTGTTTTTGGTGATGTTTTTCAGTCAGGGTTTTTGTTTGATTTTTCATTTCATAACGTCGTTGATGGAATATTTTTGTAGTGTAACCTAGTAAGAATTTAGAGGTGCTTATGGGTTTTTCCGAAGTTATTTTGATACTCGAGCGTGCTTGATTATCACCATCGTAAATTACAAAGGTAAATGTTTTCTCCCGAGCCTCAGTTCTGTTTCGTTTTTCTGTCAGGGTTTCGTTTTGCTTTTCGTTTTATTTCAAAGCGGCAGTGCTTTTTCTCCATTGTAGGTTCGTAAGATTATAATTTTTAATTTTGCTTGTACATTGGTAATTAATGTATAGTTTTTCATATACATTGGCTATTTTTTCTGTAATTTTGCGTGTATTTTTCATGGAAATTATGAGAGAAGATTTTGTTATCGAGCGTGATTTTGTTCTTTTCGTTTTTCTGTCGGGGTTTCGGTTTGATTTTCACTTCATCGTAAAATAGCTATTCTGTTTCTTTCTTCCCTTTTTTAAATTTTTTTATTTGTTATATTTATTTTTCTTTTAATTTTTCTAGATCTGCATTTAATAAATTCGGACGATTTATAGTTTGAGTGTACATTGGTTATCAATTTATATGTATCACAATTTTATGTGTAATATGAGTTGGTCAGCTTTTTCTTCGAAGTGATTCTGATGCATTTTATAATGGGGTTTTGCGGTTGTCATGAAATTAAGAGAATTTTTCTCATTTTATTTTGCTTTTTTTTCATTCAGTGTTTAAGATTGTTTGATAATACAAAATGACCGTACTGTTTGTTTTGCTTTTCTTTCATTGTGGGGTTACAGTTTATAATTATGCACAATTTATAGTTTCACCTTTTGTATGTATATTGGTAATTAAGTTATATTTTGGCCCTTGGGAGCACATTATTATACATTTTGATTTTCTGTGGACTTGTTTTGTTTAAATTTTGTAATCTGAAAAGAATTTACAGATGCCTTGGGGTTTGTTTGATTTTGGATGCTGTGTGTTTTTCCTTGTCTGGAGTTACAATTAATAATTATGCACATTTTATAGTTTTGTATGTGCATAGCTTTCCGTGTACTTTGTTATTTATTTGTAATTTTGTGTCTACATGTTTTGAGGAAATTTTGTAACTTGGAAAGGATTTATGGACACCAATCAGTTTTCTTTGTAGATAATTGAATGTGTTTTATAATATGGTTAGATTGCCGTTGTTATGCAATATTGAATGGAAAATTTTCTGCTGGAGTTTTTTCTTGTAGGGTTTGGTTTTTGGGATCTTGTTTTTGATGCACCATTCGTACATTTGTGACTTTATAATTTTTCATGTACATCAATTTGTTATTATTACTTTCCATGGGGTTTTGTGCAAGGCAGCTTCATGTTTATATTGCAATTGACAGTTAACTTGTGATGAAGAGTTTTGTGTGGAAATGCCCTGTCTAGAGTGCTGTTGTAGTTTGATTAAAAGGGCTTCATGTTAAATGTTGGTACTTCAATGTTGAATTGCCCGTTGTAATTGTTGTTGCCATTTCATTGAAAATTTTATTTCCAGTTTTGTGAATATTTGTTATCTGTAATTTTGCATGTGAATTGGTAGTTTATTACACTTTTCATGAGACTTTGTGCGAGGGCATTTCAAGTTTATATTGCAGCTTATGTGTTACTTGGAATAAAGAATTTCATTTCATGTTTATATTGCAGCTTATATGTTACTTGGAATGAAGAATTTCATGCAGACATGCCGTAAATCCTATGATAAAAAATGTTTGATATGTTATTGATGCATTTAGTAATATATGGTAGAATTATTTCCTATAAATTTACTTGTTTTGCATTTAGTTTTAAAGAGGCAGGAAGTGCTGTTTTTTTCCATTTATGTTATGTTATAATTTATAATTTTACACATATAGCTTTTGTAACCAGATGTGAAAAGGGAATTACTGCACAGGGCATTGCAGCTGGTATTTTACATGAAATAAAGAATTTTGAGTGGGCAAAACCATAATTGCTGTCCAGATTCCTGTCGGTAGTTGTATTTCATGTATTACCGTGATTTTTCTTGTAAGGATAACCCGCTGGAAGTTCAAAGCTTAACAGCATTTTTTTAATCACTTTCAGAGGTGTTTTGTTCGGAGAAGTTATCAACTATGTTAGTCCAGCCATTTTGTACTACAGGGTGTTTAGAATATACTTGTGTCAGAATTTATGTGTAAAGTTTTGATCTAATTTGATTAAAAGAGACTGCTTTTCGTGGCAGGTCATGTCTATGTTTCATTTGTTTGAGGGATTTTGTGGTTATAATTTTTAACAGGCAAAATTTTACTACATTATTCCATTGTTTTGGTTGCTGTTGCTCCTTGATTCAAATGACCTGATACTGTGTGGGCAATTGTGTGGGCATCTTCTATTTTACCAGTGATGCAGTATTGTACAAAAATCAAATGGTTTTGGGTTATTCCTATGATTATTGCACGTATCACAGAAGTATGTTATGCATTTATCATTACATGATAATTTGTTCGAATGCCAAAACTTGATTTTTCTCTGCTGTCGTGTTTCATGTTCAAATTTTGTTTCTCATGTTCTGCATCATTTATTGAAGTAAATACGGACCCTTTGTTGAGTGAGTCTGTGTGAATTTTGACGATTAGATCGTTTCATCTTTTTCTTGAATTCCAATGCCAAATTTTGTGGAAATATTACACTGTTTAATTTATCTTTTTGTACTGACATCTTAAATCATCTATTTACATGCTTATTTTTATACACAGGTCTGCATATGAGAACATGAGATTCTGCGAGATGTTTCATGCAGATGAAGATGGTTGGAAGAACTGCAACACATGTAAAAAGGTCAGGAGTTCTTCATCTGTAGCATGTTAGTGTAAAGAATTACATATTTTAGCTTTTGAGTCTTGTCCCTTTGATGCAACCTCAATTAGGAATTGTCAAATCAAATGACAATTTTCAGCATATTTGAACATATTTCAGTGACAATATGAAACAAAACAATTGAACATCATTTAAATTCTCAATGTAAACAATTTAATTCCTTCGTCATGCTCCTGCTAAAAGATTTTCTTGGTCTATATGACCTGAAATTATATGCATTGTTAGTGAAACAAAACGTGTAAATTCACATGCAAATTTGCAAGGGTTCTGAATACTTGCAATTTGTACTTCAATTGTTTTGCATAGATCCTGAAACATGATGCATAACTACTTTTAACCTTGAGCTAACCTTAACCTGACTATATATGGAAACTCAACATTCTTTTTATTCATGCCTTCTTTATACCATTATGTCCCATGAACAGTTGGGATGTGGAGTGCCTCAGACCTGCTTATCTCTAACTTTATTGACCTTTATTTTTAATTGCATCCTGGGTTTTCAAATTGAAACTTTAAATTAGTAACAATAAAAATTGTGATGGCTTCTTGTGAAATTTTGAATGATCCCTTTTGTGATCATACATTGAGACTTCTGTGATATAAGACTAGCACTATTTTATGTTCTTACATCCAAATGACATAATGTCAAGAACAGAGTTACTAGCACGGTTGTGAGAACAGTAGCTTTCAGAGGTTACAGGGCTAATTTTCGACTCCTATTAGTCAGGGCTTGAGGTAGGCTTTGATTTAATTGAGGATTGAAATGCTGTCATTGCTAAGATGAGCCAAACCCTCCTTTATTATAAACCACAAGCATGACTATCTTGCACGGTGATTGGGAGGTCAGAGAGTTGGTGGAACGGTGCATCAATACTTGCATTAGTCTTTGCAAAATATTTGAGTGAAAGAAGATTTGCTAATTGACCTGATTAAGGCCCTTGAGGCTTTTCTCTGCTGCCTTGCTATCAACCACTGGCAGAATAAAGTAAACTGCATGTTCTTGTACTTCGGAGGCCTTATTCAGTGCCATTTGCAACCATGTCATATGCCAGATGTGAAACTGGAGTCTGTTTTAGAAATGCTTCTGATGTCTAGCAAGGTGATGAACTACAAATGGTTGAAAAATGCCTCTTCTACATACGAATATAACCAAAGATTCAACCTGAATAAATGCATTATTTATGCAAGCTCCATCAAACCATATGAATGGTGCAATTTATTCTACGAAGCAAAAATACAATCTGATTTGTATTCTGTGAGTTGTACTAGAACAAACTTTATTAGTTGCATTGAGATGTGTTGAGTTTATATATGTTCATCTTTATTCTTCAATATCCTGTTAGTTGCAAGCAATAGCAACATGTCTTCATTGAGCAAAGAATACATTTCCAGTCTTATCATAAGGTTGTTCATCTAAGGGATGATAAAGTGTGCTTTGCATTATGGTAATTACTCACTAGGAGCTTTGTCAACAAGCTAAAATTGTTATTGCATAGCCATCCTGATTCCTGGTGCACACAATAGAAAAGCCTTTCCTAACATTTGCACAGATAAACAGAATTTGTACTTAATAGTTTCATAGCGTGAACTTCTACATCTCATGTCTCTTAAGATGAATGGACGGATGCAGGGGTATATGTATATTTTTGAAATTGAATTTCTTGTGTATGTGTACGATAACTTTTCAAAGCATATGCTGTAAAGGCCTAAGAAACAAAAGTAGAGAACTGAAGTAATAGCCGAGCTGATCATTCCCATTAATATGGAAAGTGGAAAGTTAAAAACAGTTTCTTCCACTAGACTTGGATTTTGTATATGGCAATATTGGTTTTTTGTTTTAGTGCTTATGACATGTCATGTTCAGATATTACTCCATGCTATGTTTGGTTGACGGGTCCCTTTCCCAGTTATATTGATAGCCAAAAAGATATACAATGGATTTAATATAGTTCAAAGAGAGATGCCAATGGTTGAAAGAACTAGACAAGGGCATTCAACAAAACCAGTCCATACAAGTAGTAGGATACAATCACTTTGCAATACAAAACTAAACATGAAAAATCATGGTATAGCTAGTCAAAAACAAAAAAGGAAGAGCTAGCTAAGTGGGAGCAACTTCCTCTTTCACCACATTTTCAGAGTCAAATTCCAAACCAACCACATTCCAATGGGACACAGGGGGTGGTGAAACCATACGTCCTCCTACGGAGAAGTCCCTCGAAGCCGAGGCTAACCATGCGTTCGAGAAATTTGTATGCCCTAGCTGCCCGCTTCCGCAGTGAAACAATTCTCGAGGCTATGGGGATGATTGGGGCACACAGAGAGGCTAAGTCTAGCTACGGGGCGGCACCCCAAGGAATCCTTGTTACGATAGTGGGCCACCACCTGTTTAGCCAATTCTGCGATGATGTTGAAGTGCCCCTTGAATTTCGTGAAGTCTTCCGTAGCCACGACTCCATCAGCCAGCTAGCCTAAACCAGAGAGTAAACCAAGGGAATGCAACACAAGTTCAACCACGGTGGCAAGCTTGACTCTGTGAGTAGGGTGGATGAAATGCAACACGATGACATAACAACTTGTTTGTTCAACTCCATTTGGAGTAGATTATCCTCAAAGGTGGAGGCAATTTCAGAGTTAATTCTAGGCGCGCGACATGCTCAATATATTCAATAGAAAGAACCACCTTAATGGATTTTAACATTGGCCCCGATTGGATGATGGGAGAGGAGGCTTCTCTGCACCCACCTTTCTCTATATGGGAGAGAGAGGGGGAATGAAGTCCATCTATATAGGAGAGGGGGTCCTCGCACCAATTTTATTTAGATGGGGGATGAGGGGAGGAAGACATGGTGCAGATGACTATTTGTCATGGCCTCAAAGAAAGCCATTTCATGTCCGGGCTTGACCAAACGGAGGCTAGTTAGCATGGGGTCAATCATGGTAGGCAATTAGAGTAGGGGCAAAGTGGAGGTAGAGTAGAAAATAGAGGGAAGGAGGTGAGGTGGAGAGAATGGGTGAAGCAAGACAAAAAAGGAGACAAAATGTGTGAGAGGAAATGGAGACTCCCCTTGAAGCGTGCGACCATCAATGAGAAGGGAAGAGAGATTTGAGCCATGTGTCGTAAAGAGAGGTGACGTGGGTGAGAGGATAAATGGATTAGATATAATTTTCCAAAGTGGAAGGCAAATCATGGAGTAACTCCCATAACCAATGCCATGGCTCGGCCATATTATCAACCGAGTCATCTAAAGTTTGTGACTCACCGTGATTGACGAGAGGTTTGCCACCTTATTAGTCTTCCAAAAGCAATGTTGGATATTCCAAAATGGAGAGAGGTTGGAAAGGAGATGATGTGTTTGGTCGAGAATGTTGTCGGTATGCCAAGTTTTGGTTTTTTGGATTTGATGGCGTTAATAGTGACCATAAAGTCTCCTTGAATGTAGAGTTGATTAATGCCACAATTACGCGCCAAACGAAGACCATGCACTAAAGGAAAAGCCTTCGTGGCGTTGCAAGAACCCTTCGGGAGGTGGAAAGAACCCACTAAATTAGAGATTTGGAGCAATCCCTAATGACACAACGTGCCCCTAAGATTCTGGGTTACCCTTGGAAGCCTTGTCGAAGTTTAACTTGAAGAAGCTAGATGAAGGGGGCGGTATCCATTGGAGGTTGAGTTTTCAAACTTGGCTTCGAGAAGAAGACGCTACGCTAGACCCATTAATGGGAGATTACATGTTTAGATATTACTCCATGCTTTAGAGATTACATGCTTAAGCATCATCATGCAAATGCAACGAGAAGCATGTAATCTCTAGTATTCTTTTTGCTTCTCGTTGCATTTGCATTGATGATGCCTAAGCATGTAATCTCTAGCATGGAGTAATATCTAAACATGTAATATCCCATTAATGGGTCTAGCGTAGCGTCTTCTTCTCTATTCTTTATATATATATTCTTTTTGCTTCTCATTGCATTTGCATTGATGATGCCTAAGCATGTAATCTCTAGCATGGAGTAATATCTAAACATGTAATCTCCCATTAATGGGTCTAGCGTAGCGTCTTCTTCTCTATTCTTTTTGCTTCTCGTTGCGTTGCATTTGCATTTGCATGACAATGCCTAAGTAGACCTTTTCGATCACATTCACAATTCAATGAGATGTGAATTTAGTCTGCTTTCCTCCATGTGTTAGCCCTATTTATTGTGTTTTCATATTGCTTGTAATTTTAATCTTCAAGCTATATAAAACATAATTCCAAAACTATACTCCACAACCCAAAATGTTGACTCGGACTTGTGACTTGACAATTACTCACATGTAAAACATTGTTAAAAAAGCATAAGAAATGAATGTAGAGAATGTGTAAATACATTTTTATTAGTTTTGGATTAAAAAAGAGTGATGCCCTTGCTGAGTTATGGTCTTATCTGGTTCAGAGAGTGGAGAAGAAGATTTCATTCTAGATCACCAAGCCCCTCTCTTTGGCAGAAATTCTTAAATATGTTCTAAGGTGCTTGCTGCCAATGTGTATTATTCCTCTTGTTGGGCACCCTCCGAAGCTGCCTATGGCCAACTTGAGAAACTTTTGAGGGATTTTCTTTGGGCTAGCTTGAAAGGAAACAAAGGCTTTCACAGAGTGGCCTAGGATTTTTGTTGCAGACCTAAAGAAGTTGGGGGCTCGGGATAATTGACATCAAGTTACGAGGCCAAGCCTTTAGTGCAAAATGGATTATCAGAGGCTTGGAAAACTCAAAACCTTGGAAAAGTCTGCTAAGAAATTGTGTTCTTTAGGGAACCCCTTGGAAAAAGGCCTGGAGAGGATTAGACCTTCAACCTCTCCTCCTCACTCTAATGTCTATCAAAATTGGAGGCATTTTTTGTTGCGAGAAGCCTATGGAAAGCCTGGGAGATGCTCAAACCCCACCTTATTTGGGTTGGCAATAAATTCAAAAATGGTCTCTCCATTATTTCTTATTCAATTTGGTGGTTATCATCTTCCAATTGCAAAATGTTCTCCTTGGCATGATCCCAAACTTGAATTTCTCATCCTCTTTAAAGAGGGATTCACACTCTTAATTGCTTTTTTTTAAGGCATTACTAGAAATTGGCTCCCTTGGGACAATGTTAAGCAAAAATTCCTGCTAAGCAATGAAGATGCCATCCTAATTACTTGAGATTTAGAATGCTGCCCCAAATGAACACTTACACAAAATCAGATTTTCTTCTCGGGCTTCTTGGTGGAGAGACTAGAATTGGCCAATTACCATCCCCTTTTGTTAGTATAAAACTTGGATTTCTTACCACCTACCGTGGCCCTTGAAATCCTTGTTGACCCTTTAAATTATCGATGGAACCTTTCCTCCTCTCACCCGTTTGGGCTAGGTAGTTTGACAGTTGCGGAAAATCCCCACTAAACCTAAGAAGGCTCATTTCCTTTGGTGTATTCTTTACCATGGGCTCCTGGTTGGGGAACGACTTATGCATATGGGAATTACAAACCCCCTTTTCCTTGCTTATAACCAACCTAAGACCGTCAAACACTTCTTTTGGTTTTGCCCTTTGCCCAATTTGCTTGGAATTGGATACACTCTTTGTTTCAACCCTTTCTTCCATAATTATTTACCCAAAAATGGTTTTGCTTGGGGATTTGGCCATGTTACCTGCAAAATATAACTAGAAATGACAATTATTTAGTGTTGATGTCCTTTTTCAAATTTGGAAATATAGAAATTATGCTCTTTTTAATCATATGCAAATGGACAATTTTTTCTATTTCTAATAAAGTCGCTATCGTTGCAAATGTATTATTTCAGATCTAGGTCTAGGTGCAAAAGTCCAATTGGAGGTGGCTGGGTTAACATGCCCTACGCTTTCAGTCGAGAACCAGTACATCACTTGCGATAATGCTCTCCCCTTTAGGATCATGGTCATAGTCTTCCCCGTTGCCACTCGCGGAGTAGACGTAAAAGCTTCAACCCTTGTTTTTGACCACCCTCTCCCTTTTGTGGGGCAATGAAAGGAGGAGTTTCAACCTCTTCGGTGGTGGTAGTGTTGGCGATGGTGACTTTGGTGGTGCTCATGGCAGCAACTTGGATGCTCTCCTTGATGGTGATGGTGGTGGTGGTGGTGACGATTCTGGTGCTGGTACTTGGGGTGCCCCCCCTTCCAGCAAATTCCCTCACCTCGCTCTGGCTATTTCTCCCAGACGTGATGACAAAGATGATACTCAAGATGGTTGGCTTGGAAGGCATCCCGGATGAGGAGCCGTCTGGTGTTATCGGGTGGGGTGACAAACTAGAGAACCCTCCCCTACCTCCTCCGTCGGCCTCCATGTTTTCCACTGCTGCATAATGCTTTGTCTTTTGTGCTCTTTGTTGATTGCCCCTTTTTGATCGAACATTCTCTATTAATTCGATCTAAGGGTCAACGACACAGCCCTTGTGTCGTTTTTTTTTTACTCTTGAGCTAATTCTCAATTTGGATTCTAGGTGTTCTTCCATACTACCCATCATTTTGTATGATTAGCGTTGTTCTAATATCTTTTTTATTAATAGAGAGATGCTTTTCAATCTAAAAGAGGGATGCTCAATTTTAGACAAAACAAAGTATAATGCTTAGTTTTAGACCAAAAAAGAGTACAATACTCATCAATGAACCATAATATCATCTCCACTTCCTTGTACTCATTGGTTGCGCCTTGGAAGTGCAAGGTAAATATTTCTCCTTTGGAACTAAAGCATCCGAAAACATATCTTCCTCCCCAACCCCTTTGATGCTTCAGCTTCTATTGTCACTTTCCCTTTGGCTTTTGTTTTCACCGCCTCTTCAATACTTACCTCTCAAAATATCCGATCTCCTCAATAAACATGGACTCCACATCCTCAACAATTTGGTCAGGGTATGGATTGATATCATCAAAGTCAATCGCAACATAACTCTCTTTCCTTTCACATGTCTCATGTGAAGACAAATATTGTGTCACATTAAAACAAGGTCATTGAGGTATTGTGTTGTCAACCTATTGTAATTTTTATGTGAATGGCCTCAAACAAGCTCTAAATATGTTCACACTTAAAAGAGCTACATGGCGAGCATAGAATGCAAATGGCCAACGTTTGAAGATTTTGTGTTTTTGCACCATAATCTTCCCACAACAAATCTACAAACAATACATTTATAATTTTGTAAGTCATTTAGGTTTGCATCTATCAAAGAGGTCTAGTATCCACGAGTAACAAGACTACAATCAAAAGACTCAATTTTTTTTTAATTTGTTTGTTGGGTCGTTTATCTTTGAATGCATAGAGCCGAAGAAAAGAGGCTCTATTTGCAATTTTGCATCATTAAGAATTGTGACTTTAATGGCTTCAAATCAACGATCATCCTCTCTATGCATATGTTGGCCTTAAATGAATTGAAGAAGAAAATTTCGGGGTTCAAGGAGTAGGCATGACATTTATATGTAGTTGAAGGTGCTTATTCCATATCCGATCAATTATGTGCACCAAATGGGTTCAATTTTTCTTTTATTTTTCTATAATAGTTGACTAAGGCCTCCTTGGCCTTACCCATGACCTCTAATAGACAACCCATTAGGTTTTCCCCATCCACCAAGCGTAGATCTCTTACCAAATGCTCCATCACCTAAAATAAAATAGCATGTAAATTTTAAAATTAAAATTAAGAAAACTTTGAACCAAACAATTATAAAAACTAAATAACAAATAAAAATAGTTAAGAATCTAAGAAATAAACTACATTAAGGGTTTCCTCCATGCTCTTTGCAAACACATCATAAAAAATGGTGTTTGCAACTTCTTTGGGATTTCTACAAGAAGGAGACCCCAACCACCATGCACTCACAAACATTTGTTCAAGAGATGTTAATGAGGTTGCGATGTTACTGTAATGTGATTAAGGTTGTGGTGAATTTTGTGACCCTCGATCTTACAAGCTCTTTTTTGTTGGTGTGCTCTCTAATTAAGCTTAGCACCCAAGGGTGATTGTAGATGTATTTGTGGCTTCCTCGGTCACACTTTTCACCCATGAATTTTTTTCTACATCCTCAAGTAGGAAATAAATGCTATGGACTGTAAGGGCTCTAAATAAGTGTTAGGTGCCTCTACTCAAGAAGTCTCTTGGCTACTACGTATGTTGCTGCATTGTCAAGTACTTGGACGACATTCTCCACATTGACTTCCATGACCTCCTCTTCCAACATATTACATAAAATCTTTGTATTTTTCACCTGGTGGAGGTATCAATTGACTTCAATATCACCAACTGCCCATTTGAATCCACTCGAAAATTTATCAAAATGCAGTTCCTTCCATTTGTCCACCCATTAGGCAAAATGAAAATACTGCAGCCCCTTTTCCACCATATTATTTTTTGTTCATCTACTATCACCGCGTGTTTTTTATGGCATCCAACAATGCAAATCACGGGGAGTAAGTGCTTTGAACCTCTTCTCAACAATGGTCAATGCAGCTACCAAACTCTCCCAATTGATTTTCTTGCCTCATTGAAAGTTATGTTGTTATAATACCAAAATTTATAGTAACTTCTCTTGCTTCATCATACTTGTCTCGGTTCCAGTGGTAACTTCGAGCGAAGGTTGTGCACCGAGTAATGTGAGGAACAAAGAAACCATGTAAAGTTGAAGGCATTTGATTTACATTGTCTCTAGTGGATGAGCCCCGACCCCTAACCGGGGGCCAATAAAAGAGCCTTCTAAGTCATCAAAATCAGCCCTATTCAATACAATTGCAACTATTGTAGCTGTCCTCCTTTTTCCTTTTTCTTTCTCTTCAAAGGAAGAAAGGAGAGCAAGCATCTCTCTTGTAACTTCAGGATCCACTTTGGGTTGCATGTTCGCACATCTCGGCTCATGATTCGTCCAAGGTGGTATCTCGAGGCGATTGATGCCCCTCCCATTAGAAAATTACAGTAATTGCATATCATTGTATTTTACTTGGACCCTCTACACAATGTTTCCAAGCAATGTCACTAGACTTCTCCCACTCCGCTAACTTGAACTGGATGCTAACTTGAACAGGATGCTATTCTTGTATATCACTGAAAATTACAAACCCTATAAAACAAAGGATTTTTAATTTATTTTAGAACCCTAGCTTCCTATCAAAGAAATAACAAAATCGGAAAAAGGATTTTTAAGCCTATAGACCTAAAATGAAAAAAAAACTCCGACTCTGACCTTTCAAATCCCAGTCAAAATCTTTTAAATTTGATGAAAATATGTAATAGCGACTAGTAAATGATAAATTTTGTTTTAGCGGAGGAAAACAGGATAAAAATTGATTGGATAAGTGAAATTGATGTTTTTGTATTGTAGCTGTCATTATTCGTCTGATGTAATTACTCGTATTGGGAGTAAAGAAGCGATTACTTGGTGGTGGTATTTTGGGAGTACTCATAATTTCATGAGTTTTAATACTATGATATTGAATACATGTTCAGGCAAATACATTTTTATGTACTAAATCAAATATACAGATTTGTCTTTGCAACTGATTGGTCTCGAAACAATTTTCTCATAAAGGCAATTTATATGCGGGGAGCAACTCTTTTTGAAGGTCCGATCTTCTGTTTAGAAGCAGTGAGACATTAGCATATGTTGTTCCATTTGGAGTCGGGCAGGTTGTATCAATCTTGAAGCTTATATGAACATTCCTTGCGTCACCTTGATTTGTTTCCAACTTAGCTATTGCTCACATCCTCTCGAGTCTTCATCTTAGAGCAATGACTAGAGACACAAGTGTCGTGACAAAGAACAAAGCTGACATTTTATATCCTAATAATCATATGGAAAAGTGGGAAATGACGGATCGAAAAAGGTATAGTTCTTTCACACAAAAATGTGAAAATGACGGAAAGAGAAATGACATCTAAATTCCCTATTAAGAATATACACCAGATTTGGGTAAGAGAAGAACACAAAATAGAGTCAAATGTAATATGGGAGATCCAAAATGGAGAAGAGTATTTACTATTTTTAATAGAGAGTCAAAAAGTAGAGAGCAAGATTTGGTTATACTGCTTTACATAAGACCTGTTTTGGGTCCAGTCAATTTTGAACTACGAGTCACAATACTAACAAACTGTATTTATAAAGTCACATGTCTTGTTTTGTTTGTTTACATCATGATAATGATTAACAAAGATTTTCTCTGAGATGCAGTTGTTTTCTTGCAGCGTCTCCATTGTGGGTGTATTGCTTCCATCCATTCATTTACATTGCTTGATGCTGGAGGCATAGAATGCATGGGTTGTGCCAGTGAGAGTGGGAACATGAATTATGTAAGCTATTTTTATTTTGTCAACATTTTTAATATTGTGTATATTATGATCAACTTAGTCATAAATCTAAAGAGGTTAACTATATGTATCTCAGTCCAGAAAATTCAAAATGTGTGATTGAGGTTTGGTTTATTCTCATACGTAGAACATTCTTTATCTATCTCAGGCAATGGAGATTAATCTTCACTTGTGGAATTTTCTCTGTGCTTTACACTTATGCATCTGATAAATTTCAACCTACTACCAGTAGCCTGCAATTTATAAGGCAAACTTTCTGTAGCCAAATTTGTTAGGTTATAATAACAAGGGGATGCAAATCAATAATGTAAATCATATATAAAGTAACATCGAAATATTCATTTGAGAACATGTAATATGGAAAATAAAGGAAAATTCACAAAATAATCTACTTGAAGGAATCAGAGAAGTTAAGAACTAAGATTACTATGAATTAAGAGTGGAGTAGTTCTTTTATTCTTGTCACCCTTAGGTCTTATAGATTTCCTTGAAAATCCTGAGGTCAAGAGTTTGTACCTCTCTCACCTCATTAATGTGCTTTTTAAATGTTGAAATACCTATAAAAAATATCTATATAAAATCCTCATCACTCTAGAATTTTATTGCAAAATCAAAACACCAATGGATTCTAACTTTGTTACATCACTTAGATGTGTATGTTTTTCCATTTGAGTTACCCACAAAGATAGTAATAGTGCAAGGTTTACTTCTAATTACTAAGAAAGATAGGAAGAAAAGTTTTTTAATGTCTATGGTGGACCAAAGGAGGTCAATGGGATTTGAAAGTACGACTTACAATAGCAAGTGGGGATGTATAAAGAAATTCCAAATAAAGTAATTAAAACTAAAATAATCAAATATCCTAAATAATAAAAAGACAGCCATTCACCAAAGAAACAACCAATGAATACAAGAGGAGGTTGTTGGAGACCTGATGATGTGGTTGATTGTCTAATGAACAGTTGCTGCTACTCAGCCGATCAGGGTGCATAATATAACATAGGAAGCTTAAACAAAGATCTCACAGAATTGGAAAACATGTCATTCTTAATATTTCACTGAAAAACCCAATACACCAACTACTTGGAAAAAACATAAACTAGCCACACTTCTACACTTTATTGTCAAACTCAAATTACAACTTACACTCCACATCTAACTTGAGTTTTGGGTCTTTGGTGAACTCTCTTGCAAGTTGCACTCATTCTCTTCCTTGCAAGCTTCCCTCTTCTTCACTGGCCTTAATTTACTCAAGCCCATAACTTCAAAGTATGTCTTTGAGCATTTCAAAACCTTTGGGGCTGCAAAAGTCCCTATCTTTAACCTTGATTGAATATTTATCTTCATCGTTCATGTCTCTTTTTGGAGGGAAGAAAACTAATGTCTAAGATGAAATGCTTCACCTTCCAATAGTTACAAGATATAGGGTTGGGTTGAAACTTGATCTACACGACTGTAGATGGGAGAATCAAGCTACATGTCGATTTTGACATCCCGGCATTTTTCCAAGCACCATGTGATATATGGCATGCTTTGAAAATGGAAATTAACGTGCTATAAGTGTGCATAAATTGACTCTTATGAAGGGTCAATGGTGGATGCTACATGTCATACCACCATGACACATTAATCTTCTCACACTTAGGCGTTCAACGTAGTATCTTCGTCCTGATAGAACATCATTTTGTTTCATGGTATCTCTATTGCGATACTGCATCATTGTGTTTCCTGTTATCTCTACTATTACACCTCAATGGAGTATTTAATGGCATTTGTCTCTATATCAATAATTGTCTGGTCATACGAATTTTTAAACTATCAAAACTAATATGAAACTATGAATAATTGAAATCACAATAGATTACTTGTATTCCTATGTACTTTGCTTGACAAATCAGCTTTAACATTGAATTAGATTGTTTCCCAAGTGCTGGAAATGAAACCAGTTTATAAAATGAGGAAAAAGCATGGAAAAGAGATGAATTCAGTGAATCAGCACACATGTCTACAATGACACAGAGATACTTTGGAGAAACCCACTAGGGACAAAAACTGCAGCAAAGATGGGGCTTGCATCAAGCTCAATTTTGCAGCTTCTGAAGACCATTTTGAGAAAAACAACACTGCCTTTGTAATGCGTTGCTATGAATCACTACTAAATAACAAATTACATGCTTATTACAACTCAACTGCAAATTCTACTCAAACATTAGATGCCTTCCCTTGGTGCAAACACTGTTATATATCTCTACAAAATGATGATCAGTAGTTGTAGAGACCTTGAATCGACTAAACATCTCGATAGTCAGGAGCTTGGATGGTTCCTCTTTTATTTGAGGTAGTTCTCTGTGCCGTACGATTGTATCTGGACACATTTGGCAGCTGCTGAATGTGCGTTGTTATACTTTGACACATTTGATGGTTTTTGGATGTGCACTATCTGATTTTGAAAGCTTCAACCTCTGCCAAATCTGATTTCTTTGGCCAAGTCGAGAAGCAATTGTCCTCTGGGTTATCTGCTTTAGCTGTCTCAAGGCCCCTCGGTCTTATGCATTACATTTGGCGGCTGCTGACCATGTTGAATTCTACAGACTTCTGGGTGACATATTTGGTAGTTGATGCATGTATCGTGATTTCATTCTCCAACTTGGAATCTGTGAAAGTTTCGATGTCCTATACTTTCCTCACGGCCTTAGTTGAACTCCTTTTGTCTCTGACTATTTTTGTCTCCTTCACGTCTTCCTCATTTTGTTCTTCGGTCTTTGAATAACGTTTTGAGTATGAGTAGTTTTCATTATGTCTTCTGAACTGAAATGATCATTTCAGATCATATCTCTCCCATTGGGAGGCTTTTGGTCCCCAAAGCTGTAGGACTTTAGAGACGAGGGTATAATTTCCCAACCTTTTGCTTGAAGTACAATCTAGCTTTTTTGATAACTGATCTTCAAGACAATCATCCAATGTTTCTGCTCCCCTCTTCATGTTGTCCTTACCTTCTTTTGCATGGCCATATCTTAGTCTAACTCTTCTTGTGCATTTGGTATAAAGACGTCAATTGAATGCTACAATGGACCATGTAGCATGTAAGGTTAAAAATAGTGTAAGCTCTCAACATTGACAACTGAATACGTCTTCATATATGGATTCAGGATTAATTTGAAAGCATTAGCACCCATCTGATCTATGATTTCAAAAGGACCATACATTGTTGGCTTAAGCTTCTTTGCTTGCCATTGGAGTCTTTCTTTGCTTTGGTAAAGCCATACTTTATCCCCACCTTAGTACTTTTTCTCAACTCTATGTTAATCATGTTGAGCCTTGGTACTTAGCTTGAGACTCCTCAAGTTTCTCTGGAAAATGAAGATGGATTTGCTCTACTTTGTTGATGAATTATTCATCCCTCTCAAATTCTGTAGTAGCTACTTTTTCATGCCCTTTGGGCTTCCCAAAATGACTCAAAAGGGTTTGGTGGCACATAACCAAAGCATGCTTCAGAAGGAGAGTTATTAATAGATTTATGCATTTATCTATTGTATGGATGTTGAATGTATGCAAAATTATTATCTCAAGGCTTTAGATGTCTTCTATTATACTCTCTCCAGAGCTGCACCATTGTTCTATACAATAGAATTAGGAAACTAAAAAAACCCACTCATATTGATAAATATATCAGCCGCTTCATGCTCCTCAATGGTTTCATGCATGGAATGAGTGCACACTTTGCTAACTACAAATAATAAGATGATCATGCCTCTTACTTGTCAAAGGAAATATCCCTATAGAACACATATAAATGTTATCCCACGACCTTATGGGAATCAACAATGGCATATGCAAACCCTATCATCTATTGCTTGGCTTGCTTAGTGCTACGCAGAACACATTGTCTTATGAATTTGTTTCCATCTCCTTCGCTACTTCCTTGTCTTGTTCTTTGGTCTCTGACTTATGTTTTGGAGTGAGTTTTTTTGTTTGATTGTGAACAATATTTGTCATATCTTCTGAATTGAACTTATCCACTTTGGTTTAATCGTTGGTGTTTTAGTGTCTTTGTCAAACCCAATATGAGTATAACATGTCTTCGCTTTGATACCACATTGAGTATAACATAGTTTCTTTTTCGTAACACTGCATCAATTATAATATGATAACACGTCACCGTTGTGACACCACATCAAGCATAACATAGTCTCCACCACAAAACCATATCAAGCATAACATTGTGTCTCGACTGTCTACCATGATGCCACATTAGTCATTGATCACTATAATAGGGTCGATATACTATCTGACAATGTCATAGGAGAATGGCATGGGCTAATATTGTCTAGTTGGATGAGCCTAATAAGAAGTGGGGCACTTATCCTAGATCCCCTATAAACATCCATTGTGGATTATCCTCCACGTATAGAGAGAAAATTAGTGATGCATGTCTGCCTGCATAGCTTGCACTGTAAGCAAGGATTACTTCATCATGTCAAAGAGTAGTTGACCCTTTGCACGATGTAAGAATAAGTGTATTGGGGTGATTTTGCTGTCACTTGTGATGAGGTAGGTTGACTCATCGATTCATGACCATAAGTGTAGATAAATGTAGTATCTAAACGTTTTGACATCTCCAATGATGAGAATAGGCTGAAAGGAGGTAAATTAATTTGGCGCTCTTGGGAGTGTCCTTGTAAAACTTGATGCTTGGTAGTGAAAACTTCCCTAATGTAGAGGGCCAAGTACCCTTGGTCAAAATAACAAAAATGTAGTTAGGAGCCCTCTTAAATCCTTGCTCAAAGAGGATGCTTGAAAATAAATTGCTCCCTCATTTTCATTTCTTTGATTAAGACAACATCATTGGTCTTATGGTCTTGGTATTTCCCTCAGCTTTCCAAGTGGAAATCCACGGCCTTGCGACATATGATGTTGACTATAGTTGAGAAGGATGAGATTATGGTGCCATAAACAATTTGTAAGAGATTCTTAGCATATAAAATCATCTTTGGACTAAGTGGCTATGGGGGAGATGTATAAGTAAAGTGAATATGTTGTCGATATATGTCTTGACAACTTTGTTGATGTCTTCCTTTATGGCAAGAGCTGAGGAGGAATGTTTGAGAGAGTATTTGAAGGAAGTTGGCCAATGGAGATGTGAATAGATTTGAATGAAGTTGGTCAATGGAGATATTAATAGATCGAAGAAGCAAATTCAATCGGATATCAATGTTGTCATCATTTAGGGAGGCACAATGAGGCAAGTGCTTTTGTTGAACAAAGGGCTTATTGTGTATATGTGTCTTGACATGAGGCTATATCACCTACTTGGTTACATGAAGATAGGAAATGGTCACGAAGACATATTGAAAAGGAATAGGATGGGGGCATCGAATTCATTTTTGGTCAATACATTTAGGAACTTTTTTTAACAATGGATTATGCTCTCAGAGCAGAGTCTCGTACTTGTATCCTCTCAACACGTGTCTAGTCAACAAGCCCTTAATTGAGACCTCAAACCTTTAGCGTGAATGAACAATGGGTTCAATGATTGCATTGAAGTGAAATATTTTCAAAAGGATGTTTTGGAAATATATCAAAAGCTCATCGATTCCACGATATAAAAAGAGAGGCATATTGCTAGGGTGTTATTGAGTAAAAGCTTTGCATTGAGGATTTCTTGTACACTAAACCACCAAACGAACTTCATGCCTCACTTTTATAGAAACATTGGAATTTGGAGAGTGTCTCTGTAGAGGTATTACATTTTTATTTCTAGTTTAAGATCATAACCACTAGTTCATGCGAAGCTTGTGAAAGCAAAAAAAATTTTAAATATCGGGCCATTTTTATAAACCCATTACATAAAATCAGATTAGTAAGGAGGACTAAATCATCACCATGAAAAGTTGTACAATAAGGACACAATGTCGGGGTAATCCATCCTTGACGTGAGTGTGTTCTATGTAAGAAATTCCTCCATTATCATTTGAAGAGAGTAGGCTTAAGAGGCCACTCTTCTTTGATTATGTTTGCACTTCTAACAAAGTCAAAGTTTTTTTTGGAATTAGGGTAAAGTGCGGGTTTGGTTCTACGGCTACTACTCCAAAGGGCCCACAACCTTGTATAATGAAGAGAGGGGAAGAGAAAAGGAAGAGGATAAATCCCAAACAACACAAGGGAGAAAGCAGAAGAAACCACAACAACTAGAGAGGAAGCTATCTCAGGGTCAGAATGAGTCAAAAACTCAACAACGAACCCAAAGGAGAAGAAGAGAAAGAAGAAAACTTACAATGGGTGGACGGATATTGAAACCGTCCCTCATCAAAGCAAAAAGGAGAATAAAAAGATGCCGAGAAGAAAGAGAAGATGAAGCCCCTATAGAGCTGCCAAATGAAGAAGTGGATACAATATTTATTGAATGGTAACGCAACAATGCACAACAAAAATTCAAAGGAAATAATGCTATGGGATCGTAGCCAATCACCACACATCTTCTTTTTCTTCTTCGGTCACACCAATCGACACCCGCCAATTTTTCGTAAATGCTTCTCTCTAAGCCATGCTAGTGCGTTGAGTCCAATGGCCAAAAAAGAGTGAAGGAAGTGGTGTTGCGAGGGTTGTCCGTCAGTGATTCTTGATTCAGAGGGAAGGGAGCATCTTTTCCGAGTCAGATGATCAAATTCGTGAGGTCTCTTGATTCCCGGATTGGATCTCTCCCCATTAATGGGAGAAGTTGACACTACATGTTGATCCACTAAATCCCAAATGGTATGTGCAGAGGCACACCAACGTAACACCTAAATTAACAAAATGAGCACTCCACAAGAGGCTTCACGTATCGAGCCTCGACTCGGCATCAAAACTCTTAGCATCTTGGACATCCGTGATCGCTGACCACTTGAGTTTGAGTCCTCGTCCTACGGTCGGGGCTCCAAGAGGAGTTGGAAGGCTTTTTCTTTGCTTATAGATCGCAGGCTTTCTTATGAGGGTAGGAAGACTGAAGGTGGTCTTGACATCCTGCAATTTCTGCATCTGAAAGCCGTATTTTCATAGTCAAGGGGCTGAACATGAGACAAATCACCCATCTTGAGGGTTATTTTGTCCAAATTTCAGTCCTTTCAAGAATCAAAATTCAGATCAACCTCGACATTAACTGCTTAAATTCTAACAAAGTGGCGAGTTTATGAGTTCAAGTCCATGGAATCTTGTGTCATCCAGAGTTATAAATTTCCCTAAACAATTTCCAATCTCCTCCGTTGCAAGGTAAAAATGGAGAGGGAGATTTGGAAGCCTCACCCAAACAGGAACTCGTGAAATGGAATAAGAGCACGGGTCAAAGTGAGGGAACCAAGGGGTGGTGAACAACCCAACCGAACCCCAAAACCACGGGCCCTCATTCAAGGCTCTTTGATAATCTTCCCCCACAACCTGTATAATGCAAAAGAAAAAGGAAGAGGATAAATGAAACAACACAAGAAGAAAAGCCTCTTATCTCAAAGCACAAAAAATGGTCACAATTTTTGGTCCAAGGAGAATAAAAAGAAGAGAAGAGAAGCGAACCATTGATAAGAGCATTTGTCAAAGGCCAAACACCATTGAATCTGCAAATGAGTGCATTTTTTCCAAAACCGGAGTTAGATTTGAGCTTTTTTCAGTCGAATGAATCGGAGGTCTCTTGATTCCCCGTAATTTCTAATGCGAAGGGATCCAACAAGAATCCAACGGCTTGCTCGACCGGGCATCAAAACTCTTAAGATCTTGGACCCGAGTCCTAAGGGGAGGAGGATTGGAGCTTTCTTATGAGGGTAGGGCAAGACATTTTCCGACATCCCTTTCTGCTTGAAGGTTGCCACGCTTTGAGACAAATCACCCATCTCTGAGGGTTATTTTGGCTCCTCCTTTTAAGAATCCCACCATATAAATCGTAGAATCTTGGGTTATCTCAATTTCCAGGCTGAAAAATGAGGGGATTCATCCGAAAGCATTTTGCCCGCAAAAGAGAGGCCAAAGGAACCAAGTTTGAGACCCATAATCTTCCTTAAGAGAAATCATCACAATTTTTGGATCTCGAATCCATTGATAAAGCATTTGTTGAAGGCCAAACACCATGAGTCTGAGTTTGGAGGCAAGAGAGCTAGGAATCGTACCCGAGATCGTTTTGACCAAGATTTGCAAATCCATAAGTCAGAGTAGCCAACGGGAGGCAGCGCATCTCCCTAGTCCGAATCCCAAAAGCATCTGGGTTATCTCTGTAGGTGACAAGGGGGAAACGAAAAGAGAGGCAAAGTTTAAGACTAGTTCACCGGGAGAAATCATCGCATTCCGTGCATGCGTGTACGCCTTGAAAGTGGTGGATTTAAGGACCCTCAAATTATTTTGTGCTTGTAAAACGGAGACCCAAGCCATCGATGCTAAAGTGCCGAACCCCTCAAAGGCCGAGCCTCCCAAGCCATTCTCCGAGCCACAATCCGAGCTGAGCCATCGCGCCGCCGCCGCCGCGCCACGTGGTTGGTTAGAAGGAGAACGCCATTGCTCCACAGGGCTATGAATCACTTTACTTGGAAGCATTCAAAGTCAAAGTTTGTGGGTAGTTGACGTGAGTGTTCTATGTAAGAAATTCCTCAAGATATCTAAAGGAGAGTAGGCTTAAGAGGCCACTCTTCTTGGATTATTTTTGTACTTCTAACAAAGTCAAAGTTTTTGGGCAGTTTGAAACTGACCCCAACAAATGATGAGCCCCCTCAATGAGTTCAAAGAGTAAAAATGTGATCACCAACATGGAAGAACTGCCCTCAAGCTGACTAACTTGTCCCATGGATTGAGTTGCCACATAACATCTGTATAAAGGAGTCATTTATAACCATTTTTGCTTGGTAAATCTTGGGTGAGGTTATGGGTGACCTTTAATGCAGAGTGGGGCAAGTTTTGGACTACATTCTTAAGATATATATACATGGCTTATGCTTGAGTGTAATGCCTAAATCATACAACATAACCTTGCCACATGTCTGCTGGAGTTATAGGCTACCTTATTGGGTGAGGGGGATTCCAACTTGGGTCACCATCTTACAAGTGTCCCCATTACCACTACACAACCCCTTGGATTGGGAGGTCATTATGGCTGATGAGGAATTTCACTAGGATTTTATTCTGTTTTTTTTTCCTCAACAAGAATGCATTTCTTAGTGAGTTATAGGTTGTCCTTAAGTCTTTCAAGGGTGATAACTAGATTAAAAAATGTCTATTGATCTGATATTAATGGTGTTTATTAAATCTTGTTCTCATACTTTTCCTCAGTTTTTTAGTAGTGAAAACCTGATAATAAAATGTCTTTTGATCTGATATTATCACATACTTTTCCTTAGTTTCTAGTATTTGTGTCCTCCCAAAGTACGTAGGGATATAAACATTTTACTAGTCAATTTTATATTTCACTTGTAAGTTTCGTATGATTTACATTGATAACAAAGGGCGAGGTCAAGCCTCAATATCTTAAATGAATGCTGTTATTAAAGTTGGCTAACTGTCCTCTTAGATTTGGGTTCTTGCTTAACACCCCCATAAAGTAAGCCCATATATTTGATAAGGAACTTTTCTATGACATCATTTTTCTCAATGCCCAAAAATGGTCTTTAGGATTTACTTAGAATAATAACAACTTGATACATACATAATAGAGATGACTTCTGATCTATACTCATCATTAAGACCCTAGTTCAAAATCTCATACTTGTGAACCCAAAATTTTGACTCTTCCGCAATTACTTAGCAAGATTTCTAACAACTCTATCGCTACTTTAAAAAATTAAACTAACTTCATAAGATAAACTTTAATAACATAAAAACATTGTTAAATGACATGGTCAGATGAGAAATAAGGTGGAGAACACATATGTATATTTTTCATTATTTTTTTACCATAAAAGAGTACAAAATGCAAACTACAATACTCATATAGCCTTATTGAGGCGTGAACTATAGTGACATAGTCGTTAGAGCACCAAAATGTATATAATCATGAAAGAAAATAATTTTTCCAACAAGGTTTTGAATTTATCTTATTTTTCACAGCCAAAAAACCAAGAAAATACCCATGTATGATTACAACAATTTTTCTGATAAAATGACGTCCCAGATGGCATGAAGAGGGCAATTGACGTGTATGCAACCCGGGATTGAAGAAATCTGCCCACAAATGATGCGCTAAATATAAGCTTGAAACCCCAAAGGGTGTAGATAGCCCTGGAAATGGCTGCAAATGTCTCCAAAGACCTTCCCAAATTCAATTCTAGCTGATAGGTGGCTGCTCCACTGTAGAAAACACTGAAAATCTGATCTGCATATGATGCCCTAGCTGCCAATCTCTGAAATCACACTGAAACCATGCTCTAGCTCTGAATATCTGGCCTTAAACTCCGAAAAACTGATATTTAGCTCAAATGTGATATGTATGTGAGATCACTAAGGAGAAACTGAGGTTTTTCGTCCCCAAAATTTGAATACACCGAAGGGTTTTGTCCTCAAATGCAAAAGTAGGAGCAACAACTCAAACCTTCAATGTCAAAATAGATGAGAGTAAAAGATATCTCCAAATGACCCCTCAATGCTCTTTTATAACTTTTCATGGCTCATTTCCCGGAAAGGTCCCCAAATGGGACATCCACCTATTATGTTGTTGTGACTTTGCTTTATTTTAAAAGTCACATTTTAACAATAAAACATAAGTTGCCTTTTTATAAAGTAACTTAAAGTTACTTTTTCAACAACTTAAGTCACTTTATGAATATAACATGAAGTTACTTTTTCGACAACTTAAGTTATTGTTAAATTATTTCCCTTACCACACCCTTTACGCCTACGGGAAATAAAAAATAGGCTAAAGGTCTTCTTTGGATTAATTTTGAGAAGGGGACATTACACAAAATATGCTAATATGAAATATCAAATCATCTCCAACACCTAGGATAAATTTGCTGCCCCTTGGAAGTGGAAGGTAAAGATTCTTGTTTTCTGAACAACATCATCTGCATCCTCACCAACCTATCTAGATCTTGATGCCTCTGCTTCCCTTGAAGCTATTGCTTCATCTGCTTCCCTTTCCAACTGTGTGATGTTCTCCTCGGTAAATATGGGCTGCTCATCTAGACCCTTAGGCTCAACAATCCAGTCAAAATATGGATCCATATTATCCAAGTCAATAATATCATGACTCTCTTGCTCCTTCACTTGTCTCACGTGAAGGCGAAGAATGTAGGACACAAAAACAAGGTCAGTGAGGGCGTCTCGGTTAACCTATTGCGTTTCTTTGTGTGAATGACTTTAAACATTGTACAGATTATGTTCACATCCAAGAGGGCTACATAGCTGGCACAAAATGCACGTGGCTAATCATTGAATATTTGGTGTACTTGCACCAAAATCTTTCCATGATGAATATGCAAATAGGATATTTAAACATTTATAATGTTGTAAGTCAACTAGCCTTTAAAAATGAATTAATTTGATGAATACCGATACTAAAAACAAATGACTCAATTTGTTTTTACCTAGCTATTAGGTATTTCTTCTTCAAACACATCCTTGCAAAGAAAAGAGCCTCCCCTTTCCACCGTTAATTTTGGAGCTCATCAAAACTTGCATCTTGGGTGTCTATGTCATAGATCAACCTCTTTATACATGTGTTAAGGCACCCCATAATCTCTTCATTCATTTAAATGGATTGGAATAAAAAGAGTTGGGGTTCAAGTAGTAGGTTGTTGCATGTATATGTCGATGGAGCTGCTTGTTCCGTCTTCCATCCATTATGCGCCAAATAGATTCATTTTTAATTTTATTTTTCCCATAATAATTTGTTATGGCCTCCTTGGCCATGTCCATGGCCTCGTACAAATACCCCATTGGGTGTTTTCCACCATCCACCAAGTGAAGAACTCTAACCAAAGGCTTTGACACCTAAAACAAAATAATGTGCTCTTTTAAAATCAAAATTAAGTGAATTTGAATAAAAAAGTTTTAAAAAATAAAACAGATTAGTTTAAGGCTATCTTAAGGATTTCTTCTGTGTTCTTTGGAAAAATATCATAAAAAATTGTCTTCATGACCCTTTCCACTTTGGCCTAATTAGCACAGGGAGACTTCAACCATCATTTACTCATAAACATTTGTTTTAGAGATACTAGTGAGGCTACAATGTGATGAATTTTGTGGCGATTCATGTGACTACCACTTGCACAAGCTCCTTTCTATTGTTGTGCTCTCTCATCAAGTTAAGCACCCAAGGTAATTGTAGATGAGCTTGGTGATATTTCTTTCGTCTTCAATCACATTTTCATCCTTGTCATCTTTCCAAGTTGGATATCAATGCAATAGTTGTCGGGTCCAAAAGTGTATGGTGCCTCTCCTTGAGAAATCTCCTTGCTGCTAGATATGCTTTCTGCATTACCTGCCAACAACCTAGATGACATTCTCCGCACCCACTTACATCACCGTTTCTTCCAACATATCACAAAGTGTTTGCATCTTTCACTGGCGGGAGACATCAATTGACTTGATGAACACTAGTTGTCCACTTGAAGCCTCTAAAAAGTTAATCAAAATGCGGTTTCTTCCATCCATCCACCCATTAGATAAAATACTGCAATGCTTTTTAGGCCATATATTTTTTGTTCATCAACCGTAGCTTGTGTACTTTGAAGAGCACCCTCCAACACTGGGCAACTCAAATCATAAGGAGTAGGAGCCATGAACCTCTTCTTGGAAATGGTTAATGCATTTAGTGAATTATCTCTATATGGGCTTTTTGCCACAATAATTGTAATGTTGTAATGCCAAAAGTTTTGGGGCATTAGAATAGGATCCCATGACCGTCCTCGTCCTCATCCCCTTGGTGTTGGGGCATTAGAATAGGATCCCATGTCATGCTCATAGTCATCGGAATCATCAGCATCTGCCCTCCTATTCATTAGGGCTGAGATTGCTTCAGCTTTCCTCCTTTTTTCTCCACGTAACTTGCAAGGTAAGAAGCCATCTCTCTTTGAGCCTTAGAAGGCATTTGCTTGCATTACCCACAATACGTAGGAGGTTGTATTTGAGGTGATTGACACCTCCACTCATCTCAAACCCACAATAATTGCATATGACATGATTGGGTGTTGCAGTTTGTTCACAATGCTTCCAAGAAGGGTCCTCGAGTTAGGCTTGCTATGGATAGATGAACGGGAATTGGATGCATGAATGGGAGTTGGATGCAGATGCCATTTTTGAAAAGTTGGATGTATACGATTGCAAATTGGAACAAGTATAAACCCTACAAAACCAAAAAAACGTTTTAGATTAAAACCCTAGAGGCAAGTTTTTTTAAAGAAATAAGATTAAAATGGGAAAACAAACCCAAAAAAACCTAAAAACTCAGTTCTAGTGCATCTAAAATGGAAAAAAATAAATTCAAAACAAATTATATAAAAACTAAATAAACACACTTATCTGATCAAATCACTCTAAAAATCCATTGGAATCAATGGAAATCACTCTTAGTCACCTCGCAATAGTTGTTGAAATGCACAAATTGACTTGGGAGAGAGGAAAGAGAAAATCTCAGTTCTTGTGTGCAAAATGATTTTTCTTCTTCCGTGGAACAATCTTATCCTTTGTTTGCCAATTTTTCCTTGGATTGGACGAGTAATGTCAAGTTTCGGCAAGTTTTGAGGGGCTGAAAATTGAGAATTTTGAGCTGAGTTTTTATTTTGCAGGCTGCTCGTGAGTACTCACCGAGTTTTGAATCTATGATTGAGACTAAAAAATTGTGTTCTATGGATTTTCCTCAGCTCTGTCATTGATTAAAGATAGTCACCCAATCTTAACAATAAACTTCCCTCCATTTTAAATTTACATAAGGTTTCTTTGCATCTTGTGCCAAGCATTGTTAAACATTGTTTTATGTTTATTTGTTTAGAAAAGCTTCAGCCAATGTCTTCTTGGGACTATATCTATTCAATTTTTTTTGATTTACAAATTGTCCCATGGGATATCTAAACACAACAATATGATACAAGAGAGCTGATTTTTGATTTTAATGGTATCTGCACATAAACCATTCAAATTTATAATCAAGCCCAATAAGTTTATGTTGGAGGGCGGCTATCACCAAACTGAGCACATTCCAAGAGGCATCCCTCGACATTCATCACTGTGAGGATTCATTAGTTTGGGGCTCTAGCCAAGTTGTCTCCATCTTGGACAAGGAGGGCCATTGTTGAGAAGGAAGTCCATCTGAGATGAGAGTTACACAACCTGACTTGTGCCCCATCTTAGGATAAACAACGAGGTCCATATTGGACAAGGAAGTTTATCTTGGACAGAGTTCCATTGCTAATAAGGAGGTCCATCTCGAAAAAGGAGATATACTATCAAACCTATTCCCCATCTCAGGGCAATGAAAAATACTAGGATTGGATCCCTTGTGACAAGGACAATACTTTAACCTTGTCCCTTGTGAATATATAATCATGTATATGGGATGATGAAGCAAAAATCAAAGGCTATAAGAACACTCTTGTAGGTCCCTCCCAGCCTGTCCCTCCCCCAGGCCATACCAGTGGATCAGTCTTTGTCAGCAATAATACAGTGGATCAGTCTATTCAGTTCACCTCTCTGAGTTTTGCAAGGATACAAACTTTTGATGAAACCCTTGTAAAACCTTTGGCTCCATCTAGAAACTTGGACCTGAAAATTCAAAACATTAAAGTCAATAACCCCAAACCCTTAGGTTGAAATCATAAAGCCTACTCCCCAAACCCTAAACCTTAAATACAATCGCCGAACCTTAAGCCAAACACCCTAGACTCCAAACCTTGAGCCAAAAGCCCTAAGTTTCAAACCCTAAACCCTGTATTGTTGAGCACATCAGACCATGCTGCTTTCTTCAAATGATGCCAAAGAATAATTCTGCCCCTCCTGTGCCTAATAAGGCAGTGCAATCAGCTACCCAGTTGACAGTGAAGGCATTGGAATATTGCTAGTAGCATGATCGTGCCAAAATCTACGGTGTAAAAGGTAAGATCTAGCTCGAAGAACTGGAGAGGTGACAATTTGAAAACAGTATGTCCCAGATTTATGTCAGTTTTGCTCAAATTAATTTAAACTTTGTGGAAAAAATTCCCTCTGCTAACTAGCCAAAATCATGTTCGCCAAATGCAGGCTTGTCCTTGGAAGGATGATTTCTCTGGGCCTCCCTCATACTAACTTTATCTTGAGTGGTATCCACCTTCCAAAAATGCTGCTCAAGAAATTTGATGACATTAATGGTTTGTCTTGCATCCTTAGACTTGGAGACAAGACAATGTCAGCGGTATCATTGAATTCTAAAAAGGAGGTGAGTTGGATCAGTCTACTCTTGAGGAGAATTTGTTGGTGATAATGCTTATAACAAGGAGGATGCTAATGAGCTGACTGAACTCCAATATATTAGTTCTGTGATGCACTACACTACTGATGAGCACCATTTTGGAGGGTGCTTTATTTGCTTTTGATAACTATTTTTATCTAAAACTTTGAATCTTTGTATATATATTTTGTATGCATATAATGTTTATGGTAACTTTAGGGGACTTGAGCTATGTGTGCGTAGAATACCCCGATTAAATTGCCAATGACTTTAGGAAAATTCTTATGAAGTAGTTACTTCTAGATACAATGGCATTGGTTGCTTATTTCTATTGTTCTGTGGCCTGCCTATCTAGTCCTTTCTATTTCCCTTGTTATTTCTGTTCTTGAATTAAATGAATATGATATGATGCATAAATGATACAAATGAAGAAATGCGATGGATTGTCTTTGATTTCCAGGTTTGAATGATTAGTTAGAATGTGAAATTTCCTTACCCACATGAGTGCAGGCAAGGATGTAAGCAGTCTTGTGAAATCTGAAGCTATTAAATGATTTCGAACATGCAAATCTATTTTCAAACCTGAAGAATTCTTATTAACACAGTTGACACATTTCAGATTTCCATATGCATTTCTCATTATGTGAAGACTGACTGATTGATAACAACATTCCAGTTTTCTGTTTTATGCAATTCAGTTATGATTGAATCAGCAGAGATATTTCAAAATTCTTTGAAGATAAGACATTTCAATATGTACATTGTAATTGTACATTGATCAAATGGTTCTTTACAATAGTAGAAGGAAGAAATAATGGATCTTTTAAATCTCTGTTTTATGGTCATGCAATAGACAGATAATGATAATTAACTATTATGTTAGGTAGAGGTGGTTTTGCCAACCTCGAAGTAATGATCTTCCCTCTTTACCATACATGTGTATCTTCGCAACTACGTTACCAGATACTGTCCTGGAGGCCTCTGTACCCGCACCTGTATGGTTCTGGTACTGGTACTGGTTTAGGTGCCCCCAGGGTACCTCTTATGTTGTTCTATTGTTCTAAGAACCCAACTGTCATACTAAAAACATCATTACCAACCAGTGGTGATCTGGGTATGACAGGCATAATAAAACCAAGGAGGATAATGCTTTATAACAAGGAGGACATTAGTGAGCTGACTAACCTCCAATATACTAGTTCTGTGATGCAATACACTACTGATGTGCACCATTTTGGGGTTGCTATTATTTACTTTGGATGACTATTTTCATCTAGGACTTCGACTCTTTTTATATATATTTTGTTTGCATATAATGTTTATAGTAACTTTAGGGTACTTGAGCTACATGTGCGTATAACAGCTATCAAATTGCCAAAGAATCTAGGAAAATTCCTATGAAGTAGTTACTTTTAGATAGAATGGCATGGGTTACTTATTTCTGTTGCTTTGTGGCCTACCAATCTAGTCCTTTCCATTTCCCTTTGTTATTTCTGTACTTGAATTGAATGAATATGATATGATGCATGAATGGTACCAATGAAGAATTGAAATAGATTACCTTTGATTTCGAGGTTGGAATGATTATTTAGAATGTGAATTTTCCTTCCCACATGAGTGCATGCAGGGATGTAAGTAGTCTTGTGAAATCCGAAGCTATTAAATGATTGTGAACGTGCAAATCTATTTTCAAACCTGGAGAATTGTTGTCAACAGAGTTGACACATTTCACATTTCCATATGCATATCTCATTATGTGAAGACTGTTTGATTGACAACAACATTCCACTTTTCTGTTTTATGCAATTCAGTTGTGATTGAATTAGCAGAGATATTTCAAAATTCTTTGAAGATAAATAAGACATTTCCAGTTCTGATATTTATTTACATGTCTGTTATTTTCAAGCTCCAAATTTTTTAAAAGAAGATTATTTTAAAAGTGGAATTAACTTGTAAATGTACATTAATCGCATGGCTCTTTACACTAGTACGACAAAATATCTCTTTTTATGGTGATTCAAAAGGCAAATAATGATAATTAAGTATTAAGTTAGGTAGTGGTGGTTCTGCCAACCTCTAAGTAATGATCCACCCTCTTTACCGTACACGTGTTTCTTCACTACTACGTTACCAGATACTGTCCTGGAGGCCCCGTACCCATACTGTATGGTTCCAGTACTGGTATTTGTCTAGAAGCCCTCGGGGTACCTCTTGTGTTCTTCTATTATTCTGTGAACCCAACTGTCATACTAAAATCATCAGTAACAATCAGTGCCGATCTGGGTATGACAAGTCATAATAAAAAACAAAAACAAAATTAAAAATATTAAAAAAACACACAATTAACTAAACTAAACTGCTGTTATTCACACTGCATCTAATTCCACCAAACCAATTGCTGATCTCTATGACGAGCAATACAACAACTTGTTCGTGTAGTTCTTGAGTTTGAGTCAAATTATGATTAATTTTGTTTATAATTTGAATATTTTAAATATTTCTTTGTAGGATGTACCCAAGCTTACCCATACCTGAGGTTGCAAAAAGCAGCAAACCCTATACCCAAACCATATATCTGTATTTGTACCATTAACTTATCTTCACAAGATGGAAGGGGTTGGTTATTCTTCTGGAAACTCTCTTTGTACATGTTTATTGATCTTATCTAATGGAAGAGCACTTTCATTTTGTATGCTGAGGAACATCTGCCAAACTGAAACAATATGTCAACACCAAACATGCGACAATAACACCAAGAGAAAAAAAGTACTAATCAGTAATCACAGCCCACAAAGTGAGCCACAAAGACGTAGGTCATTCAGATTATACACCGATTAAAGAGCACATTCTCAATTTGTGTTGATTCTAAAGAGGGCTGAGTGAACACTTGAGAAAAGCCTTGGTGATTCGGGGTTGTTGGGAGGTGCGGGTTTTCACCCCTCAGGTAGTTACACATTAGTTTTTCCTGGCATTTGAATTTTCTCCAGTAGTGTAATTTGTTGCTCTCCTTGGTTTTCTTAGAGAGGGATAGAATGAGTGAATGTATATAGCACATGATGCCTCAAAGCCTGTGACTGTGGTTTGTCAAATTAAAGTTACTGATCACCAACATTACAAGGTGACAACCAGATTGATAGCTTTGAAGACAATAATCTGTTGTTCATAGGAGGGTTGATGGATGCGATTCAACATAAAGCTATAATCCTACTGCTTAAATTATTGACAAGTATATCAAATTCACTCAATGCATTGAGGCTGAATATCTGGTTAGTTGCAGACTAATTCTGTAATTTACATTTTGGATGTTAAGATAGAGGGATTGTAAGAACCCTTGTTATTAATCTTCTTGTTTGTCTGACACTGACATAACAACTTGATGAAAAGAGGGAAAAATGTCTTTGCTACTTTTGTTGCAACAAGTGGTCTGAGGACTATAAATGCACTGAACATGTTGGTCAACATAAATACAAAAGAGATGAGCTTGAGGAGGAAGTGAAAGTGCCAACAGGGGACCCTTTGAATCATGCCTTGGAGGAAGACATATTCAAAGTCATGACAGAGTTCAACGCAGACTACAAACACAGAAGATTAAAGACTATCTTAAGAAACAAATGTTGGTCATGTTGACTGATTCACGACCAAGTGTACTTTTGGGGTTCAAGAGGTTAAGTATTAACACATTTTCCCCATGAAAGGGTAAACAATAGATCTCCAAAAGCTAAGGGCTATCTTAGAGTGGTCTATACTGAAGAACATTAAGTGTCTTTGAGGCTTTTTGGGACTGAAATGGTACTACCAAATGTTTGCAGGCATTATGCTGTCATTATTGTATCTCTAAAATCTCTGTTAATGAAATATTCGTATTTTTGGTTTGATGCAGCTACACAAGCCTTTTTGTGTGAACGAGGAGGTAATGACTTCTCCACTTGCTATAGAAACACAGGATTTCAGAAAGCTGTTTATGGTTGAGTGTGATGCCTCAAACAAGGGATTGGTTTAGGCTTGATGCAGCTTGGTAGACCCACTGCTTTTGGAAGCAGACACCTTATTGTCAAAACTTTGGTCAAGTCTGCCTATGAGGAGATGTTTGGCCATTTTGCATTGAGTTAAGAGTTTGTGTTATTCCTGGGGTTTTTAGGATAAAGGTTCAATGGAAGAACAATAGAAATAGGTTACCAAGATAATAGGATTTGAATATGAGATTATGTATGAGAATAGCAAAGATAAGAAATTTGTAAATGCTCTCCTATGACAAATGGAGGAAATCCCTCTCCTTTTCAATCTCCTTAGCAAGTCTTACATGGATTGACAAAGCTTGTAAGGAGTCGTAGAAAATTAAGCACCTGCAGATTTAGCCAGGCATATTTGACAAGTTTTCTTGTCACAGATGGTTTCTATTTGCGTTTTAACTAAATATTAAAGAAAACCCTCTCGTGTTTGATCTCTTTGGTAAGTCACATGGATTGACAGAGCTTGGAATGAGTTGCAGAAAATTAAACACCTGCAGATTCAGCCAAGCATGTATTTTACAAGTTTTCTTGTCACAAAGATGGTTTTTATTTGTGTGACAACTAAATTTAGACTTAAATAATGTTTGAGAGGTAGCATTGCATGCAGCATGTCATTCTGGGTTTCTTGAAATCTATCATCGAGTCAAGAAGCCATTTTTGGGGAAGGCTTGAAAGGATGTACAGAAGTATGTTTTCAAATCTAGTCTGTCAAAGGAATAAGAAGGAAACAATTAGGTCTTGTAACTTTTGTAGACCTTGTCAATTTCTAATCAGCATTGGGGAAAATCCCCATGGATTTTACTGAGTATGCACAGCTTTACAGGCTACAATTTCCCATTATCTCTAATACAGTTACAAATCCCTTTGTGCACAACATTCATATGCTCCATTGAATGCCTAGGGTTATTAATGATTCTGACCCCTTCTTTTCTAGCAATCTCTAGAAACAACTATTTATGCTTAGTTGCACTACCTTGCCATGAGAGTTTTTAAGAGTTCATTTGCGCTTCCACATGTTATTTACACTTGCTGTGCTTCAAGTTGTGTTCACCTATTTTGACCATTTTTGGATGTTGATATAATTATTTACTTGCTTCTTTCCAACTTATAAGGATGTATAGAACTTGTTAACAAGTGCCTTGAAGGCTACCTCTGCCACTTTATTTCTGATAGATAATCACAGTGGCTGAAATGGCTTTGTTTAGAAGAATGGTGGTACGAGACACTTTCCTTGCCTCGACCAACATGACTTCTTTTGAATCCCTATGGTAGGAGGGGAAAGCCGTTGCAATGAAGTTCCAACAGACAGGCCAAAGAGCAAGTTCGGTGCCCTTATGTGTCATAGCATGTCCTATCAGTCCAATTATTGGGCTGTGAGTAGAGGCAGACCTATGAATGGGATTTATATCTATTGAGAGAAACATAGGGTTAGATGCTTCCCTTTTTCCAGTTGTGTGGGGTTGGTCCTCGGTGGGCCTCTCTATGTCTCATGGAATGTAGATCTCATTCCTTCTGTTGTCTTTGGCGGGCATTTCTATGTCTCATGGAATGTAGATCTCATTCCTTCCATGTTGTGTAGGGCATCTGGGAGATAGCTTTTTATGCTGGTGTTGCCTTCAACTTCATTGTTGTCTTCTTAATTGTCATCTCAATGATACTATGGGGCTTCTACTACTTGGGTTTGAAATGATGAACTACCATGACTATGCATGTTTTTATACAAAGACTAATACGAAGCCCTACAACTCTTCAACTAAATACCTTACTTGATTCAAAAATGTATGGCTTTCCAAAAATTGATGAAATTGAGGTTATTCTCCATTGCGTGTAATCATCTCACCATTTTGAAGATAAGATACAATGTTGGCTGAGATAACCAATATATTGATACCCTTTGGGCTTGTGGGCTTGGGCAGTTACCATCTTTAGAAATTAGTAATTGTGGGTCGCGTTCCAAATACCTGAGTAATAACTAGGCTCATGGATGACTATAGGCCTTCAAACATTGCATATGCTTCAGTGACAGACCACTGAGTTCACACCTATTGTAGCTGTGAATGCTTTGATGACATGTTAATTGGTATTTCTGATGATGCCTGAAATTCCTATACTAACTCAATTGTATTTTCTTGCTCCATCATAGCTGTTTAATGAAGCAGTGTGTCAAGTGGGAAAGATGGGGAGATGAGTTCAAGGCAGAAAGTTTCATCTACGAACATGGCATATGTTTCAGTGACAGACTACTGAGTTCACACCTATTGTAGCTGTGTATGCTTTGATGACGTGTTAATTGGTATTTCTGGCGATGCCCAAAATTCCTATACTAAATTGTATTTGCTTGCTCCATCACAGCTGTTTAATGAAGCAGTGTGTCAAGTGGGAAAGATGGGGAGATGAATTCAAGGCAGAAAGTTTCATCTATGAACATGCATTAGATCAGATCTAACCAGATATTTCAACAAACAAAGGAGGAGGTTAGTTGAAAGGCAGGAAGGAGTGATGAATTAGTTTTGATCTTTGGCCATTGGCCCATAGGAGAAAACTCTCTTGAAGTTTATGATAGTTTCTGGGCGAGCATAATCTGCAAGATTTGTTGTCAATATTTTTCTGTCTATTCTTTGAAGGGAGGACTTACAAATTATTATTAAGTTAACCTTTCGGTTTTGGGTTTTGAGCTGGTAGCATAGCCATATATGTGTTTTAATATAATAAGTGTAATCTAGGAATACCATCCAAAGATCATTCAGCCAATTTTACCATCGACAAACATGGTATATCAGTTTAATTGTTTGTTTGTAGAACAAGTGCTTCCATATTGTGGCCCTATTTTTCGAGAATATTGCTGAATATGACAACTTAGAGTGGTGGTATCTAGGCAAGGATTCAAAGTATGCCCCAATCCTCCATTTTTTGGAATTTCATTGTCCTTATTATGAACTGCTATTTGTAGGTGTTCTCATTTTGGTTTGTTCAGTACATCCTTTTTCTGTGCCCATGCACGATAGAGTGATCATCTCTGCAGTGCCTAGGACGTAAGGAAAAGAGAGACATATCGTGACCATCTCTTCAGAAGTTCAATTTATGTACAAAAGAAATTTGAAAATAATTCTTCCTTTAGCATTTTGTAGAGCTGGCCTTTTCAATTCAAAAATGCATCTAATTATACATAAATATGTTTCAAATGAATTTGATTCCAACAATCAAAATAATGTAGAGTAGCTGTCTAGACCCTAAATCACAAGTAAAATATTGTCAAATACAAATGACTACTCGTGGAAAATAGTCATAAAATTGATGGCTTGATTACTAACAATACTCTCATATAGTGAAAAACAATCTCACAAATAAACTTATTAAATAAAAGATTATTGTATGTTTTTGTTATTTTCTATTCAGCTATTTCTTCTTGAAACGTTAAGGAGTCTGAATGCCTGCAATTTCATTTATTTAAAAATGGCTGCATTATTTATTATGCTTTTTGATACTTGTTAGAAATGATTTTTTTTTGAAATTTACATAGCTTCGTGATTTTTTTGTGGTGTTAGGTATCAAGTCAGATTAAGTACCTTACTCCATTCCTTATTTCATCTCAGAGACAATTAGATTTTCCTTCAAAAACATGGAATGTAAAAATGGGAGCAAGAATTTCTCAGGAACCCAGTCCTGGGCAATGGCGACAAATTCCAACATCACGGTTGCTGTCAACTGGGCAGGCTGATCTATCTTCGTTTAGGGAAGTGCATGAAATGGACAAGTTAAACAACATTGATAAAGAAGAAAATAATATTGGGGAACAATTGTCTGCTTCCAGATTGAATAGAAAGGATAACGGTGTTCCTGAAAGCAAAAGAGTGGATCATTTAAAACTCAATGCAGTTGATTACTCTGGTGAAAGCAGAGGTGTTCCTGAAGCAGTGGAAGGCATGAATAAATCTGGATACAGTAGCAAGGAAACTGTGCAAAGGATATTTTCCATGGAAGAAGGCCCAAAAATGTTATGACCAACTCATCTTTGCATTCTGCAGTGACGGACTCTTTAGAAAATCTTAATTGTGGAGAAATAAATGCAGAGCAAGATGACAAAAATGTTTCGACATTAGAGGATAAAGTCTTGGAGCTTCCAGAAATGGCATGCTTGAATATCTCATTGGGATCTTTAACATCCAAGGATGCAGTTCAAACCTGCTACAAAACATCTCCTATGGCTTTAGGTTTGGCAATGTCGTCAGGCTTTTCTGAACAGAGTATACTTCCTGCTGCTTATTTCCAGTATCAGCAACAATGTCAAGCCCTTCCCAAGTCATCTAATCCATGCCCAAGTACAGGCTCTGAATCATCAAAAGATATAAATACCCAAATACGAGTTGCACGGGTCCCAGGTGAGGGAAGGGGAAGAAATCAGTTACTTCCAGGATATTGGCCAAGGAGTACGAACCAAGAACTTCAGTTGATAAGTGGAGAGTATCCTTTTATGAGTTTTGATCTTAACTATTGCAATTTCTGTACTTGCAAAATATGCCTTAACGTGGAAAAGAAAAGGTTCTCTTTTCAAGAATTGTTGAAGTCCACCTTTATATTGTTCTTATTTTCTTTCCAAAGGGAGAATGAGAGCTTTAACTCTTTAAATTATGCTTCCTTTATTTTTTTCCTTATGAAGTCATAATGTTCACACAAGATGTTTGCTTCCTCCTTGCTTTGATAGCATATCAGTTTCCCCCTCTTAAGTTGTTCTACATTGTTTAACTTTACATTAAAATCCTTCAAGGTTCATGTTTGAACTTGACTTTTAACAGTTTAAACTCCAGAATAACACCTCTGTTTGAGAAGACATTAAGTGCAAGTGATGCAGGCAGGATAGGGAGATTAGTTCTTCCTAAAGCATGTGCTGAGGTGAGTTGTTACTGTTATTATCCTTTGCATTGAAAGTTTCTTGACATACATTGAAAGGAGCAATATAGTAGCCTCTAGGTTGATGCATAGATTCAAATCTTTATTATTTCATCTTTTCCAGTTTCAGTTCTAAAGAAAATATGTAACAATTCTATACAGAGAATTTGAACAATAATACTAAGTCACATAAGGTTAATTAATGTGTGAGGGCCATCATTTATCAGAAAATGAAGTTAGAATAATAGCTAAGAAAATAAGCTCTGATCAATCCTTTCAAAATTCAAAGATTCCTGGTTTTGGAACCTGAAGAGGCAAATGTTCCATCAGAAAAGCCTTTTAAGTCCTCCAAACTGCATGTAGCCATAGGCCGGATTCTTTATTCTTATGAAGGCACATGTGGACAGGCATATTTTCCTCCAATATCACAGCCCGAGGGTGCCACTGGCAGTTCAAGATGCAAAAGGCAAGGATTGGGTATTTCAGTTCCGATATTGGCCTAACAACAATAGCAGGATGTATGTTCTAGAAGGAGTCACACCATGCATTCAGGCCATGCAGCTGCAGGCGGGAGATACAGGTATCTCATATCTATATGCCATGTCTTGATTGTGGAAGCAGAATCCTGCATATTATGTTATCCATACCTTTTGTTAGCAAAAGTGTATAATGGAATTAAGATGCCATTATTTGAGTATCATTTTCCTCTCTGTTTTTGAAGGCATCTGGTATTTATAGAAACTTTCTGAGTGTGGAGCTTGTAATTCGTATGAAGTTATGAACTATGTGTTTTATTTTGTATTCTTGTCCTTTCCCATGCATTTTCAGGTATAAAAATATAATTTTATGCACTACTATTTCAGTTATGTACAAGCTGTATACATGTATGGGCAAATTCAAATTTCACTTCACTAGCATATGTTCATATTTTTTCAAGTCTCAAATTACGTGCTCAGTTATGCTGGCTCAGTGAATGGCAATATAAGGTCTGCAGACAGATGATAGGGGAAAAAAACTTTTTGCTATCATATTTGGTGGGTGTTGATTGTTTCAAATGTCAGTTTGTAGGTTTCATGAAGTTGATGCTGGCTTAAGGGGATTTGTAAAATGCTTTAGAAATCTGTGGATCTTATTGTTCATGAATAAAATCCACCGAAGCGTGATTGATTTATCTGAGAAAGCTTTGGGAGATGCTGAAAGTGGAAGAAGAGAAAATGCTAATGGTTCCTTCAAGTAGTTTTTGATGGCAATCTTTGAAATGTTGATGTTGATTCATTCAATACTAATTTAGGTTCCTTGCTTGAGGAGTGATGGCTTTTTATTGCTGTGGGTACAATTGCAAACCTTGGTTGTGTAGGGGTGTACAACTTATCCCTTGTGGCCACTTTAATGGAATTTATGTATTGCATGTATGTTTAGCCTAAGGATAACTCACTCAGCAGAAATTGTGTTATGATTAATGACTAGTTTGTGTCTATTATTGACATATATTTTGAGTTGTTTAGGTTTTGCTGAGTACCAGGTGTCATAGCTAGGCACTATTTTGCTATATAGTTAAGTTTAGTGGCATTGTTAGAAAGGCGATGACATCTTGTATCGCAGAATAGAATGTAAGTTAGAATGATCATCGCTTAGAAGGTTAGGTAATTGAGTTTGTTCTTATGTACCTAAATGTTTATTAAGTAGAGGTTGGAATATGTAAGATTGGTAAGGCATTTGTAAAGTTGACAAAAACAAATGTGTATTTATTTTGTAGCCATAAATGTAAATGTTTTGCAGGAAATGACATATAACGTATGAAATGAGAATATAATGAAGTTTGTATATGCATGTAATAGATATAGAAAGGAAGAATTAAGAAAGAATGTGAGAAGTCTAAGAAAGGAAGTTGATTAGTCATATTGTATATACATATCTGATGTTGGATGCCGAAGAGGGTAATCTTTTTGAATGAAACAATGATTTTTGTGCAGTTGCGTTCATTTGTTTAGGCTCGTGTAAAGATTTCTAAGATTCTTTCAAGATAACCTTATAGCATGAATTTTCAGGAATTTGTATAGTTTTTTTGTCTATAGTTTCATCTGGAATTACATTATAGTAACTGCGAATTATGTGAATGAGTCTGATTTCTTGTGCATGGTAGGATTCCACCTTGACTGCAACTTAGCCTCTCTCCTGAGGTAGTTCGCAGGAAGTCCAGTTACCTGGGGTTCAATGTTCATGTTAAGATGGTTGCCTGGCCAATGACAAGTGGAAAGATAGTTTGAAGGGAAGATAAACGAGTTTACTGGGCAAAAGGTCATAAAAATATGAATCACCGAGGAAGAACAAAATAATGAGCACATATATGGGGGATATATATGAATCATTCTGGTGCAAGCTTTCAGAAAAACTCACCGAATGGCTCTCTAAATTAGAACATTACTGTTTTCATCCAAAAGGGTTGAGGTGTTCACATGGACAGACTGTAAGCTGCTAAGACTGAAAACTGTGGATACTTAATGAACTTGCACAGCTGACCATTTGATGCAAGCGATGACGATGGACATGTATCCTAATTTTCTGTGTCAGGATATAAATATTTGATTCTGCATATGATTTGTTTGTTCATGGATTGTGAGGCAAGTTTTTGCACAAATTACCCCTATTAGTAAAAAGTGTTGGTTATTGAGAAAGCTGTGGTACTGCTCCCAACCAGGATGGAGTACTCTACTTAATTGGGATGTGGACATGAGGTCATGGTGCAAAGTTGAGGGGAAGGTGAGTCATCACAGTCGGATGAGATAAGAAAAGGTTGCAGAACCACAGAATGAAAAGGCTCTGCATGACGTGCAGCGAGTTCTGTGAAAATATAAAAGATGGGAAAATCAGGATCTGCAACAACTTCAGTAAATAGAATTGGGAGATTCCCCAACATACAGGGAATATTTAGTGGACTATGAAGGTGACCAAGTAACTGAAGATGATGGTATGGGGAGTAGTAGAGAGAATTTTAGAAGACAGCCAAACTTTCATGATTTGCTGGAGGATATAAGAATGGTGGAAGTGTGAAATCCCAGCTATGTGTCCAGCCAAGAAGCAAATAATCACTGAGACCCGATCATGGAGGGTATGTCACCAACGCCTCAAGAAATTAGTACGAGGTCACAACAGCTTAAGCAGGAATTTTGTGTGGAATTGTTGGATTTGATACCAAGAAGTCTGGGGTAGACTGGTATATTTGATAGCAGTAGAGAAAGCTTGGAAAAAAAGGCAGTACTTTAGGTTTAGTACTAGGTAGCCTGGAGCAGAAAAGTTTGCATGAAGGTAGTTCAAAAGTCTTTAGCACAACGACAATGTCTCTACCTTAAAGTGCATCCATCACTCTCCAACCATATGATGTGTCTACAGATCTATAGAACTATCTTCTAACTTGTGATGTGAAACGGTAGCTGAAGGCCCTAGAGGATGATGATATGAAGCTTTTTGAGCTAGCAGGAACTATGTTGGTTGTCCCTCAAATATATATGCAAGCATAAGAAGGAATCATTTACATTGGAAAAATTCCAACAAAAGTTGAAACAAGAAACATCACTCAAAAAAATTTACTATAATTTTGTTTAGAAAGGAAACATGTGGAAGCTGAGAGAGTTGGTACGGGAATACAAAAAAACTCTTCTCTGAAGTAATGAATTGGATGACTTTGGGATTTGACGTGAAAAACAAAGTTGCATGGTTTGTGGAGGGATCGTGCACACAAATTTGATATGCCATTTACTAAACGTAGTTTGCTAACAAGGCTGGAGCTGCAGCCACCATGATTTGAGTAGAAAAGATTGAGGTCTGGGGTTATCCCTCTGCTACAAATGCCAAGGTTGATGCCAAGTTGGATGCTGTTCTAAAAGGATGGATGAAATCCAGGATTCTAAGAAGCAAATATTGGGTATATGGTGTATAGAATATGGAGAGGAGGGAATCCATTGCAATAATTGTCTGAAAATAGAGGGATATAGACCAATAGGATCTCCTGATGGCTGGAATGAGCATTGTGACATCTGCAAAATATAGGGCACTGCACAAGTCATTGCCATTTGCTGGACAGATATGTAAGGAAACCTTAGAGCACCTGTTGCAGTCTTTGCTGATCACCAATGAACGATGAGAAGAATTACTGAGCACTACAAGATCTAGAGGATGCTATCACAATAAATGTATTTGTGATTTAAGTCCAACAAAAACCACAACATTATCTGCAATGAATGAATGCACCAAGCCACAACAATATAATGGGAAACATTAGTAGGGAGATGGACCTCACCATCACCACAAAGAGAAGGAAAATGGAGTTTGCAGCAATGAGGAGGGAATTAACCTAAGGTAACCGTCAACCTGAAGGCAAGGACAAAAATAATCAAGACAACTAATTGTTTTCTGTATGGCGAAATCAACCATATTGCGAGGAATTGTCCAACAAATTCCAATAGGGACCCTTATTGTGTGTATTGTCTGATATGTGGGCAGCATAACACAAAGGATTGTCTACTACTGGAGCTGCATAGACGGGATACAAAGGTTCGAGATGTGAATTTGACGACTATGCAACCAAAATATGAAGCAAAACTACTTGGAGAACACAAGGAAATTGTGAATAGACATGTTGTAACATGGTTGCAATGAAAAGAACAATGATTAACTCAGTAATAGTGAGAGCTACACATTCGGAAAGTGCACGATAACAAGTACCCGGATGCTCGAAGGGGAAACAACTCATGTAGCAAGAATGGATGCACTTGTATGGGTAAATTATGAAAATATTGCAGCATGAAGGTATTGTGCAGGATTTGATAGAGTTGATAAGTTTGATGAATCTGTTGTGAGATATTATAAATCTCTATGTTTTTAAAACATTGTGAGCGGGAGGGAAATGTCTGAAAGACCAGTATGGCATGTCTAAAATAGGAAAACCTTGGGAGGTTGATGTTAGAATGGATGTTATTGCAGAAAGATATGAAATTCCCAATGCAATGTCCGAGTTTGGTAGCACTATCAATATGATGCCAAGATCCACTTGGGAGGCAATGTGTAAGCCAATTCTTCTATAGAACCTAGTTACACCGAGCCTCACAGTTGTGGCAAAGTCAAGTCTATGGGACATTTGGAGGATATAGAGTTTCAAATGAAGAACCTTGCATTGAAGGGGATTTCGAGATAATTGAGTTAAAACTTAAAAGCGGATGAAACACTTAACCCTGATTTGATAGGAAGGAATAAAATGGGTGTACGATGGCCAAATGTATATCAATAGGGTGGAAAACCAACTAGAAGCACATCTAGTAAATGAGGTAATCATCATCCCAATGCGTAAGGCACGAGGGAAGCTATATTCTATGCATAAACAGGAATTCCACCATGTGTCGATTACAAGAGTCAATGTAAGGTCGGAGATATTGTGCAATGAAGAAGAGCTAACTAGTCGACAAAAGCTCAAAATTGAATTGCATCCTTGCAAGGGGTAGTAGGAAAGAAAGTAAAAGGCAACACCAAAGAATCATCTTGATTCACCCTATCATACAAGGGATGTGTAAATCTCCAACAATAATCTCTAACCAAATCCAAAAATGATAGGATATATAGCACGACAACAACTACGGGTACATTGAACCAAATTTGGAGAGTAGAATTCCATGGGCAATAACATTTGCAATAAATGATTTAGTCATTCGAGATGCAACCATGACTAATTGGGCAAGGGGTGAGCATGAAACAAGACCAATGAGAATGATTTTAGTAAATAACATTCAAATGCCACAATATTTTGGCACAAATGAACTAGCTGCTATTTTGAATAGATTTGAAGCACATGTTACAAGTCTAGTGAAGTAAACAGATAAAAAGCTTTAACACACGAAAACATTTGCTTGTATTATTCATGATAACATTGCTTACAAAATCGGCATTGAACACCTATAGTTAGGAGTCAAGCCATATCACAAATAACCATACAATCCCTACTTTATGGGGATGAGTTGTTATCACAACTCATTAATCATTTGCACACCCAAAATAAATAATATTCTAACACAATATGATGTACTAATATATCCAACATTACCCCCCATAGTATGGACATAGGAAAATGAACCAATACATGACTTGTTACACAATTTTGGATGGTCAGAAACCATTGGCCTTTCATCAACCACAATTGTTGATGAATAGGAACACAATGACCTTTCATCATCCAAGTATGAACATGGAACACATCAACCTTCCATGGTTCAACTATCCAGGTTACATGGAACTTTTCAACCTTCCATACTATTTACGTTACACATCCATTGGTTCACAATCATATATGTACATTGGTTTCAACTTACTCACACTACACAAAAAGAAGAAAATGAAGATTAAGGACTACATTTGTACTGTCACATGTGTAGCCACCATCATAGAATATTGCCACTTGATCACAAATAGTATAAGATGGTCGCCACTCCCACTCGGAGACTGATCTTGACTTTAGTCGATTTGGCGCAAATGTTTTTCCATTATTGCGATTTGCAACCCTTGTGTTAGTCATGTGAAATTGAGTTTGCTAATGGGCCTAACTCCATTGTCTCCATCCTCTAGTGGGTTCAATCGGATAAGTCAAATGCATGGTTTTGTGCATTTACAAGCAAAATTCCCCACCCCCAAGATGGTCTAACACATGATTGACGCTAGGATCTCCTAATACCACATTTTTACATGGAGTAAAAATTTGAATTGACAATTTAAACGAAACACATGCTCGGATGTTGGGTTCTCTTGATAATGCATCCTTACATGGAGTCAAAATTTGACTTGACAATTTAAACGACACACATGGTTTGTTAACCGCTAGACCTAGGACTTATAAAACGAATGACTACTAATTGACTTAATTAACCAACTAGTTTAAAACTATATAACAAACACAATTCTAACTTAAAATTATATTGAAACCCACTCAATAAACACATGACTATTATAAAACAAATCATTAAATAAAACTATAGTACCTATCTATTCACATCACAACACTTAAAAGACATATCAAGACAAACTATAGAATAAAGAATAAAGACCTACAACCTATAATCAATAGACTAATAGCAAAATTTAGACTTCAAAACGAAACTTAAAATGATGACATATCTTTTGCACAGGTTTGGGAGGCCACACAATCACATGGAGGAAATGCATGTGATAGCATATAATCACATGGAGTGAATGCATGTGATAGCACATATATTCACATAGACTATTGACCTTTGGTGAGTAAGAAACAGTGAACATTTGCATGTAGGAGGCATTGATATATGACCGAACTATAGATCTGAGACACTACAGTTGACAAGAATATAGGAACACACATGGATACGAAAATCTGGTTCACGCTTCTTGTTGAAATCTCTACCCATTCAGGTGCCTACTTTGATTTCTTTGCTTTGTCTCTGTATGGGAATCAATGCTGCTAGTTGATCACACTGATATGCTATTTAATATTCAAACACCTCTCTTTGTACAGGCTCAAACAATCAAGCTCCAGGTTATATCTGCTGGCTCACCTAACTTTCCCATTGGATTTGACGATAAATGGACCTGTAGTGTTTGACATTGGTGTGTGTTGATTTTGACCATTGTGTAAAGGTGAGCAATGCATGGGTCTGCACAGATTAGAGTCAGATGCATAGGCACTAGGAACATCAAGGGATGAAGAACACACATACAGAAGAGGATCTCATATATCAAAATGCAAATCTCCAGAAGATTGCAAAGGAGACATGTGTTGTATGCTCAGAAGTAAGATCTGCAGTGTGAAGATGCACATTGGAAATGGCAAGCTGATTGATGCACTGGAAATTTGCAGCTTCAATAAGTAATACAAAATTAACAATACTTCAATGTCCTCTAATAAAACTTAACCTTCACAAAACTATTTACAATCTCACACGTATAAGCTTTTAACCAAAAGAGCTCTACTCTTGAAACTATTGTGTCGCCCCTTCTCAATCTACTTCTCATCATAGGCATGATCAAACATTCTTTGATACGGAATGAAGTAAATGGTCAGAGCTTTAACACATGAAAACATTTGCTTGTATTATTCACCATAACATTGCTTACATGAGATAGGCATTGAACACCCTACAATTTAGGAGTCGAGCCATATCACAAATAACCATACAATCCCTACTTTATAGGATGAGTTGTTATCGCAACGCATTAATTATCCGACAAAACTATCTACAAACAATCTCACACATAAGCTTTTTATCAAAAGAGTTCAACTCATGAATTCAAGGCAACTATTTAAGCTATTTTTGCCCCTTCTCAATCAACTTCTCATCACAGGCATGATCTAACATGCTCGATCATCGAATGAAGTAAATGCCAAATATTTACATGTATTATTCATCATAAAATTGCTTACATATAGGCATTGAACACACAAAAATATTTACATGTATTATTCATCATAAAACTGCTTACATATAGGCATTGAACACCTACAAATAAGGAGTAAGCCATATCACAAATAACCATACAATCCCTAATTTATAGGGATGAGTTGTTATCACAATTCATCAATCATTCGTGTACCCAAACTAAATAATATTCTCTCACAATATGATGTACTAATGTATCAACATCCAAGAAATGGCGTGGATGCCTTGAGCTATGCACTAAAAGGAAGTGTCACAACATGGTGGGGAGTTCATAAAGAGACCATTATGGTTGGGAAGAAGTGTGCGACATGTTGCGAGCATGATTTCAGCTAGGATATTTTACTAAGACGTGAGTGATATTTCCATGCAATCCAAAGATGGAAGAAATAAGATCTTACAATAAATATTGGGTTCATATGTTTCAAGCCACATGGACTCCACTACAAAAAGCTTGGTTCATTCATCAAGAACAACTAAGGGAAACAACATCATGGATATAGGTCCAACAAGAGTTAATACAAACTTTTACGTTTGAATTATATTCCTTTGTTTCGAGCATAAGATTGATAGAGATAGGACACAAGGGCAAAACAACATGAGAACAAAACAAGCATGGAAGAAACTACGAGAACAATTTAGGAATATATGGGAAAAGGTAGTATTTTCTTAAATCCCGCAACTAGGTATGGGGAGTTCTCAAGCCTCCACTTCTAATGATAGTGAAGAAGACATGAACAGAAAGAGATGTTTGAGCCGAAATGCATAATCGAGCTTCCAAAGAGAAAACAAATAGGGACACATTAGAGGAGGAATGATTACACAATCATGTGGAAGTAGAATAGGGTGGACAAGACATGGACCGAAAGGGATGTTTGAGCCAAAATGCATAATGGAGCTTCCAAAAGAGAAGATAGATAGGGACACATTAGAGGAGAAATGGTTACACAACATTCAGGTGGAAGTAGAATAGGGTGAATGAGCTATGAAAGACCATACGAGATCATCATAACAAGAAATACTCTGGGAACCATTGAAGACAATATTTGTAAATATTGGTTTGAAGGAAGTTCCCAAAATGGCAATAGTAGGTGACTTTTGGACACAAGGAGGTATCATAAAATAGATCAGTTGTTATGTGACTATGAGTACATATTCCTAATGAAGTTTGATGAAATCAAGGGAGTTTATTCATCCGTGGGTGAAATGCGCATAAAATTGAAGGAATGATCAAGAGTAATCAAGAAGATACCCTCCAAGTTGAATCCGATATGAAATTATAATTAAAAATTGAGATTGATAGGATGGTTGAAAAGGATTAATTTATCCAATAGAAAAATTAGATTGGGATGCATACAATGGTTATGCAACATTCAGTGGAAGTTGAATAGGGTGAATAAGCTTTGAAAGACATTTATGCGAGATGATCATAACAATAAATACTTGGAACCATTGAGAATTCTATGAGTAAATATTGGTATGGAGGAAGTTATCAAAATGGCAATAGTAGGACGCTTTTGGACACAAAAGTAGGTATCAAATATAGATAAGTTATGCAAAAATGAGGACTTTTTCTAACGAAGTTTAATGAAGTCAAGGGAGTTGATTCATCCTTGGGTGAATGTGCATAAAGCAAGGGGGAGTAAGAGTGATCAAGAAGATACTCTACTTTGTGATTCCAAATATGAAATTAGAAGTAAAAATTGAGATTGATAGTATGGTTGAAGAAGGATTCATTTATGACGGTTCAAACTAAGAAAAGGGATATTTACATTTGTGGGGACTACAAATCTTTGAATGAAGAAGGTGTGAACAACTTTGTATCCTATGTCACTCATGAAGGATATATTGGAAGCAATAACAAGGCATGATGTGTATTTAGTTATGGATGGATTCAATGGGTATCATCAAATTCCCATTGCTGAGAATATCGCTCAAAGAATGGGGTTTGCATAGAATGTGATGCCTTTCGGCCTAAAGAACCCTCTCACAATATTCTCAAGAGCAAAGAGTCACAACTTCAAGAATTTTATGCATGATTTCCGGATAGTATAGTTAGATGATTAGGCGGTTATATCATTGCTTAAAAAGCACTTTTCAAATACACCTAATGTGTGAGTGGTGGGAAGCATTGTGAATAGCGTTGAATCTAAAAACATGCAATAGTAGGAGACTTTTGGACACAAGGAGGTATCATAAATAGATCAGTTGTTATGTGACTATGAGTACATATTCCTAATGAAGTTTGATGAAATCAAGGGAGTTTATTCATCCGTGGTGAAATGCGCATAAAATTGAAGGACCGATCAAGAGTAATCAAGAAGATACCCAAAATAATTGAATCCAATATGAAATTATAATTAAAAATTGAGATTGATAGGATGGTTGAAAAAGGGTTGATTTATCCAATAGAAAAATTAGATTGGGATGCATGCAATGGTTATGCAACATTTTGGTGGAAGTTGTTAGGTCTTAGCCCACTTGTTAATCCATCTGAAGTGAGTTTTTTTGGAACATTCTGGGTAATACGGAAAGTTTGTTTGGGGTTATGTGCTGATATCGCTGCAGCCATGGAGAATTGTTGCATGAAGAACACAAACTTGAAAGGAAACTTGAGTCTTCGAGAAGCAAATATGAAACAATGCTGCTTCATTATAGGTCCAATTCTTGTTTTGCTTGATTGGATTGAGATGTTCCATGTACATATGGACACTTTAGGGACAACTATTGGTGTTGTTCTTGCACAATCGGGAGAAGAAAATAGAGATTACCCGGTATATTTCCCCAACTAGAAACTTTCAACAAGAGTAGTAAAAGCTACACCACAACATAACAAGAAGCTTTGGTAGTGGTATTTTCTTGACAAAAGTTTCAGATTATTTATTGCTTACACCATTTGAATTTTATACCAAAGATTAGGGATTGAAATACTTGGTGAACACGCCACTTGGTTGATGCTATTTCAAGAGTTCCAATTCAAAATTGTCGCCAAGCCAAGAAAAGTACATGTTGGACCCAACCATTTGATCTGCATTTAGATGGGAGAAGAGCACGGAAAAATACAAGAAGATTCTTTAGATGTGCATTTGTTACAATCACCGATTGTCTTTAGAACAAATGGAGAAGGACAAGAAGTAATTGTTTTTGCATGCTTTTCCTTTCCCAAGCATCAATGGAATTTTATATAAGTTAGGAAAAGACATTGTGTTGAGAAGGTTTGTGCCAAAGCATGAAAGGGGGATTATTTTACAAAAGGCACAATAAGGGGTTGCGAAGAGGCCATTTCATAAGAGGTTTAAATGTCGAAAGATATTGTAGAGTGGACCATGGTGGCCTATGATGTTCCAAGGTGTCCATTGGGTAGAAAAACATTGTGACATTTGTTATTGGGTGGGATAACCTACACACATGGATGAAATGCCATTAAATCAAGTACTTATAGTCACACCATTTGAACAACGGGAACTGACTTTGTAGAACCAATCCAATCTCCTTTGGAGGAGTCAAATGCGAGGTACATCATCACATCTACATACCACTTTATCAAATGGGAGAATCAAAATAAACTTTAAATTGTACCCCCAAGGATGTCGTGACGTTCATATACGAGAATTTAATCACCCAATTTGGATGCTTGAAGGTGCCGATCAGCAATAGAAGTATGTAGTGTTTAAACAAAACTATTCCAATGTGAACAAATGAATTCATGATACCTCCTATAGGAAATGAGTAGATGAAGGCTTTCAAGAAAACTCTCGAATGAATGCTTACAAAGATTTGAAACGTAAAGTGTGCTGATTGGGAAGACCTTATACTAGTAGTATTATGGGCATGCTGAGCCAATTTTAAAAAGGAAAAAGGGCATACTCCATTTTAGTTGGTATATGGAGTGGGAGTTATAATGTTAATGGAGTACTTGGCCCCAAGACTTTGTATTGCAATTGCTACTTGCATAGGTGAGAAAGAGTTGCTTGTAATGCTATTGATTGGTCTAGTAAGATTGAAGGAAACAAGGTTCATCCCCAATTGGATGCATGAGTTGAACTAGAAGAGTTAGATGGTATGACATGATAGAAATATCCACACAAAATAATTTCAATAAGGTCAAACATTGCTATTGAATGGAAGTTGGTTCCAGACACATTCAAGTAAACTAAGAATACATTCGTAAGGAACTTTCATTATGCACCAAACAATAGATGAAGGAGTTGTTACTTAGCAAGATTTGTAGGGAAATATCCTCCAAGGGAAAGTAATAGTAATCGGATGAAGCCCTATCATCATTAGTTTGTCACAAGATAATCAATTTTCAATTTTTTTGGTAGTAGGGTAGAAGCAAATATGATTAAGTAGGTGATTTGGAATGCTGCACAAAAGGATATGTAGAAAGAAATTTTTGAATCAAGATACAACAATGTGTTCTTGGGACAAAGGAAAGTTTGGAGGAGGAAGCAAATGTGTAAGTGGAATCTAAGAAATTTTGCAAAATCTTGAAGTCCAAGGACTAGTTAGGCTGAATGGAATAAAACAATAGAACATTCTCTAAGGCATTAGAAGATACCATGAATTACTAGGGGGAAAGCATTTGATGCAATATGAAAAATGAGATAATCTGGTCATATAGGAGAGGGATGATTAACAACGATGTATTTCAAATCCGGATTGGGTGGAAAAGATGACAAAGTAATCATGTGATTTTTTTGTTGTCGGTGGATAAAGTGGGTTGGTGAAGGCAAATAGAACTTAGACGGTACAAGATACCAAGAAGTTAATAAATTATGCCATGATTGCTCCCAATTCAAATATTTCATAAATGCAAGAGTTTGTAACACGAAAATTGGTGAAAACAACTAAAGCATCCGTGAATTCAATTGTGAGCAACATAGCGATTGACGTGTTTTGTGAAGTGGGAACGTCTTGAAAGTGGAGTTTTCAATGGAAAGATGGGAGAACAATTGATGTAGTTGTGGTTAGGGGCCAAATTAAGAACCACCTCACAACCCTCAAAATATTCATTGGAATACTTGCGCAAAGATACAAAATTCACACAATGCTAACACAATTATGGAACTCTGAATCTTAATACTTTAATTCAAACTTAGAGTGCATTACTTTGCAACAATGGTAACTATCTCAAAGGCGAGATGCTCAACAAAATCTAGATCCTAAGATCTCATCTTGCTAACCCTCAGACTTTGCAAGAGTAGCTCTACAACATAAACACCATGAATTAACTAGTCCAAGCTATAATATCATTGTGTGGAATCATCCTTACACAAGAGTGGTGACATGCATATGTACTTTGCAAGACCCACTCCACACAATCACCTCAAACCTACAAGTGACCCATATGACACTATTGTTCTTCCCAATCCTCTACGCAAGATAAAGCCCAAATATAGCTAGATGTAAATTGAGTTGGCGCACGATTCTGATGATTGGATTAGGTAAAATCCATGTGGGTTTATATCACAATGTCATATTTGAAACTCCGCAAGTTATGTTCCATGTTCGTGCCATCACACATAAGACTGTGCTTTGAATCGCTTCACCAATCCTTGCGCGTTATCTTGATATGGCTCTAATGTATTTGAAATTTTAAGGCACACGTTATCGGATAGAACAAATGTTGTTAAGGCGAGCTCTTAGATAAGTTTGATGTGTTATTGTGCACAAAAGTGTATTGAACTAAAGTCACTTTCCTTTGTGCCAAGTGGTGAAACCTTGCACTATTAATTTGATGCTCTTTTTGCTTTGCATAAGCCAATTATGAACTATAAAAGATGTTATAGTCGCGATGAAGTCCTTTGAAGATGCCACAACCACTTGGATTAAAAATACTTGTGTGTATTCATATATACAATGAGAACACTATAAACTCTCTTTGTGAATTGGAAACACCACACAAACACAACATAAACACTCACTACCTCGGTGAGAATGCAAGCGGTAATAGAACATTTTAATAAACACTCGTGCGGCATTACTCACTCAAACCTTTCAACAAAACTCCCACTTTACGCAACAACATTTGTAGATCACACAAAACAAACTCCTGCAGATTCAAAACTTTCCCAAACGAACACTTTATGTTTTTGGGTGATGTAAGATTGCAAATTAACCCGTATGCACTTGCATCATGCACCACAGGTACAAGAAAAATCATAAGCTCTTTTTTATGGTTCGAATGATGGTATCCCATGCTTTGCGGTTTTGAATGCACTTATCCAAGTTGCATCCTCAATGTTTTGGCCCTTCTATTTGACGAAATATTCTTTATGTTCCTTGTCTCATGTCCGCTTGCTTATTCTCGGTGTCGATCACTCTCTCTTGCTCTTCGAGCTATTTCTTTGGCTTTTGCATTCTCTAATCAATCTCGACTTTGAATCTGATCTTTCACTTCATCCTTCATCTTGCACCTCGTGATATGGATATAAATGGGCCACATCGAATATAAGTGGAATATCAACTCCTTTTGTAAATCTATTTCATATGCATTCTTCACAAACTTCCTCAATACTTTACATAGTCTAATCTTCTTCAATTTCAACTTATTCTAAGTTCCTTTTGGAAACCTTTCCTTTTGCAAATGTGCTAAGACCATGTCTCCTACTTGAATTCGACTTCCCTTCACGTGATGCCTACATGTTGTTTGTATTGCGCTGAACTTCTCTCCAATTGCTTTTGCACTGGCTATGCACATCTTTCATATGCTTTGCAAAATTCTTTGCATCCACACTTCTTATCTCTATGTCCCTTATGTCACTCAACTCCGCAACATCTCTTAGAGTCAAACTAGACACAATCTAGAATGGTGTCTTATCTCGTACTCTTATTTACCGAATTATTATGTACAAATTCAGCTCGTGCTAGAATGTTATCTTATGTACTTGGTTTGTTTTTAATCAAACACCTCAACAAACTCATCAAACTTTCCAAACTCCCGTTGATGACCTTATTTTGCCCATCCATCTGTGGATGATATGCGGAATTGAATTTCAACCTTGTGTTTAGTTTCCTCCACAATGTCCTCCAGAAATGCCCTATAAATTTAACATTCATATTTGATACAATACTTTTGGCAATTTGCACAATTTGACAATCTCCTTAGAAAACAAGTTGGCAATATTAGTTGCATCACTAGTCTTCCTACATGCTATGAAATGTGTCCTCTTCAAAATCAATCAACTGCAAATATTAAATCATTCCCATTCCGTGTTTTAGGTATTTTCAAAACAAATTCCATATTGGTATCTTCTTATGGTCTCTCTCTCGATGGGAAATGGCTGATAAAAACTTGCATTTGAACCTTTCCCCTTAAATTGACATGCTCTACACTCCATGTAATTGTTCATCAATACTCATTTGTGGTCATAAATACCTTTCCGCCAACTTTGCATATGTTTTGTCATAGCCAAAATGTCTAGCTAGCCCACCACTATGTTTTAACTTTACCTAGGTTTTGCGTGTTGAACCTCGCTGAATATACAATTGTGATCTTGTGACAATAATTCTTCTTGAATGTGAAAGTCCAACCATGGTGGTTTGTCTCCACTCAATTTTTCTACACATGCTTTCCACGCCTCATTAAAATTATCATCTTCAAAGATGCCACGTCTTCATTGATTCAAAGCCTAAAACTTAACTCTTAACTCATTCAAAAGTAAAATCCTTCTACTCAAAGCATCAACAACTTTGTTAGACTCATCGCTTCTATGTTTCAACATAAATGAATAACTTTGAAAAACTTTTACCCACTTCATGTGTCTCTAATTCAATTTACCCCGACTATAGATGAACTGTAATGTCGATGATCCGTATACAAAACAAATTCCTTGGGTGGTAAATAATGCCTCTGTTTCTTCAAAGCTTGAAATATTACTTGGAACCCTTGATCATATACAATATAATTTACTCTTTGCATCATTCGCTTTCTCACTTAAAATGATATGGGTCTTCCCTTTGAATCAACATGGGTCTTACTGCAGTTCCACTTACATCACACTCTACTTGAACAACTTTATTGAAATTTGGTAGTGCCAACATTAGCTATTCGACACCACATTTTGACTATAGAAACCACTCTCTGCTTTTGCCGTTCATAAAAATTGTTTTTATCCTTCTGCAAAACATTTGTTATTTTTATGCATAGTCCACTTAACTTTTTGATAAATTCTTGTAAAACTTGGTAGACCATGAAAATTTTGAGTGTCAAAAGTGCTTCTAGCGACGACCAATTAATTAACAATTACGCTCCTTTTCGTGATCTATTTTTAAATGTTTTTAGGAATCAAAAATCCCAAGTATACTAACTCCTCTTTCATGAAACTACATTTCTTCAAATTAATGAGCAACTTCTCATCTCTTAGCTTCATCAACACCTTGTGCAAGTGCTCTTCTCTTGTCCTACTAAAAATCAAGATATCATCTAAGTAAACAATCACAAACTTACCTAGATATGGTTTCAAGACTTCATTCATCAAATGCATGAAAGTACTCAGTGTATTTGTCAAACCAAATGGCATGACCAACCATTCATACAATCCCTCTTGAGTTTTGAATGTTGTCTTCCATTCATCTCCTTCTCTTATGTGAATCTAGTGATAACCACTCTTCAAATCAATTTGAAATACTTTGTGCCACTCAAATAATCCATTATATCATCCATTTGCGGTAATAGAATGCGGTGTTCCTTTTTGGAGGCTGATTTTTGAAGACCTTAACCCATTCTTTCCCCGTGGGTCTAAGGAGAAAAGCAAGGGGAAATCTGGATTATATTTTTATTATTGCTCTCATTTATTATCATTTATCCTATTGGAAGCACTATGCTCCAATAGTGAATCTTTAGTAGTTTAGTAATAATGGTATTTTGAGCATGTAGGCTCCAATTACCCTTTTAATATTTAAAATGCACTTACTTAAGGGGTCAGCCATGATGTAATGATTGCTTTAAGCACTCCTTATGCCTATTTAAGGAGGTCGCTTGGGCATTAATGTTTTTGGTGATTATTCTTATTTTGGTGAAAGTTGGCTAGTGTAGCCCTTTTACTCTCTCTCAAGGACGAAACCCCTTGGGTTGAGGATCTCTTCCAAGGATGAAAACCCTTGGTTGGGAAACTTGTGAAGGACGAAAACCCTTCATGAGGTTTTGATTGTGCAAGCTGGTTGGAAACGCAATAAAGGATCTTTCTCTTGCATTTGTGGTCTTCTTTGATGCAAATTATATTTATTTCAAGTGGAGTGACCTATGTTGAAGTGGTAATTTGGTATGTGTGGTGACATTTTGGCAAATATGAAATTATCATCTTATTCTCTATATTTTATTAAGCCAAGTTTTTGAGTTTGGTGAATTTTGGTGTTCTACTATTTTTGGCAAGCTCAGAATGTTCGCTGGTTAGGGTTTCATAATTAATTAATTTCACATGCAAATCTGAGTTCTAACAGCTGCAATTGATTGATGAGGGTTTCCTATTAATTTTGGCACAAGTTTGGAAGTATTTTTGCAAGGTTTATCTCCTTTTTAAGGGTTCTTCCCTAGGAAGGTCACCGCCTAGGAAGGATTGAGATCAATTTTTGCAAAGTGTTATAACAAAAGTGTCTTAAATTTGAGAGCTTTTGGCCATTTCCTGAGGTCCCCCAAAAAGGGACATTACATAGAAACATGTACTTAATTAGGATCATGTTTATTTCTCAACTGTCTATGAACATTCTCCATTTACAATTCCTCTTTGGTGCCAATATCATTGGTACTGCACATGGCATCAACGTTTCCTTCACCAAACCTTTATCTAATGATTCTTGAACTTGCTTTTGCACCTTTGTGTTTTCTTGTGGTGTCAACTTGTATGCCACTTTGTTTGGTTGTTTCAATCTTGGGATCAAATCCATTTGATAACTAATTCTCCTCATCAGCGGTAAACCTTCAGGTAGATTAGTAGAAACAATCTTTGCAAACTCATCAAGTAAATCATCAATCTCTTGTAGAAGTTCTACTTCATTATCTTCAATTTTTGTATCCAACTTCTGTGTGGGCTTAACTACAAGTGCAAAATAGTTACATTCCCTTACCTCGCTCAAGAATTGCTTACATGACATCAAAATTGCCTTTGGATTTGCTTCCATTGCTTCAAAACTATCTTTTAGCAAATTCAAAGTATGCTTTACTCCATCCTTTAATAACGATGCAATGTGTTCGCGTGTCCATCATGTTGTGCCTTACGAGTCATTTTGCCAAGCTCTCTCAAGAAAAACATAACAAGTGTCCATAGACATAATATCACACATAACTCCATCCTTATATTCACCAATATAGAAATTTGCCAAGCATTATTCATTCATTAGTAACTAATGACCCTTCAACAATCATGAAACCTTATATGGATTTTGATGTGCTATCATTTTTAATTTTAGTTTGTCTACTATTTTTGTGAAACAATGTTCTCAATATTGCCACCGTTTATAATCAACTTACATCACTTATCTCCTAACTTGCAAATTTTTCGAATTTTTTTTTGTGTGCATTGGACCATCCTTTTCCTTTGTAGTCTTGAATAACACCCTTTTCATCATGAGTGCTTCCCTTGTTTTAGGCTCATGAGTGTGATGTACCGATGCAACACTCTCATTTGTGTGTTCTATATGTTCACTAACATTTCCACTTACATCTGAATGTGCATGAGGACACCCAAATGGTCTCTGTCCCATCTCTCCACGTTTAAAACATGTGACAGTGAATCCATGTCCACGATTTCAATCTTAAGTTCCTCTACCACAAGAGTTTCCTCGTCCTCTTTACATACCATTATCACACTTTGTGATGTGTTTGATTCTTCATGTTGCACAAATGATCTTTTACCTCTACCGTGTCTTTGGCCTTGTGTGAACTTGCTTTTTCCTCTCGTGGAACTTGCTGTTTGGGTGCCAACTTCTTCTCCGCCTTTAGTCCACATTGATAATCTTACTCAAGAGAGTGTATATTTATCATCCTAAATCCATCTTGAATTACCATGCACAATCCATTCATATGATGCATAATCTTTTCAGCGTCATCTTTAACTCTAATAGTTAGTTTGTAAAACTCTGTGTAATCACTTACACTCATCTCACTTTGTTGCAATTTTTGATGCATATTCTTTTTGAATGACTTTGGCCTAAAGTTTTGCGACTAATCTATTCCCCATCTTGATCTTTTCCTTTCCCTCGTGCAAGTCTCTCAACTTTTACATGCTCCCACTATAGAGATGTGCAACCTTTCAATTTCACACTTAGTGAACTTGACTCGCATTGGATCCTCCAAGTTCTCATACTCAAAATACTTCTTCAGCTCAACAATCCAATTGATAAGCTCTTGAGGATTCTTCAAAATAATTTCTAGTGCTTCTTCTACAACATCGCCATCACTTGTGTAGTCTACAACAACTCCATCTCGTCCTTGCGCTATTTCCATAGCTTTAAGATGAACCTTTGTCTCTTATCAAACTTGCCAGATCTGCAAGTCTGGGTGCTCTTCCACGATTATCTCTTCCTCATGGTACATTGTTATTTCCTCGATTTTCTATTTCTTTAGAAAAGAGTTCCTTTATGCTGATTTTAGTCACACCTTTTATGAAACTTATTCAACAAAAGATGTTAATGTCTCCAGATATCAACTAATGATGATCTGCTACACCTTTCCAACTAGCACTGGAAGATGCCTTAAATTGCTTTCCACTCACACTTTCAAATGTGAAAAGCAACCACAATAAGACTTCAACTCCCCTTAGAATTCTCAACGCAATACTTATGCAAAGATGCACAACTCACACAACTCCTAAAACAATTATGGAACTTTGAAATTCAACAATCTTTTGTTCAAACTCAAAATGCATTGCATGCCGACAACAATAGCTATCTCACACGGAAGATGCTCAATAGACTCTAGATCCTAAGATCTCTACTTGCAATCTTGCAAGTGCAGCTCTCCAATACAAAACACCATAAATTAACTAGTCATAATACTTTTCCTAGAAAAATGGGTAGACATAGATCCGTATTATGACAATGCTTTTCCTAGAAAAATGGGTAGACGGAAGAACTCGGTATTATGACAAGTGCTTTTCCTATAAAAATGGGTAGATGGAAGAACTTGGTATTATGACAATGCTTTTCCTAGAAAAATGGGTAGACATAGGTCCGTCCCTAATCTTGGAAATGGTTGAGAAATTGTGGTTCACTACGATCCCAATAGAACTAGGAGGCAAGACTCTGATCGAAAACCCTTATTCCGAAAATTCAAGAATCTATTAGTAGAAATACTAGTTGGTTTACCATCATTTGACAATAATTCCAATTCTCCTAAATTTTTTAAGTTTGTCTTGCAATAATGCCATTCATCTCATTTCAGATTTTTAAACTCAAATAGATGTGATCGACATGGCCAAAGTTACAAGGCTCACAAATGACCTTTGTAGACCAACAAAGGATCATGGTATTTTGGTGCCTTGGCAATAATTTTAGGAGTCCATGCACTTGGGTAGCAACATTTGTTGATCGACATGATTTTGATTTTGAGCTGCTGCTACTCAAGGCTCAAGGCTTTTTGTCCTCACACCATAGTTCATTGTCCCCAGTGTGTGTTACTGCTCCGGTTGCATCTAACTTGCATGTGATCTTGAAGACCTAACAAACACTCTTTAACATATATGAGAGTAGGGAGTCTATCACTAAAAAGTATTCCCGTATGTGCTCGATAAAGCTCACTTCTCGTCACCACTACATACAATTTTCCTAGCATCATCATGGATGACATCCCTCTTGCATTTTTCTTTTGGTTTGTGTTATTGTGGCAGCATATGTACATATCAAGGAGGTTGGGGTGATCGACTCATTGTTTGGATTCATAGGAAGCTTCAACATTTCACCCTCATTGGGCTTTGGTTTTATTTTTTTAGTATAGGCCAGATTTGTTGTAGATGAGGATGATATACCCGATCCATTGGAGGGATCCTCAGTTGCAACTTTCAAGGATTCCAAAGTGGATGATGAGGTTGTTTTAGGTCTCAAGGCTTCTAGTGAGATATCTTAGGTGATGACTCATGAGATTCCCACTTCTAGGGGATGTGAGTTACTTCAAGGGGCCACCACTTCTTTTAAGGGAGATGAGGATATTAGGGGGATATGCACCTAACATTGAGGATTTGCTTTGTGTTGTTAGTGGACCCTCCTTACCAGATGGTAGATGAATTTTATTTCTTTATGATGAATGAGGGAGCATGTTTCTTTTTTGATAGAAAAGATATGCTTTGGGCTGATCAGGTTGTTGTACTTGGTCATGTATGGAGCAACAAAACTAACCATCTTTGAGGTGGAGCATTGGTTTTAACACTGCATATGGGTTGCTTGTGAGTTTAGTTGCTTCTTCATTTTGTTTGTCTGTTGTGGTGAAGATTTGCTGAGTCACAAGAGTATTTCTGGGCTTCTGGTGAGAGATCTTTGGCAATTTCTTGTGAGATTCTCGCTTCTAGGGGATGTGAGTTACTTCAAGGGGGCCACTACTTCTTGTGAGGGAGATGAAGATGTTATGGGGCAAATGCACCTGACATTGAGGATCTGCTTTGTGTTGTTAGTGGACCATCTTTACCAGATGGGAGATGACTTTTATTTCTTTATGATGAATCGGGAGTGTTTTTATTTTTTGAGAGCAAAGGTATGCTTTGGGTTGGATCAGGTCCCTGTATTTGGTCATGTATGGAGCAACAACACTTTCCATCTCTTAGGTGGAGCATTGGTTTTAACATTGCATATGGGTTGCTCGTGAGTTTAGTTGCTTCTTCATTTTGTTTGTTTGTTCTAGTGAAGATTTGCCAAGTCACAAGAGTATTTTGGGTCTTCAAAAGCTATCATTAGGGGATGTTACAGCCTCTTATTTTAGAAGTTGGCTTTTTTCCACCTTCTTTTGGCCCTCTGATTTTGTTTGGTGGGTGCTGTAAAGATTGGAAAATTCAACTTTACGAGTTCCATTGAGTTACCAACACTTGTGGTATTACCTTTGGGTTATGTGTCCCTTGTGTATCTTGTGTACCTTTGCATTGTCTAGTGTGTACCTTGTATTGTGGTTAGTGTCTTGTTATTGGTCGGCCACCTATCTTTCATGTGATTGATAGGTTTATAAATAGAGACCATGTCCCCATACGAGCAATCCATTAGTCTTTCCCATTAGTCATCTCTGTATTGAGTGGTTATTATTCTTGTTAAGTATATCCGAAGAGAGTGATAATATGTTTTTCTTGGCGATCAATATTAGAGAATAAGTTATAAAATGTTGGCATTCATGACACTCAAATTTTGAATGCTGCTTAGTGCTTTTAATGTATTAACGTCATTATGACAGGTTGCAATGTAAACTTGTTGACTTGTTAAATTATGCAGATACTGAGAGACAAATCTGGTTAATACCTGCTAAGAGCTAACTATCTATATGTCAGAAAAAGTTAGAAAACGTTAGAATTAGTGACACTCAACATTCAAATACTGTTCTGAACATGTTGATACCATCATGACAGAATGCAATGTAAACTTACTATTTGTCGCAGACACTGGGGGTTTGGGATATCTATTTTCAATGTTTGCATTTCAATGTTTGTATTTCTATGTTTATATACATTGTTTGCCACCCAAGTTGTTCTTGGCTACGTTGTCAAGTAGTATCTGATATGGATAGAATGTGGCCCTATCTATATATGGGTCCCTGATTTATTTCTATTCTATTATTCATACCCAATCTAGAAACAAATCTGGCCAATAACTGCAATCTATCTATCATGTGCAGGGTACTAAGTTATCACCCTGCAGTCATCTTAATTCACTTACACTAGATACCAGCATCTGATAGTAGGTAGCTTGTTTTCAAATTATAGTCAGCAATAAATTAGAGTTTAGATGCTACATTAGGAATGGTGGTTTTCTCGACATTCCTAAGTGCTGCTGGTTTTTTCAAGAGTAAGTTTTTATGGATTTTAGTTGCGTCTTTTACTTTTATGTAATGGTTACATCTTGATAAATTAAATGATTTCTCATTTTTTTACCAGTAACATTTAGCCGGATTGATCTAGAAGGAAAGCTTGTCATGGGTTTCCGGAAGGCTGCCATTTGTACCTTACCTCAGGTTTGATCCCTGCCCAATAAAGTTAAAGAGTAATGGCATGCTAAATGATTTAACATTTCTTTTCTATAAAGTTTGACTCAGTTATAATGTTTTGTATTTTTATTCTATGTGCTTTACTGAAAATTGGATTTTCACTTTGGTTAGACAAGTATAGCACCTAACAATGTGGTTGATTATAATGCTCTGATTTCTTTCCCTTTTATTTTAGGAAGGTCAACCACCAACCTTAGGCATTGGGCCTTTTTCAGCACTGCCCTTAACTCAGGCAGCATTGAAAGTATTTCAGGCTATACACTTCCTTCAGTAAATGTAAAAGAAGAAACATGTATAGAGTCTCTAACAGGTCAAACCAATGCTTCGGGTACAGGATTTAGTTGGAATAAAAGTGACAAAGCTGGAGGAAAATCTAAGGATAATTCAAGTCAATCTTTGTTACCGCCAAATAAAAAAAAGCCGTAACCTTTGTGCAAAGAGCAAGAGACTTTGCATGGATAATGGTGATGCAGTTGAATTGAAGTTGGCATGGGAAGAAGCTCAAGATTTGCTCCATCCTCCTCCAAAGGCTGTACCTAGCATAGTAATGATTGAAGGTCACGAGTTTGAAGAATATGAGGTATGGAGACTCTATCAGATGAAATTGAATTTCGTTAAATCCTAGGACAATTCAAGTTACTGTATATACTCTTTTTAGTAGTTGCTTTTATATATTACTTCAAAAGTATTCAGTAGATTATAAAAATAGTTAAAGCTAGCTCACTCAGACTCTTTAACTCAATATTTTAAACTCGTAAAGTATATTTTTTTCTGATGGCCATGTCAATAATGTCACCATAGTTTTCCTATTCGGCGAGTACTCTTTTTAGTAGTTGCTTTTCTATATTAGTTCAAAAGTATTCAGTAAATTATAAAAATAATTAAAGCTAGCTCACTCAGACTCTTTAACTCAATATTTTAAACTCGTAAAGTATATTTTTTTCTGATGGCCATGTCACTAATGTCACCATAGTTTTCCTATTCGGTGAGTACTCGCCATCTTTTCTCCGTGGCGAATGTTTGCCCATAAAACTCGCCACCCCTGTTCTGCGAATAGTCCCCAAGGCTTGCCGCGAATATTTGCCAAAACTCCTTGAGATTTACCCCAAACTCGCCATGTGTGGTTGGGAAGTGGAGCACTCCCAAAATGCGGATTTTACATAGTGAAAACGCTGCTTTTTGTCTTATAAATGCTTCCCAATAGACCCTCTCCTCAATATTTCTCTAGAATGGGGAAGAGGAAAATGTAAATTATTGTAAATTGTAACTTGCATAGATATGCAATTTATGATGATAATTTTCAATGACAATCATCATAAATTCATAACACTTATCAGCTGGCTGTTGTATTCACACGATGATGCGATTTTGTACTGTATTTGTATTCAAATCTAATAGAAAACACTTCCCCAACGTTTTACAAACTCATTTGATACATTTTGTAGCTATATTTTGCATAAAATTTATGTTTTTTAAACAAATTTGCTTTTTTAAGTTGCTGAATATTTGCCGAATCTTGCCAAGTCAATTGTTTTTTTGGTCCACCGAATATTTTCTGAATACGCATGTGTGGACTATGAATGTCACTATATGCATTATATATTATAATAGAAGCCAACTAACAAGCTATTAACTCATCTATCTGAGTTTCTTGTTTGTCAAGATCAGTATTTGAATTTAACTATATGTATCTTGTTTTTGTGCCCAATATGTTGTACTTGTAATTATAGTTTGTAAATATGGCAGCAAGAAATGGGTTGCAAATAATGGTTAGCACTTTTTTATGTCGTTGTGATAGGATATCAAACATTACAATTTAGATTGTCATATTGGATTGTGTTCTTTTGATAATAGAATAGCTAAGATGCAAGATACTAGTGCTGATTTGGACTTTTCTAATGAGGCACTATGAAGCATGTATGACATCAGGAGGCGTTGGGAGATACAAAGAGTATGGTAAATATTGATGCACTTAATGTTCGAGGATATTAATGCATGGCTTGTGTCGGAAATAATCTAAGTATATGAAGAGAAGCAAATCATTGAAGGGTACCATGAAATGGACTACTAAAATTCAACGTGCTTAGCTATAGCATTGAAGTTGGTAGCAATTGGAATGTTTCAATTGCAAGGATTCGCTAGGAAGCCGGGTACACCCTTGAGGCTTGGCGTATGGGTACTTGCCTGGTATAGGAGAGCACACAAGGTACATGTTTTAGTACTGGATACATCGAATAATTGTGTATCCTAGGTGTTTGTAAAAATGAACCCTCAAGGTTCTGCCCTCGAAAACAGTTTTTTTCCATTTTTAGGTCGAAGTAAAGTAGTGTACCACTAGGATGTGCCCCTACCCCCTTCCCCCATATTTTGATGTTAGTGGGGATGAGGATGTCCCGCCACAACAAGTCAAGGGACATCCTTGTGATGTTTCCTTGAAGAGGAGATGTTTCTATCACATAGGGAAATTTTGGTGGACTTTGGGATGTCCCCAAACTTGGAAGAAACTAGCGCAAATCCCTTGACAGTCCTGAAAACCTGCGGCCGTCCCTTGCGCCAAATATGCCAAAAAGGTGATTTTTTAAAAAACAAAAAATAATTATTGGATGTTTGTGCCCTCACCCTAACCCTAATAGTTTATGGGGCCCCACCCACACTTTAAGCACTCAAAAAAACTATAAATGAACCTCACACCCTCACTCCAAATCACTATCAAAGCTTGAAAACATTGAACAAGGCTGCAAGTGCAAAAGTGAGAGCAAGCAAGGCTACAAGAGTAAGGTCGAGAACATTAGCAATGGGAGAGCTACAACAGGAGGGAGGGCAAGTGCCAAGTCTTCATTGATCAATTGTTCAAGTTTCAACACATTCATCAAGTTGGAAGCCCTCAAGCCTTCAAGGTAAGCCATGGCCCATGGCCCTTCATCTTTTGGTATTTTTCTATTTTCAATTTTTGGATTTGCATTTTAATAATTTATTTTGTTTATTTAAAATTTATAAATCATTGAGAATAAATTATTCATAGAATTGTACATGCATATAAATTTATTAAATTCTGTTTTTATTATTTTAAACAGTTAGAGAATACAAAATAGCTGATTGAAAATCTAAAATCATTGTTGACGAAGGTCGAAGATTGAATTTGAACATCAAATCTTAATGTTCAACATTGAGAGCTAGATTCTTTTTGAATTGTTGAGAGAAACATTTCCTTTTATACTTGCCATATCACCTTTGCGAATTACATTGTTATCACTTGTAATAACTGCATATGATCCTTGTATGATGAGAATACTTGTATGTGGATAAGGTATTTGATTTTCTACAAATGATGCATCATTGTAATTTGATTTTTGAAAGGATATTTTCTGTCATTGTTGTGCAGGAGCCTCCAGTGTTGTGCAAAAGGACGTTTTTCATGGTCAGTCAATCAGGGTAAGCCATTTTTATGCCAATTTCCCTTTAATATCTTTTATTGGCTTTCTGCCCTTCGTTTAGACTTACAGTTTTATTCGACATGTATATCCGTGGTTATGTTGCTGAAAACAATTACAGTAAATTTTATTGTTTTATAATACCACAATTCCATTTTGCTATCATGGTGTGCTTGAATTCACAGGGATATTTTATATTGGTCCATACTTATTGGATTGGGCTTCTACTGGTGCTAATTTGTTTGGGTGTGGGATGACAAAATATATTTCTATGTTATCTGTGGTAGATATGACCAATAGACTTAAAACTATACTCAATTTGTTTTTATATATTGTTTTGTTACTTTAGCATCATATGCAGCTGTGAGCTCCAATGAATCCACTGGATTTTCCTAGCTGATAGTCACTTCTGGGAGTTCTAGTCTCTGTTCTAATTTTCTAAACAAAAACCGAATCCTTTACTTCTTTGACTTTACATACAAACATGTTATAGAAAGTTCAATCTAAAATTCTCTCAGTGAATTAGAGTCTGTAGCATTTTGTTTCTCCAACGTGTAAGTTGTACTTCTTATGAAGCTTTGTGTATTGATTTATTTGTGGTACAAGTATTTTTGGAGCTACAACTGCTTTCATACTTGTTTTAATCTTCAACAGAACCCAAATATGACATAAGTGTATTCCATTAATAAAATGGGCTTGCAATCTTTGACTTCACTTCTAACACAAGACATTTTTTCTTAATATGTGAAATTTCATTGTGGCATTGTGTAAGATTGTTGTTTTAACTTTTGGGCATAGCTTTCAATGATTACAACGATTCATTCTAGGGAGAATGAGTGTACTTAATTATCTTTCAACTCAAGTGATAAGACAATACCAATGCCTCTGCTTATGTCTTATAAGAACAATTAAAAACAGAAGTCTTGTTTATGGATTCCTTAATAAGGGTTTTCTTATTAACAAATCCATAGTTAGAATTCTTATTTTTACCTTCCATCGAGGAAAGTGGAGAACTTGGTTTTCAAGTAGCTAAGAATTTTAATAACATTTGTAAATTAGTTTTGACTTGTTGCATTAATTTGCCATGTTGTTTCTATTGAAATGAGAAAAAGTTAAAATAGAGCATTATATAGTGTTCCTGATCGGTTATGCAGTTATACCTGCCTCTAACTACCAATTGTTTGTAACCACCTCTCTCTAAATAAATATACCCTGCTGCGTCCATTCTGGATAGTGTGCAGATTTGCCTTCTCTGATTTCTTTCTTCTTGCATATGCCAACATTGGTATCAGAGCCTAGGTTAGTCAAGTCGCCATTGGAGGAAGCACTTGTAGAGAGGTGTGTGTGAGGTTGACGCAATTCCTGCAAAGGTTCACAGTGACGAGGCCAAAATCGTGGATTGGTCGTGGGCTGTTTCGCCATCAAAAAGAATTGCTAACGTTGTAGGTTATAGTCGCTTATGCTGTTTTTCGAGGGCAAAAGACCCGTTGTAAGGACGCCAAAACTTGTGATCCTCCAAATACGAGGGAAAAATATTGGTCGTCGGGACAGGAGAAGTCGATATCCCGGTTCATGCTGTTTTTAATAGTCACAAATATAGTTGATGATGTTGTTTTAATAGTCGCAATTTTCTTTATTATTTTATGTTGTTTTGGAGTAATAAATGGCGAATATTTCAAACTTGATTATGGGGATTGACAAAAATTAACGGCCACAAATTTCAATGTATGGAGCCATAAGATTCTGACACTTGCAGAATTTTGAGATTGTGATAAAATAATCACAGGCAGCGAAGGTAGACCTGCAAACTTCGCTGATTATGACAAACGTCATAAGGAGGCTCTATTACTTCTCAAGTTGTCGGTGTCGATGATATGATACCAAAAGTGCGGAATGCTACTGTGGAAAGCATGTTGTGGACTAGTCTGAGGGATAAATATCAGATGTCAGAAAAGAGTCGGGTTTATACCTGAAGAATATGCTATTTTCCGTAAAGTTTCAAGGTGGATTGTTGTCTGAGGACCTACTTCGGATGAAAGACCTCGAGACCAATTATCTTCCATCAACAAAAAGGTGGACGACGATGATATGGTGGCTCTGGTTTTGAACAACTTACCTTCTTCATATGAGTCATTTGTGGAGGCACTCCATTTAATGGTTGAAAGTCAAACTCTCACGAAAGTCAAACTCTCATGTTTGACAAGGTGAGTTCTTACTTGTTGTAAAAGGAGCGGAGACAAATTTAGGCAGAATCCAATTGTGACCAATCAGAGAGTGCTCTTGTCACACAATCAAAAGGAAAGTGGAGACGTCATTTTAGTGAGTCCTCCACTTGGTATTAGGTCACATGCTATTACTGTCACAAGGTTGGGCACCTTAAGAAGGATTGTCAGAAGCGAAAGTATGATCTTTCACAACAGAACAAAAAGCCATGTGATGAGGAACATGTGGCAACAGTCGCGAGAAGAACGAGATTCGGATGATGAACATGCTCTTTATTGTCTTACAACATCATGCTCACATAACAATGGTACTAGTTCTTTGGATCATGGACTCGGTGCATCCGCACACCTTTAATGTCAGCAGGATTGGTATGTTTCATTTACTTTGAAATATATGTTTTAAACAATAGTACTAGCTGATGGAGAATCACTTACAAGAGAAGGGATATGAGATATATGCATCGTATTGAAAATATCGTAGATTATACTTGGAGGAGATATTCGGGTTGGTGGAGGGTGTTGAGGACCTAAAGCTTACTTGACTTGTAATAATATGCTTTGTTGAAGTCATGACCGCTCTTGATTTTGGGTTGTTGGAAGGTGCATGGAGCTTTGAAGCCTCTTGTGACAACGACAAACAACAAAGCATATTATTACAGCGAAGCATATTATCGTCAAGCCTCTTGTCACTATTGGAAGCACAACCATTGAGAGGGGGGTGAATCAGTGGGCATTAAAACTTTCTTTCACATTCACTTTAGCATTCATCAATTATCAATTCAACTTAACCATTAAGCATGCATTCATCAAGAAACATAACCATAGATGAGCAAATGAGAACACAAGAACACTAGATTTAAGTGGGAAACCCTCAAGGGAAGAAAACCCACTAAAACAAAGCTTTATTACAACAATGATTCAAATTTATTTGAGCACCAACCCAACAAGGAGCACCAACCCCTAAGTTTAGTGAGGCACCCCCATAAGGAGCACCAATCCCTAGATTTAGTAGAGCACCAACCCTACATGGAGGCACTAACCCCTAGATGACTCAACACCAACTCAACCACCTAAATTTGTTTGTCACCTCTAGAATGTTGCCACAACAACTGATGATGACACCATTAAGCACTTCTTTCTTCTCTCTTTCTCAAAACTGCCTTCTAGGCTTCTTCACACAACAAACTTCTTCACCAAGTTGATTAGGTCATTTGACCTTGAACAACATATGCTCGCCACCTGTTAGCACTTCATGATAACTCTTTTGCCTTCTCTTGATGGTCACAAAGACCTTCTACACCTCCTTTACTTTGTCCTCTTACTTGCTCATTCTCATACACACCAACAACAAATAGGCCTAAAGTTCTCAAACTGCTCTCTAGCCAAAACCAAGTTCTTTTTGGTCTATATGGCCTTCACCAAACATCTGAACCTACTTAGACATGTTATCTAAGTTTTCTACCAACCTCCAACAAGTTTGTACACCTCTAGCACCATCATATCATGTCATGAAACCACCATTAGAATCAACTGTCCTCATTAGGTCTGTGACCTACAAAACTAGTCTTCAAAGATGAAGCGCAATCACACATCAAATCACCTCAACCATGCAAGTTTGACACATGAATAGAAAACTCATGACCTCAGGGTCATCACCAAATGCTTATAATGCCATCACTTGGACCGTAAGAGCCCAAGAACACTGCAATCAGTCACCAAAAACTATCAAAATTGTTCTAAACCCAGGCTTGCAAGAATGACTTCCACAGACCTCCAAAGTGCTAGAACATGATCTGAAACCACCGTAGACATGAAGTATAGCTTCCATACTTCCTCAAACATCAATTTATTCATCTGGTCCAATGCAAAACTTGAGAGCAATATCAACTTCTTTAGAAACTTGCAAATTACGGCGGGGTCCTCTACAACCTCTAATCATCGTACTAGCCAAATCCAATCCATTCTGGGCATGTTTGAACAAGATCTTCTCCATCGCTACCTAACTAGGGTTTAAGGAGGGTTTAGAACCACCTTACCTTCTTAATGATTGTTCATAAAGTTATGCCCCTTAATCTCTGAACTGATGCCTGAATGTCATCTTAGGTCCATTCCTCAACTACCCTGAAGAGCTTAGGCCACCATGCAGACTTCACACGTGTCAATGAGCATCAAACATTCCTTCTCGAGCTGGGTTCTTCACTTTCTAGGAGCTCAATAGAGCTAAAAACAACTTTTCTTGCTTTGTCCTGCAAACCAGGGCCTGAAACTTTGTCCACACCTCTAGAACAACCTACTACACCTTTCCCATGCTCACATTTGCACACTTGGCTCATAATCTGTCCAACCTATCTCATTAGGCCACCTAGGATCAAGAATAGGTCTAGGTGCAGACCTAGAAAACATTTAATGTGTGATAATGTCTAAAAGTAAAATTCAAAAACTCAAAAATAAATACTAAATGAAATATTAATAAAAAATTAATATCTAAGATATAAGTCAAATATTTTAAATTTAACCCATACTATGAAATATTAATAGAAGCTAATATCTAACTCAAATATACTAAAAGCTAAACGTAATGTCTAATATTAAAGACAAAACTATACCAACTATAATTTCTTATTTTAATATTCATAAAGATATATAAATATTTAGCAAATATTATAATCTAAAAAAGTTTTAAAAATCTATAATACGTATTACAAACTCAATCTTAAATCAAACCTAAATCTGACCTAAATAGAAAACAGAGTTGAATGCAAGGAGATAACAGCTCTGGTTATGGAGGTGAATATACGGCGATGGAAATAATGAGAAGCAAACACTCTCCACTCTGCCCTGCAAGATGCTAACAAATCTCCCTTACAGTCCACAGATCTGTGCAATCTTTGACAGCGAATTGTGCACCCAGCAGTCATTTACAGCAGTATTCGAAGTGTCCCTGCACACAACAGTTTTTTGTTTTTCACAGCAATCGTTGACAGTGAATCATGCACACAACAGTCGATCACAACAGTATTTTACAGCCAATCCGCACATCCCTGTAAATCACAGGTTAAAGCAACACCTCGATATAAACAGGTAAGAGACGAAAAATGCAAAGCTTAGCCAAAAAGAAAAGCCCTAACATGTTTACATTGATTTTAATCGCATTTTTCAATGATTTATTAGGTTTTTAAAACAATTTTCTGTACCATACGAATTTCATGACGATTTTTATGTTTTTTTATGAATTTGCCAGATTCAAATTTTTACATTCAAATTTGGCAAACTTTGTGACTTATCTTGTGAACAATCATGACACACCATCCTATTGACTAGGCCAATTGATTAGGCTTCTTGATCATGCTTGCACCATCAATGCTGACCACCTCATGACTTTGCCACTCTTTCCCACCTACAAGAGCCTTCAACAAGCTTCATGACATCACCACAACATCCACCTATCACTGCAATACCTCTGCAAGCCACTATACCAACTCAAGAAACCATGCCACCTCATCAATGATAGACCAAGCAACTCAACTTGTCATGACAACAAAGAATAACACTACCAATCAACTTTCACGTTCCTTACTCCTTTTGACATCAATGACACCTATTGACATCAATGACAACACTACTTGTCAATAGTCACAAAACTAACAATGCATAAACGAAGCATATTTCCGTGCCACCGACGATCACTAGAAGTTGCAAAACGCTAAAGCACCCATTGTCTTAGTACGTAAACCTTGGATCGTACTTCTTACACCTCGGAAAGGTTATGTACAGCTTCCATAAAGGCTCATGTTTGCAGTCACACAGCTTACACGACAAAGCACTCCCACATCTTCAACAGCAGTTTGCACATTCACATCCTCTCTGTACCTCTTCTTTTCAGCTAAGTACTCTTGCCCCGTGTTTGTAATGTCCCCTTTCCTACGCCATAGGTCTAGGGGCCAACTCGAGTCTAGGCCTTGGTCATACCCAAAGGGCTATGGATGCTGGGAGCTATTGGGTATGAATATCTAGTCCATTTTATTATTACTCTTCATTGACATGTGCATAAGTGGTTTTGGAGGGGCTAGATGTTATGTTTTGTCGTTAGGGAGGGGCCATATGGTACTTATGTTCTAATTTTGCATTGGGGGTCATTTTTGGACCATGACGATTTAAAAGGTGGAAAACAACTTAAGTTACTTTATGTTATTGGCCCATCCTAAGGAAAAATGCGACTAGGACCTTTTTAGGGTTCTTTTGCCTTGAAAAAGGTTATATAAGGAGTTGAGGGGAGAAAGGAGAGGATACTTTATGCATACTCAACTATTTCTTTTCATGTGCAACTGCTGTTTGCAAATCTTCAGCTTGTGGAGTGAGATCCCACAGGAACCCTAGCTTCGGTGGTGAGAGATCCATCCCTAGCTAGCAGGGCATTCTTCGGTAGTGAGAGATCTACCCTAGCTTGTCATTTTGGAGCTGTTTTCAGGGCTGATTCACAGAGATATTTGTAGGGGTTTCAGAGATAGGGTTTTGAGGGTTTTTGAGAGGTTTGGTGAAGATAATCAGTGAATTTTCAGATCAGATTTATGGCAGCAATAAAGGAAGGGTTTGGCATCATTTTCAGAGGATTTTGCAAGGGTTTCAACCACCTACCAAAAAAGGCGACTTGTTTTGGAGATTGCAGCCTTTATTTGGAGGGTTTCCAGTTGGCCATTTTCAGATCTGAAGGTTGGAATATCATCTTATATATTTATAAATATTATTTCCAAAGTTTCATAATTTTTGCACTTGTATTCAAGGAGATATGAATTTTAGAAGTTTTCCAGCTTGTTTAGGGCACGCTGTAATTTTCTGGCAGTATTCTATTATCTGAAAAATTCCAAAAATAATTTCCTAGTGTTAGTTTAATTGTTATCAAGCTCTCTATAAATTTTCAAGTGATTCGGGCAAGTATTTTGTGAGTTATAAATTTATTTCTATTCGCTGCCCTAGTTTTTATTTTCTGCAAAAATCAGAATTCTGTTTGGCTGCAAATTGTCAGTATTTTGTGCTTTTCTAAGTGGTATTCCACAAGGATATTTCAGTGTTTTAAGCAATTGTTCTATCGTGCATTATATTAAAAGCTATATTATGTTTTGTATGTTAATGTTTATTAATTGATTCAAAATTTTATACCTAAAACATTCTTACGCCTTTTAATAAATAAGGAAACAAATCTATATCAAACCCTTATTTATTTGTTTAGGGTGTAAACAAGTTGTTACAGACATTAGTCAATCTATAAGGCAAACATATATTTATATATATATGTACATATATTTGTAAACATCAAATAAAATATGTATCGTAGATGAATTGTAGATATTCTTATGCAATCTTACCAATAAGTTATGGACATTGGTCAATCGATATGGCAATTATATATGTAAACATCAAATAAATTATGTACTATAGATGGATTGCAGATATTCGTATGCAATCTTATATTATAAGGACTTTCGGATAATGTGAGAATCCAAGATGTGTTGCTTCGCCCATGATATGCTGTAGTAGAAGATCTTTAAAAATAGATCTACTTGGATTACTGATTTAAAGCTCCTTGACATCCTATTTTCAAGTCCTAGATCATTCGAGTTGCATATGCCCTTGCAAATAGGTTATTTATTTGAAGCCTCATAACAAACATGAACCAGACATACACAAACACATTAAGTTATTACAATGATGTAATAGTCATCAAGAATAGATAAGCAATGGTGAGAATTAGAGTTGCTACTTTCAATGAAACTTCTTGTCATGCATTAGCATAGGGATTGTCAACATTGACATGCATTTAGTTAGCATAAGGATTTTAAATGATTCTTGGGGTCATTAGGAGTCCTTATTGGTTATATCATTATGCACAAAAAAATTCACAACATTCATTAATGGTATACAAGCAGGCTTTTATTGCCCCTTATCATTTTCCATCTTCCATCTTCCATTATTGCTGCTCAATTCTATCACCATTCCATATCAGTTTGTATCATAACTTTTCTCTTGGCCTTTGAGTAGGAGTTGCCTCCTGCTTCTAAGAAGTAGGAGCTGTCCAATCATTTTTCTTTTGTTTTAGATTGGCTGATTTATTTTCCTAATATGATTTAAGTAGCATTGATATTGTTATCCTCATAGAATTTCCATTTCTTCTATGCATTAAGGGTAATAGATCTACACATTCAGGTATTTTTTCTTTTGCAGCTTTGTCAGAGTCTACCTCCATATATTATTTTTGGAGGTCAGTAGATGGATCAAAATGGTGTGAAAATTTAATGGAAGATAGGTAAGAATTCCATGAACGGTTGTCTTCCGTTGTAAGGCTCAGTTCTACCATTATTATAACTTTCCAGCATGCTTTGTGACAACGAATCAATGAACAAAAAATATTAATTTTTTAATCAATAGTCTTAAATTGAATTGGGTGGTCATACATGTCTTGGGTTTCAAAGAAACTCAGCTATGCATCAAAGTTTGGGCTTCCTACTAAGTCCCACCTCATATAGTGGTGCAGTGAAGAGATCTATTCACTCTATTTTAAGCTGAACTCCATGAGTGGGCAACCAAGTGACTGACACTTGCAGGTAGGGCACAATTCATTGAACTTTTACTTTAGCCAATTTCAGTGTATCTATGTACAATGCTACCCATCGCAAAGATGATACAGGTTGAGCTGATCAACATGAAAATGAACTTTTATGGTGTGGACTAGAATAGAAGCTGGCATACCCATGTTTTCATGGAATAAAAGTGTGCTATCAATATCAACAGGAGGCATCAATGTTAAAGACCCTCTAATAATCCAGCATAAAATAAGCTTGGTGACTCTAGGAGGAGCAGGAGATAAATTGGAGCCAAATAATTTGATAAAAATACATTGCTGGTTTATAGGAGGGAAACATCTTCACAGGAACATGGACAAGTAGGGGGTCTTGAATATGGTAACACATTAAAGAGTGACTCTAATTGCTCAAACATGAAAAGAATATTAACTAAGCATATTCTGGAATGATGGATGCTGCTGGATATTGGTCACAAGTAATCCTATGAAAATGGCACTCAGCCAAATAAAAAAAAAAAAAGCTCAGCTATATGCAACATGACTTTCAGATGCAATTCCACAAGAGTTTTTGAGGGCTTATTATGAAATATAGCCATAAATCCTCTAGGAAGATGTCAAAAAAATTTAGGTCGCCCAGCTTGATTTGGACTTGAAGCTTTCCCATCCTACTTGCAGGAAGTTAGACACAACATGGTGGAGGACAGATGTGTCACACCACGGGTGAATCCTCTTACAGACACTATCCTGTTTACCACACCGACTGCACATGGTCTAGCCTAGATCTTGACTGCCACATTGAGTCAAGGTGGTATGGGTGTCACACATTGTGAAGCTATCAAGGAGGTGAATGAATATCTACTTCGTCAGCTGGCAGTTGACAGAAGTTTAAATGATTAATACCTTTTCTCTGGGCAACCTGTGAGGATAACTCTGAAAGATCCCTAGATGGATCCTCCTTACACTCAAATGATTTGTTATCAAACAAAAACAGCAAATACAGATTTCTGTGTATTTTATGTCAAGTACCTTGTGCAGATCTGGAAAGTGCACAGGGTTTATATCAATGTAAATACAAAATAAAAAACTTCTGATTTCTAATGACTGCCCAGATATTTGGGGACTGATTTACATAAAAACTGAACTTATTACAGTCCAAAAATGGCCCAGAAAATCAGATCTGAAGTCTGTTATTATTCAGATTGAAAATCTTCAAAAATACACTTCAGAAATGATAAAAAGTACAGCGATCAGCTTACAGTATGATGACAAACATTTGACAAATATCTTTGGATGAAAAATACCCAACTTGCTGCCAAACTGTTTGCAATGGGCCGACCCAACTATGGTTGCAAATCACTGAAAAACATTAAATCAAACTTTTGAGTGAAATCAACAAATTCTTTTCGTCCTTGTTTCTGATAACAGCTCGAGCTTTTAACAATGCAAAAGATGATTAAAAATCTGGATACTCCCATACAAGTCGACTTGTTTATTTAAAGGGAGATCAGCAACCACCACCCTCAAATTGGCAATAAAATTGTTTCATTCCCTATGCTGGTATTTTCCTTTTGGGCCAATTGGCAGAAAAAGGACTCCCTAAGTCCCTCTCTAATACAATTAATGATTTTTGACATTTTAATTTATTATTAAACAATTTATTATATGTGCTTTTCATAATATTATTATTTTTAGAAACAATAGCACAATATAATAAAATAATAAAGTTATGTCACCTATTTTGTCGGGTAGACATAAAGTTTCCCATTATGAAAACATTCCAACCTTGTTTTTCCTCCACATGGTATTCAACAGATTGCCCCTTCTTGATAGTATGTGTTGAACAATCTGCATGTATTTTTGTGTGAAGTTTCCCACAGAAAATCCTACTGGACAAGCCCTGCTTGCCTTTGTATATCCTTAAAAGGATTATTATAAATTATTCCAGCAATTTCCTATATCTCACACAATTTGTGCAAGTTGGGTCTATCAGTAGCAATTTCCAGTTCTTTGTAAATATTAGGTTACCCGGTATATGTCTAGGCACAGATCCAAAAGTATTCAAACTTTTTATACTTCTGGAATTACTCATATAAACTTACATTATTTTACACATCAAACGAAGAATATAGGTCAACAAACATTTTTTTCCTATGCATTTAAACTTTGAGCCTAGTTATTCTCGGCTCTCTCCAAGATGAAGAATGTAGCTAAATGCTATAGTTAGTGTGAATTACAGAATCCTGTGAATCATTGAGTCTTTGAATGCAAGTTGTGCCCGAGGCCTTGGCCAAGGGCACACTTTCTTGGGTGTCACACACTCTAAATTTGACTTCTCTTGTATGAGTATGAACAAAGAAATCATATTATGATGCAAGTTGCAATTTGATTTGGACTCAAAATGTTGCAATATGGTGAGTCAAAACCTAATATGATTTTTAACAACACCCAATCTTGTCAAATAGAGTTGTACAGTGCAAAAAGATGAGGGATAGAACACTAAGAATTTTGTCAAACTCTTTATATTTTATTGTTGATATGGCAAGCATAATGTCTCATGTAGACTGTACTTTCTTGTATTTGTGGTACATGTAATTATAATTAATTATACTTTTAGTTTTTGAATAGAGTTCTGATCTCTATTATAATTTATTTTGTATATATTTGTTAATAGATTTCTGTTCTCTAATATTTTGAACATGTTCTGTGCAAAGAATAGGCTAAACATTAATAAATTCAACATAGACATGAACGGTTAAAAATTGTGCCCTGAAATCAATAAATTCATATGCATTGTCTAAGAAATTAAAATTACATGTGCTTCTTGAGCACTTCATATGATGCATGTTTACTGCCGACTTTATGGCTTCTTATATGTGAACTCTTTAGAAACTAAACAAAGTTAATTTCATCCACCAGAAAAAGATTCTGTTGGTTCAGTGTGATGAACGTGGTAGTTTATTCTGCATCGAAATTTCTCTGTTGCCTTTCAGGTTTCTCATATCTTAACAAACTGAACTAAGTCTTTTTATGATTATCTATCAGAGACCAGGATCAGTGGGCTCAGTGTGATGCATGTGGCAGCTGGCGGAGACTACCTCTAGCTGTCAATTTGCCAAGACGTTGGACATGTTCTGATAACTCATGGGATCCTACAAGGTCAGTTTTATTGTTTAGAAGTTATAATGCTTGTTGCTAGGGTGTAAATGGGATTGCTTGGTTTTGCTATTAATGATTATAGCTTCTTTGGTTCAACAATTCCTTTCAGATAAGATCTTTGTAAGAATCGACCAAACAACTATTTGGACAAGCTTTTTAACATTCATGAAGATAAAATTTATGAAGCTTGAACATTTTTTCTGTAGGGCTTCTTGTTTAGCATCTCAAGAAATAAGCTCTGGAGAGTTTGAAGATTTTCTACGGCTCAATATAGGTGTGTTTTGAGGTTTTGCTACATTCAGAATGTATCTCTGAGTTAAATCTATATTGATGAAGTTACACTAAGTAAATAACATTGAGTTGACACCCTTCATATAAAGGGTGCAGTTTGGCATGGCTTTAAATTTTCTCTACAGTATGTGGGAGTATTGTTTGACCGTTGTTTTCTCCATCATTCTCAGCCTCAAAAAAGCAGAAGTGTGCGGATGGGGTAAAGGCAAAAATACTTCTTCTGGCCTCCAAACACTAGCCAATGCTGTTGTTTTTGATGAGAATGGAAATGAACCTCCTGTAATTGCTCAGACTACAAAACACCCTCGACACCGACCTGGTTGTACATGTATTGTTTGTATTCAGCCTCCAAGTGGGAAGGGGCCTAAACATAAGCCCACATGTACCTGTAATGTTTGTATGACTGTTAAGCGCCGTTTTAAGACGCTCATGATGCGCCGCAAGAAGCGTCAATCTGAGCGAGATGCAGAAAATGCACGGCAAAGGCAGATCCCAATGAAGGAAGAGGGAGATGTGGACCCTGCGTCACAAGGGAAATCAATGAACCAGCTCGTGGAGAGCGGCTTCCAACAAGGAGATCAAAACACCATCCTAAATAATATTGTACTTAATGGAGAGACACAGCCCACACATATGAACTTACAAGGGTCTTACAAAGGCAATAGAGATAATAAGGAGGAATTTGGTGTCAGCAAAAGCCAAATTGATCTAAATTGTCATCCAGAGCGCGAGGAGGAATCATCAGGTGGAGTTGGTCAGATCAGCATGTTAAGGCTTCTCCAGGATGCAAATTTACCTCTTGATATTTATCTAAAACAGCAAATTCCTGGCTTGATATGTCAACCGGGAAACATGATGATGGATTCCAAAGAAATCCAAGTGAACAGAGATTGGATGAGCAGAGCTATATTCTACCTGCAGTGCAAAATGCAGACCGTGTTAATGAAGAACATCTTTTCCTTCCTGGTAGATTAACAAGTGATTTAGGAACATCTTCCTTTCAGGTGAGTTTAGCAGACGCAATCCCCTCTTTCATATGACAAACATGTTAACAAGTTCTGACTATGTATTAATATTGCAGGTTTCCAGCCATAACTTATAAAAAGCAGCTCAGTTTCTTCTATTGTGGTCTAAATACGGCGGGGTTGCTGTCAATATTTAGTAAGGTTTTGACAAGAAGCGGCATAATGGGATTCAAGTTTCAGGAAATTACAGTGCCTATTCCTAGAAAAAGGTGAATCCTTATGATGCATTCTGTGGGCATTCTATTAAATAGATTGGAACACAGACACGGATTTTGGCTAATGATGCATGCCGCGTACTGGGATATTATATAACAATTTTCAATACAATCAAAATGGAATAGGAAAGTACTGCCAAAAGAATTTCCAGTGCTGAAGTTATGCCTTCAATTAACTTAAAACAGCTACGGGCCTGCTTCCAGTGACTCGAAGGTGAGTTTTAATTTTATCCCAAAAGTCACAGACAACAACCTTCAGCCAGCTTGATTGTGTATAGAAGCATTTCTTTGGCATTTGCTATGTACAGAATTATTCTTTTGCTCTTGTGAGAGCTGTCTGACGTGGTATTTTTTGGATTTTATTGTGAATCTCCCTCACCGTTTCTACTTGAGAGCATCACTACACTGCGCATGGCTTCATTGATTTGTAGATGTAAAATTGATCAAGAAAGATTGTAAAGAAGGGATTCTGTTATTGGCTTGGTTATACTCCAGTTGTGAATCGAGTTTTCAAGTGTTTGTATGCCTACCTGACATGTTAAGGATATTTATCTGAGTTGTAAGGAAATTCATTCTGCACTACACATTTATTCACATTCTTATTTTTAAATAAAATATGTTTTCACATTCAATTACAGTTCTTGCTTTCAAAGAGTAGCTTGTTTGTTATAAATACGGGTAGTAGCAGGCACTCAAAAAACATTTTCAAACATTTGCATAGATTGTGCATCAGTTTATTTGAGCACTGTGCGTAGGTGATCTCCTTAAGAGGTAGTAGCATAACTCTTTGCTTCATGGCTCAAATTCACTCCTTTCTTCAACCCCAATTTCAGAAGTGAAAGGGTCTCACTGTCCTACTCAGTAGTCAGGAGTTGTCAGAGAAAGATCTCAACAACTCAACTCATGTTTAATGTTTTATCTCATTTTTCTCTTGCAAATTCTTATTTGAAATACAATTATGTTGCAGTCATATATGTATAAGATGCGCATAACATTTATATATACATACATATACATATGGAAAGTTGCATCTTACTGGATTTATGAAAGCTTGGTCTACTGTTAATAGAATATAAATCTCGATCCTCTTGTGTCTATTTGTAACATATTGGTATATTTATATTAATATTTTCAAATGTGGTGCGAATTTTCCATGTATGGAAAACTGAGTTTATAGTCAAATGTGGTGGGTTTTATTCTTCGCAGATGAAGAGGAAAAATTCTTCATGTATCGAGAATTGAGTTTGTACTTAAATGTGGTGAAATGCTTTCTTCAGAAATCGTGAGGGTAAAATTTGATGTACTTTTGGAAAAAAAAATTATATATCAATGCCCACCAAAGTCAAGACTGGCCCAACATAGGATTGCAAAAGGTAAAAGGTGCAATATAAAGAAGATGGGGAGAGCACGATAGTATATCTAAAAGGATATAAAAGAGAGAGTTGAAGTGGAGAGCCCAACATTATGGAGTACAAAGAGGAGGGTCCTTCAAAGTGAGATGAAACCCCTTGCTCTTGGAATATAAAAGCAATAGTTCAGTTAATTTAGAAAGTAGAGTCCTTCAAAGTGAGATGAAACCCTTGCTCTTGGAATATAAAAGCGAAAGTTCAGTTAATTTAGATAGGAGAGCCTAACATTATTATGTTGAGAGGTGTTCTACAATGGCAGACAAGGTTGTAATGGAGTGAGTTCACTTTTTATTCTTGATATTAAATTTGATGTTCATTTGACTGTCATGTGACAGTTCATTCATAAATTTGACTTCTATTTGACTGTCATGTGACAGTTCATTCATAAATTTGACTTCTATTTGACTATTACTTAATAGTTTTGTTTTTTTTTAATTTTGGAAATCGTAAAAAAATAGTAATATCTTGGAGATGTAATAACATTTGGGTATTTTTAAGAACTTGAAAACATAATTTTGAAATTTGATATAGATAAATTTATTAAATGATCCCATTTGCCACAAATCATTTATTTTTAAATGGTATATTCGTACTACACTTGCATAGTTAGATAGGTGCCCCGTGATTGATATCTCTCGACATATTTTAGATAGATGTATTTAAGATATATATACTAGTAAAATACAATTTCACCTATAAACATTTAAATATAAAAAGAAAACTAAGTTAAATAGAAGAAAATATGAGGGACCCACATAGTAAGATGAAATTCCTTGCCCTTAGAAACACTTCACAAAAGTAATAAAGAAGTGTGATGGGTGCGAGTATGAGGTTAGTGAATCATTGGGTCTATGGCGTAGATGTAATTAATATGGTCTCTACGTGTGGAAAGCCATCACAAATCCCAAGAAAAGAGGGTCAATTACTTTTGGGCTTCATAAGCCATGAGTGTCTTAAAAGAGTCAAGCAAAAAAATTGTCAATCTTATTAGAGAGCATGCAATAACAAAATGGTTCTCGATGTCATGCATGAAAGATAATACTTGACAAATATGGTACTTTGTGGGCTATCTCAATCCAAAACTTATTAGATTAAATGCTAAGCTAAGCAAGGGAGCCCTTAGGGGACATAACAACTAAGGTTGGGATAAAAACATTATAAGTTTTAGTGTTGAAGGTTTGGGAAGAGAGCTTGGATTATCTCGTTTGGAGGGATTCGAGCACCAATTGGGAAGCTATGTGGAGGGAACATGTGGGGGTTCCTGTCAATATTAAGATCAACGAGGTGAAGTAACGAGAAGTCTGTTACATATCAACAAAAATCAACCCCATGGTTTGCTCAAGCCATATTGGATATGAAAGCAAGGTATATATGTGTAAGGCAACCACTTAGGAAATTACTCAATTGATTAAGTATGTGAATTATTGCCACAACATGAAAAATAAAAAAAGAAATGTGTGATGTGCCAAATTCTAAGGTGATGGTGTGAGGGATTGATCTCTTGGCATGATTATTTGGATAACAAGGTGACACATTCTCTCTTTGGTTTTGGAAATTTTCTCAAACGTATGGTCCTCAAACCTCACACCCATACAAGATGATAGGTGTGACCATTTAGTGAAAGAGGTTGATTATCATCCCGCATGTTTTGAAATTGAACTTAAACAATACTTTTCAAGGGTGCTGAGTTACATAGACTCTACCCCAAAGTCAATCTAAAGTTTGAGGAGAGAACACCAAATATACATATGAAGAGACTATCTCAACTCTCTCACCTTTGTAAGTGTGAATCAACCATGATAATTTTTACCCAAATTAATCTATAGGTCATGAGTACTATAAAAGGATGCAAAGATGTTTAGTGATGTATTTGGAGATCCTCATTAACATAATGTTAGTTTGCAAATATGAGAATTACAATAGGGACTCTAAAGGGTAAGCAAACCATCTATGACACCAAATGTATTTGAAATTATTTATGTAGCTTGTCAATGTAAATTTTGAAAAGTGTAGGAGGTAGTGGGCAACTTTGTTTAATACCTATGGTATTGTAGGACTTCCTTTGTATCACCAACCCTCATTCATATCTTACCATCAATGGTCTCATAAAGTGCCATCGTAAACAAAACCAATGAGGGTGGCAGTCCTAAAGCCTTAAGCTTGTCAACTACCAAAGTGTTGAGGAACTATGTCAAATGCCTTGTAGAAGCTCACAAAACAATAGTAAAGATATGATCAATGGTTCCTCTTGAAACTCAATTGTCCTATTGATCTTAGCCTTTTTATATTTGTCCATATGGGGATATGGTCATTTGAAGCTATGCCATATCTTAGAGGTGTGTCCAACCGTGATAGTGTGGTAATTACTAGGATCATTCTTATCTCTAGTCTTGCTTAGATACGATGGATGATATGGGATGTGTAGGAAGGTGGAAAGAGAGATCAAAGTAAAGATATGATCAATGGTACAATGGTTCCTCCTAAAACTTGCTTGTCCTTTAAGTTTATCCTCTTTATCATCTTTTTCCATATGGGGGTATGGATGGAAGATTTTAGCTGAGGTGTGTTCAACCATGATAGTGTGGTAATTACTAGGATCATTATTGTCTTCAATCTTGTAAATGCAATAGATGATGTGGGAGGTCCGAGAAGGTGGAAAGTCAGTGGCACCATGAAGTTAAACATATGTGTGATATGGACCGCTAAGACTTATGGGTGACATTCAAATAATACAACTTTAAGGTTCTCCACATCATGAGCTTTATTAGATTAAAGTGACACAAAGGATTAGGCAATCATAAAAGAAATGACAAAGAAACAGCTTTGGGTTGACTTAAATGCTTCACTTGTTTGGATCATTGTATAAGCTAGAAGTGTAATTAAACTAGGTAGGGAGAATAAATATTGTGCATAACGATTTCTATGAAAGAAGATTCGAAAAAAGTTTGCAAGTGAACAAAGTTAGCAAATGGATGGTCAAACTGAAATTATTAACAAATGTTTGGAAACTTTCCTTCGATGTTTTACCTCTGAGCACCAACAATAGTGGGTCAAGTGGCTACCTCTTGTTGAATGGTGGTATAACACCTCATATCACACCTCCACCAAAATGACTCCGTATGAAGTAGTCTATGGCCAACCACCACCACCTCTCCTCCCTTACACTCTTAATAGTTCTCTAGTTTAGGCCATTGACACCACCCTCACCCAACGAGACCAAATTCTCCGCACTCTTTGGGACAATCTCCATATGGTGCAAAACTATATGAAACAACAAGCATATCAACACCACTCAAAGTGTTACTTTAAGCCTAGGGACATGGTTTTTCTCACTGCGCGTACAACCGTACAAATAAACTTCCTTGAAACTAAAAGGTATCAAAATATTACCCTAAGTTTTATAGACCCTATAAATTTCTCTAAAAGATTGGTGCCACTACATACAAGATTGAGCTTCCACCTAGCTCACAAGTTCATCATGTCTTTCATGTCTCTTGTTTAAGAAAGTTCTGGGCCAACACATTACGACACAAACAATACTGCTAGAGCTCGACAAGGAAAAATCTATCATTCGGAGCCTTCCGCAATTCTCGATAGATGCTCCTACTAACTTCATAACCGCTCTATCACCGAGGTCTTGATCCAGTGGCATGGCATGCAACTCAAGATGCAACTTGGGAGCCCCTTCTCCAGATTCAACAATAGTTCCCATAATTACAACTTTGAGGACAAATTTTTTTAAGGGGAGGGGATGTTAAGACCCTCCATCTTACCTTTCTCTTTGCATTAGTAATGTAATAGATATAACAAACACATATGCTTTGTAAGTCATCCCGTAAGCTATTAAGTATTATCACACATGGATGGGTAGTAGTAATTTCGAGAATAGAACTAGTATATTAAGGAATGCTTAGGCCATGAAATGTATCCACGAATATTATTTTATTGAACTTGGTCAAAGGAGGTTGCCCCCTCAAAGTGGCATGCGATCTAAAAGCTATTTGAGTTATTTTCCAAGGTTCATTTCATTGTTCATTTATTTTTCGAGTTTGTAAATTTGTGCAGAAGGATCCTCACAAATATGGTAGGTAGCGTGACTAGGCTTGAAATCATTTGACACAATCCTTTAAAAACATTACAACATTATAATTGCCACTCTAGACACATATACTAAATCTTGACTATAATAGAGACTTTGGCAAATCCTACTTGATTTAAGACAATGATTATTATTAGAAATATGATAAGGTGACAAGATAAAAATATGAATTTCTTGGGAAAAAGGTAATCCCATGATAATAAAACATAAAAGTTTGAGAATGGGCTACTTTTCCAAGATTCTTCTAAGAAATTTGATGGTCTAAACAAGTTGTGTAGATTGTCATGTTAGTATTGTCATTTTAAACAACATATTATAAAATAATTATTTGTTAGTATATTTAGTTTTATAACTAATTCTTGTATTTTAATTTGTAGGTAGTGTTGTAACGACTCTCTTTAGTTATATCTGGTTGTTAATAGACACAATTTTAATTTAAAACTGTTGAGTCTTGTTATATGAATAAAATGATGCATGTTGGGATAAAGGTGTTGTGTAATGGTACACATTTATATTTTGCAATTGATATTTGTTTGATAGTGCGCTTTTCATAGCTTACTTTTCTAGCATAATTGCCTTGCAGAATTGGTTTATGTAGAAGTTGTGTAGGAAGTGAAAGTTAGTTGATAATAACCATTGATGACAAGGCACTATAGTATCTTATGACAAGGCATTACATTATTTGATGATGTGGCACTACGTTATTTAGTAGCATCTTTGTGTTGAACTCAACATTGAAGCAAAACAAAGAAGATTTAACAATAATACAAAGAGACACGTCCGGATAAGAAGGCCAATGACACATGATAAATAATAAATGCAAGACCTCGCATAAATGCAAGAAAATAATACAAGACAACCGAGTGAACCAAGAAATTAGATTGTTACACTAATATAAAATTTCACCACATTTTGTGTCGATTTCATGTTAAAAATCAACATTTAATGGTGATTTCATCTTGGAAAATCACAAGAATTTGCATTGATTTTGGTGATGCAAAATTGACACCACTAAGCATTTGAATTTGTGTCACATTTCCTTTGATTTCACATCGCAACAAATTTTTTTAAATTTAAAATCTCAACACAAATCAAGAATAAATTTAATACACACATTTATATACATATACACACATATATACATTGTGTGTATATATATGTAAATGCATATGCATATGTATATATATGTATGTATATACACACATATATATATGTATATGTATATGTGCGTGTATATATAATTATAAATAATAATGCTATATAAACATATATTTTATACTTATATAAATATAAAATTATAGTTTTAAATTGATTTTTAAAGATTTATAATATAAAGGTTTAGAACTAAAATATTACAATTGGACCAAAAAAATTCTACCCGAAACATGCTAGATAAATTAGTGTCATCAATGAGAAAATAATGTTGTAGATGAGAAAATAAATAATTTTTCATCCATAATACAATAACATATTCTCTCTTCCAAAATACTAATAAAAATCTACAACTATGAGATACCATTTGGTGTTCATCATGATCAACATCTATCATGATATTTTCACAATCATAGTATATCATGATATCATCACAATCATAGTATATCATGATATCATCCTCCGACCATAACATATCATGATATTGTCACTATCATCATTTATCAACTATTCCTTTGTCTCTAGTCCATGCATTGACAACACCGACATCATCTTCTTTAAAATCATGACCATAAACTATAATATATATTTTGACCTGAATGACATGATTTACATTTTATTATTATTTGGAAATAAAATTTTGTTAGATAATTTCAATTTCAAATGAAATTATTACTAAACAATAAATCTTGATATACCAAACATAAAGTCTCTAGAATGAGCCTTCTCATTCAATGCATTAATGTTCCATCTATAGAGCCGATTGTTGTTATGCTAAATGTCTAACATGCAAAATTTTAAATTCTAGTCATGATAGCCAAGCTCCACGAGAAAACCTCCTCTCTTGGTCATTGTATACCCTTCTTTTGGCCAACCTATAAACTATTTCATCCTCACTATGGATGAGAGGAATGCGCTAACATGATTTTCAAGCGTGTTTCATATGAAGGGAAGTATAGCTAGTTTGAATCATGAAGTTGCTGAGATCCAAGGTGGAGTAGTTGTCCACAAATGCATAAGAAGGGATATTTTTGGCCATTTTACAACAAAGGATACCCTTTTGAGGATCATTTCAAGAGATCAACCCATCTATGATTTATGTAGAGGAGTATTGAAGAGATCCAATGTAGTTTCAAAGAATTCTATGGGGCCATATGGTGTCGGAGTCATTCAAGGAAAACAAGGTCATGACGGTGTAGGGAGTGATAGCTCCAACGAGAAAAGTGGAATTGTCCTAAATATTCTCGAGTTCCTCGAGGATTTGGAAGATGAAAAATAGGAAATGGAAAGATATTTAAATTATCCACATAAGTTTTGGTCCAAGTCTTCAAAATATTCCATGATAATCCAAGTCATTACAATGCCCCTTTTTGCCAAAAGAGTGATTGGGAATAAAATTAAAATTTGAAACCTAATTGGATGTTGTAAATGGTTGGAGTGATCTCAAAAGGTGTTTTGGATTCAAAATAATACAAGGTTTGGGCTCCCGACTCCATGGATTTCTCCTGAGCGTAAAAGCATTTTTGGTGTTCTAAATTCAAGTTGGCGGGATGAAATCAACAAGCTTTACTAGTTTGAGAGCACTTTTCACCCTAATTTTCCATTTTCCATTCTCCCATGGTGAAAGGGGATAACAAAGACAAAAATTGCCCCCTATCAAGAAAACGATTTGTTTCACTTAATACTTATAACTTTCTCCCTAGGTCACTCCATAAGCCAAAATCATGACCCCTGGTACACTTGACACATTTTCACCCTTGTCTATCCCTTGTCACTTTTCCCATGGTGTAAGGGAAAAAAGGGACACCAAAGTGTACCCCCTTGTTTCGTGTGTTTCCATCACTTAAACACTTGTAACTTGTTGTTATGAAGGCTCAAACTTGGTCTTAGTTCACCTTGTCCCCTCCTCATGTGCACAAGCCCCCATCGTGAATTATTGGGCATCAACTGCTCTGTCCCAATTTACCAAAATCCTAGGGGACATAAGGGACACTAAAATGCACCTTGCCTCCTTATTTATCCCTTGGTCACATGTAAGACCAAGTTGTATCTCCCGGAGACCCTGATTTCAACTCTTTCCATCTCATTCTCAGATCACCACACTATGCCACTTGTCAAAATCCTATGCAAAGTGTGTTTGGTTGTTCCCTGTTGTCTCCTTGCTTCATCTATATTCTATTTTATAGGGTGCAACTTCTCCTCAAACCACCAATTGACCTTGGTTAAGCCTGTTTGGGTTCAATATGAGTTAAAGTGCTTGAGAGGGAGAAATGGTTAAATAAAACACTTAGCCATTTTTTATGCATCTAAAATTGGACTCCCCCAAACTTACCTCTATGTCTTTGTTATGCTACGGAAATTTTTCTAGACACTTTCATACCCAAAAACAGAAAGTTTCTCATATCTCCAAAGCCCCTCATCTGTTTTCCATAAGATTTTAAAACACCCTCTTCTCAAAAACAATTTTGCAATGAGTATAAGCTCACCCCCATTGATGATCTAATTTTTTTTAATATCCAAAAGAAAATTTTAGCTATTATACCCTCCTTTTCGGATCTACAAAGTTCTAACTATTAGAAACATCTAAAAATTAGATAAGAGGATCTCGAGAAAAAAACCTAAACTTTTGAGCCTCCCCATTCCCAAGAGGAGTGACCTAGTCCCAGAGCATTGGTGAAAATTCGGTAATTTTCCTTACGCAACAAATTATTTCACCAACGGGTCTAAAATTAATGGTTTTGTTCTAGGCCACCCAACATTCATTTTCTCAATTAGATATCTTTACGGGTTGTTATTTTCCTATGGATCATTCTCCGAATGTAAAATTATACCTATGAAACCCTATATAAGAAATTTAAACACACTCACCTAAAAATTACCTAAAACTCTCAAGAAAATGTCGCTTAAAAGGCATAGAATGCTCTCCTATTTTTCCTAAAGCATAATAGACATTAGAAGCATCCCCATAGGTCTAAATCATTCAAAACTAGTTCTAGAGTCAAGATTCCTAAGCTAGGATCCATCAAAGACAAGTCAAGAGCAAACAAAAAGTCATCACAAAGAATTATTAAGTGATCGAGTTATTAAATATAATCGCATCCACACACACACACACACACACACACACACACACACACACACACACACACACACACACACACACACACACACACACACACACACACACACACACACACACACACACACACACACACACACTACATCTCTAGGTGGATAACTATGTGTAGTTTGAGGCCTCTTCAAAGTAGTGCCAATGTAAGTGGTGCATAGATTGCACTTCAACCTAAACACCAACATTTTTGTAGGGTTTTTTCCCCATGGCTAGGGTTTTAGGTCATTTTAGTTGATTACAGAGGGTTTCACACATTTACAAGACCTAATATCTTACAATGATGAAGCAAATTTTAATTAGTCATAAAGGTAAAAAGTTTTGAGTCTCCATTAGAATTTTTATGCTAGATAAGGATGGTACCACCAAATGGTCAAGTATGTAAATAATGTTTTCATCCTAATAAACTATGCACATCCCGAATAAAAAGAAGCATTTACAAGAAATTTCTAGCATGGTCATCACTTTTTCATACTAAGATCGTCTTCCAAATTAGAAAAATATCCAAGCATACTTTCTTTCTCATACTTTATTCTATTTAGCACGTGTTTTATCGTTCTATTGAGTGAAAATTTCTATATATTTATATTCTGATCTAAATGATTATTTTTAAGAAATAATTTCAATATACATCCTATTTCTAACCCATATTTGGAATCTAATCAAGTAAAGGAATCATATCCCCTTCCCACATATATGTTTATTTTTCCAAATGCAATCACAATTGTGGACTCGAATTTATTAAAACTAATGTAGACCCTCTTGATCCCTTTTCCATAATCATTTGCATTTGATGAGAAATTACTAGATATATTGTGAATTTTTGTGCAACCCTCTAAAATCAAACATCATACCTTCTATATGAAAATATATGAAATTATCCAAAAATTTCATCTTGATTACACCAAGGTTGCAAGCATTTTAAATCCCATGACAATATGAGGTCCTCCTATGGGAATTTCAAATGCATGGATATGAATAATTAGTCCCCCAATAGTGAATCAAATAATAAGGTGTTTTTGTGAACACTAAATAGTACTCCCATCTTCAACCATGATCTACAATTCTAGTGTATAAAGTAGTTCAAGTGTGAGGTCAACTTATCATCAAAGAAATTATGTATACTTCTCAACTCAAGTAAATACAATCACTTTTTTGTTTACAAAAACCCCATATCCTTGAGATTTTTGGTGTGTTAATAGCTGAAAGTGTATGGAAATATGTACTTGGGTGGGAATCTTCGACTTGAGATCCTCAAAAACATATACTACCTTTTCTCTATTCCCTTCTTCTTCATTGATGCCCTTGATGTAAAACAACTTATTTTTGAAACATTAGTGTCCTTAAATACATTTTATGCCAAAATTAAAAATAATAATTTTTCCTTATTCTATTTAATTTGTTGATGTGTTGACCTCATCAATCGTGGGAATCAAAACACATAAGAGTTATTTTATTTGATGCTAGTGAATTTGTGTCTATTGGTTTTTGTCCCTTTCTATTTCCTCTTCCATGTGTGAAAATGCTATGGAATCATACATTGAAATCGGATTAAACAAAATAAAATCAAGTTGGATGTTATCCTTGAGCCCCAAGGAGTAAGTCATTAAGGTAATCCTATGTGATGTTCTCCACATGCAACAAGTTCTAGAATTATTGAAGATAAACTTTGGAAAGTCCTATTTTCTACAATTTTACCAACTATATCAAGTAGCTCTTCATCACACTATAGTGATAACACATATGTGGTTTATTAGTAAATACACAAAAGGTAACAAAAAGGCCCTTATTATTTTTTAGAACACAACATCAATACCAAATGAATTTATCATGTATTTATTTACCCTAAATTAAGTTTTTAGAAATGTAAAACCTTAATTAGGATTGGAATCTAGAAAGGAAATGTATATTTAGATTACTAAATTAAACATTCATAAACAAATATGAACATAAAACAAATGATTAATATGTATGATTAATCAAGGAACATACAAATATAGTAAAATAAAAAGAGAATTGTACACTTAGCTTTCTTAGCACTCTAATGATTTATCTATAGTTGAAAATATGAGAAACATGAAAGAATACCGATATAAATTTTTCATCTTCAAAATTGAAGCTTTGTCCACTCTAGGAAAAAATTGAATAGTAGGGGAAAAAAGCGATGTTGCTCCTTCATCTATTTCATGGACATTTCACAATTTGAAAAACTGATCTATGATTAGATGACCTCTTATGAATGTTGAATGTGCATCTTTGTGTGAGATATGGTATCCAAAAGATGTACATATATTTCTAAAAACGAGCCTTCTTCCCTTAAAAACCTAGCTTACTTGAATGTCTTATGAAAATGGGTCTCCGATTTGGGTTGAGCGGCACCCACCATGTATATGTAACACTACACCAAAGAGGCATCAAACCCATGTGTTTCTCTTCCAATTGGAACTACAGTTCTTCACTTTTCATATGCATGCATGCAACAAGAATTTGGATCTTTGACTCTTAATAATGATTTCTTTGACTTTGTTTTGAGTTCTTTTAACTTGATAAGAATTGTCAATTGACTTGGTTTAGAGTGCTTCTTATGCAGAGCATAATACAAATTCAACCATTCCACAATGTTGGATTGATTCAAATAACTCAAATTGCTTCAATTTTGCAAACTAACTTACTTGTACTAGTTAAGAACCACCTCAAATCATGCAAAATTTTGGACTAAAAGCCCAAATTAGCTTAGGAAATCAATTAATCATGTGTCTTAGGTTTACACCACACAATTCCAACTATCAAGCTTGTTCAAATCAATCAAAACCTTCTATTTCACTTATATCTCACAAAACTGCCCTTAAGGCTTCTTGAGGAAAGTTTGAAAGTGAAAACTCATTGGGAACAACTCACAAGTCTTCAAGACAAACTATCACATGTTCTAGACACCCATTTGGCCTCCCATGCCTATCACAAAGTTTTGTTTCTCAACTCCTTTTCCAAGGCATTGTTCTCCACATTATCTCTTAAGCCTAGTTCACCTTCTAAGTAACCCTTCCAAACCAATTTTCGTGGTATAAATTTTGTTTCAGATATCTTATACACAAAGTAAGCTGATTTTCTCGATACCCTTTATTGTATCTTCATCACACACACAGGTTTGATGCTTATGTCAAACCCTGGCTCCATGTTCTATTGCTTTCCGGTGTTTCCAAGGCCTAATTATGACTCTTGCCTCCAAGGTTGTGAATTAGCTAAAATTAGCACACATTTTCAGAGCCTAATGATTTATTAGAGTACCCTTTTTCTTCAACAAGATATTCACAAAGTTTTAGGGACCAATTCGGTTCTAAATCCTTCAATTTCTCATGCCAAATTTCCCCTTAGTCCCATAATCAACATTTATAGGCTTGTAGCAATACTTGATGAAAATTATAGTTTCTTGGAACAACTTCAAACTTTAAAATATTCGAAATATCATTCCTTACATTCCTTAGTTCTATGTGTAAAGTTTCAAGACTCCATTTAAAGAAGAAAGGCTAAGTTTTCAAATTGGATTAAACCCTCCATTATCGCCGACACTCCTCAATTGAGACTATTGTGAAATAATGACTTTATAGAGACTCATTATCCTCTAAATCCTCAAGAATACATAAGAAAAACTTGTGATTATTATTTACCAATACCATCCTTGAGAAACTTTTATCCATTTTTACCCCACGCAAAAATGGACAAGTTGGAGAAATTTGGACTTGGGCAATTGATAGAGCTTCACGGAGAATCGAGAAAAACAGGTAAAATTCTATGTTTTGGAGCATTTGCAATTGATTTGGGGGGCTTGGGATTAATTTGGTGTAATAACCCCTCTTATGGGATCATTACTTAGTCAATTTTGGGTGAAAAATGGATATAAATGGATAAAATTGGCTTAGGGGCACTCTACTTCATTTTCCTAACTCCATATCTAAGAAAATTCCAAGGAGTTAGTGAAAAAATCGAGAAAATTGGAAAAATGTGAAGAAAGGTGTTTTTAGTGTATTACGGGTCATAGGCCCATGGGACGTATCTCCTTCCATGCTTATCCATTTTTATAAAATTTATATGGTTGGAATCCTAATTATTCCCCCTACATCATGAAATCATTTAAAATTAGAGTTAGGTGGAGTAGGTGAGAGAAAAAGATGAAAAATGACTTAGGTTCAAATTATCACGTCCCCAGCATAAGGAAAAATGGCATTAATGGAGACAAGGAGTCAAATTTCTTCTTCTACAAGGTAGAGTACAAGATGGAATGGGTTTTGTAGGGTATCCCATCACTTTTACAGGTTATTCAATGCCCTTTGTTGGCGATTAAAGGAAAAATTCGAGCTCCCTCTCTCTCTTTCTCATCTATTCTTCCATATATTGTAAAAATAGAGCTCATTTTGGTAGAATAATAGTATAGTTGGAAACTTTGGAATGTTCCTCTCTTCTTCTTAGCTGTTGGGTGGATTTGGAGCTCCAAGCCTTCATTTTTGAGAATTGTGATGGGATTCATGCCTTTTCCCTCCACTATGATGTATCATGCAAACTTATGGAGCAATAAAATCAATGTCTTGTGATTATTTCCCTATCCTTGCTTGGATTTTTATTGTTTTATCTTTCCTTTCTTCATGTTATAGGTATTTTGTGCATTTTCTTGTTCTTATTACAAGTTTAAATGATGTTGTGTAAATGGAAATGGTGTGTTGAATGTTGTTGTGATCTATGATACTTGTCCATCCTTTCCACACCCGTTTATCACATTTTCAAGAATTTTGAAGTGACCACATCCCTTTTCTTGGTGCTATCACCTCTTTAGTATAGTATTTTCTTTATTTTCATGCATTCTCTCTCTCTCCTGGTCCCTTCAAATTGATATATTAGGATTAGTTAGTTGCATTTCCTTTTTAGGAGTAGATTAGTGTTAGGATTAGGTAGAGGAACAAGCCATCTCTAGAGGTCCATCTTAAGTATGCAAGTCCCACACATGAGAGAAGGTCCAATGTTAGCAAAAAGTAGGGATATGTCATCGATAATCCTAGGGCATTGTTTTTTTGTTATAACAATTAGTTGTTTAACTCACTAATTGATCCAAAAATTAATGTCAAAAATTTAATTGTCTTCGGATCCCTATAGGCCATAAATGATATCAAAAATATCACTCAAATAAATCAACTCAAAATAATGAATGAAAATACACTACGCACACAGTTGATTACGAGTTTAGAAGTAGCCTACATCTCCGGTTATTTTAGAGCCATTCCACTAGTCAAAACTTGTAAGTACAATATAGTTGCTTACAATAAAACCATATGTAACTTTAACTTGCCTAAAATCACTCTAGACCTTTGAAGGAATACCGATACAATCTCGGGACTATCCTCCACCTTCTTGGCGCACCTGCAAGTTGTGTGGCACTATGGGCCTATTGGGTAGTTTGAATAACTCCCAATAACAATAATATGCCTATTAAAATAGGACTTGATCTCAAAAATCACAATTATGTCTATAATAAAGAAATCTTAACTTACTTATCACTTGGGGTTCACCTTTTAGAGCTTTAAGAATAAGCTCAAAGTTGTGTCTTTTCTAAGAGAGGGGTCGGGTCCCTTTATATAGTGATAAATGGCTTGAAGATTTTTTGTTAATAGCCCTTATTGCTTTGAGTTTCCTCATAGCCAACTCAATTGGCAAGTCGGTCAAAGCGCATTCTTTGTGGAGGTAAGGTAGGTGGGTCGAATCCCATTCCCACCGTTTGTGAGCTTATCCCCCTCGTTTTTGTTTGAACTTTTGCCATTGAATGGCTCATTGACCGAGCTCCCTCGCCACCGTGTGAAGACCCCCAATTGCCACGTTGCTGCTACCCTTTGCCACTTGCCATGACCCTTCCACACCTTGCCTTGAGTCATTGGTGAGCCTATTACCTCCCGCCGCATCGTCCCACGTTTTTCTCCCCATTGTTGTGTTGAGCCAACCGCCTTATCCACCTTGATGTGGATGATCCCACATTAATGGGGAGAAAATAAATGAGGGATTAATATATCCCAAGGAAGATAAACCATTTCGTGGCAATGGCTACCTTCTCCATTTTTTCCGGATGAAAAATTATAAACAACTTGTTAAGTCCTTGAGATAGCTCACCCCATAACTTGATGCACAACTCGGTTAACAACTCAAACTTACCAATGTAAATAGATCATTGAGCTAAATATAACTCACCCCAGTTAAATTATAGGGCAAAGTGGTGGCAGGCAACATGGTGGCTTGAGGACCCACCACATGGCAAAGTTTTTGCGATTGTTGACAAAGAATCATGAGTCGAAGACAGGAGGCCTGAAACTTTGACCCATGCTTATCACCTTTGCACGATCTTATTTTTCACCACTATTTCTCCAAAATGTCCTCGGATCAAACTTGACCAATAGGAAGGATTTCGTTCCACCAAAAGCTCACTAGAAATTTTGTCACCCTTTCCTGAATCAGAATACTTTGCTATCACATCGGAAGTACCACCGCAGTGGGCTCTCTAGTCTATTGTACCGCATTCTTATCACTTTGACAACTTGGTCCCGATCGTGGCTTTGAGGGTTATGGTCCCACCATGTTTCTTCCTTTTTCTTGATTGCCACATTTTCCCTCTAGGGGTCTTACACTTCGACAATCCTTGACGCTTGTACTGCCACATTTTCCTGCTAAGGTCTTACTCTTCGACAACATAGGAGGAATATACTGCTACATCTTCCCTCTAGGGGTCTTACACTTCAGCAACATATAGTCTGCATGGAAGTAGATATATTACCACATCTGCCCTCTAGGGGTCTTACACTTCAACAACACCCAGAAACATGTATTGATACATCTACCCTTCAGAGGTCTTACACTTCAGAAATACTTAAACATCACCACATCTTCCCTCTAGGGGTCTTACACTTCGGAATATTTCACGTCCATGATGATGAGCTACCATTCTTTGCCTGCATCATAATGCATCTACATAGAATGAAAATCCGAGCTGATCTCTCACGAGCTCAATTATGATGAATTCAACCCCGCTACACGGATATTGCCTCTACATGATACAAAGCCTCTTGTTGACAATGACTACCAAGTACCACTCTACACGGTCATAATTTCCTTTCCATAGAATGCATATCCGAATTGATGTCGATGCCAACGATGATTCAACTACCATTCTGTTGTATGGTCACAATGCCTCTACACATAATGACGATCTGAGATGACACTAGTGAGCTCAAATGTCTGCACAAACGGCTGACAAATCTCCAAGCTTATAAATACGAGTTAAAAATCATGTATCCAAGCTCTAATAAGAACTAAAAATATTTTCAGGAGATATAATTTGTGCCCATAAAAGGGTCTTTATACAACTTCCAAATACAAGTGTAAGGAAAACATTTCCTAATACATCATGCAAAATTAGTTGTAAAAATGCTCCATTTTTGGAGTCTTTGTACAATAAGCTTAAATACAAAATTTATAGAGAAAATAATTTTGCATGATGAACCTGTCGTACAAATTTCTCCTATTAGGTGGCTTATGTACTTTGTCTTCTCACTACATTGTAATCGTGGATTGACCTCATTTGTCTCCTCCCTACTAGAAAAAAAAACTCAATAAGGAAAAAATATACTACATATCATGGTGTTAGCAAAATTACCAAAATAATTGCCCTTTGGGAGTCTTACCAATGTAAGTATAACATAGTACAAACATTGCCCAACATTGGGTCTTTACTAATGTGCTCGACTAATTTCCCGAAAGGGCGTCTTATTAATACATTCTACATAGCACACTAATTTTTGCTAATTATTTTATTACAATAAGAGAATTAAAATAAATGATGCTCGAAAGCCTTATATAATAGCTAAACAAAATATGTCAACTTTTATTACAGCTTAGATTTCTTACCAGTTGTAGAATCCTCGGTGTCGGCCTAGGCTACCTCAATAGGTGCCCTGTGGAATGTAGAGCGATCTATCATCTACATATGGATCTGGAGGATCCACTGGAATATATGCGACCTCTGTAGGTGAACTTGGTAGTCGTTGGGTCATATGCTTATGACTCGCATCGGGATATGGATGATCCGGGTGTATATGAGCATGAAGTCTCACTTTGTTGTCACCATATACAAAATGTTTCACATGTCCGAATCAAACTTGAAAATATAGCTATGGTCAATGCGAAGCTCCACTCCACTCATGTCATTCATCACATAGCATTTCCTAGCTGTAAGGTAGAAATTTCCCACTGTAAGGTAGAAATTTCCCAATGCCACTTCATCCATCTCTATAGGGACGATGTCGAGTGTGACAGTGTCAAAAAATCATCTCCCAACTACAAATCTCAATGTGCAAAAACTCATAGCCAACCCATACAGTGTACCATCTTCTGTACCAATGGTCTTGGAATGAGGAAATGGTGTAGTATGCAGTCCAAATCTATGCACCACATCAACAGTCACATATCCTGCTTCAATCATCCAATCGAAGATAAGGATGACTAGAGGTCCTCGAGAAACTACAGGAATCCACTGTCTCGAGGTGCCTATGTGTCACAATATGATATCTGGGAATTCCAATTGTGCTCTCTGTCCCAATGGCTAAGATAGCTGACTAGAACTGGGTTATGTAACTATTTTTCCCATCTTTTTCATCCACTAAGGCCTTTTTCGGGTATAGATTCTAACAATGTTCGATGATCGTGTCCCTTTCCACAATGGCTATACCTGATCTGGTCCGATGATGGTGGAATTTCTAGGCGTCGTTTCAGCAGATGGTTTGCTTCAGTTACCTCTCTAGGTGGAGCATCTATACTTTTCTGAAGCTTTGCGAGGCATTGATATCTGTTCATGCCGACGCTCTTGAACATTATCCCGATGTGTTTGCAGCTCTATAATTTGGCCATTCTTTTCCGATGATGAGTTACCATCATCCAAACCATCGTGCCGAACAAGGCAAGTATCACTTACAACTAAAAGAACAGAAGAGATCCATATCTAGTACTCAACAACACCCCGCAAAATGGCTCATACCAACTTTCTCAGAGATTAGCAAGTTTGCATGCCAACAACCTTCTTCGATACCAAATTTGATTTGAAAATTAATTTCAACAAATTTAACTATCTTCAGACCCCTATAGGCCGTAAATGATTACTGAGAAATATCACTCCATTTAAATAAATCAACTCAAAATAATGCAAGAATGAAAAACACACTACACACGGGTTGATTATGGAGTTCGAATAACCTACGTCTCCGAGTTCTTTTAGAATTGTTCCACTAGTCAAAATTTGTAAGTACAATATAGTTGCTTATAATAAAACCTAATGGAACTTTAAACTTTCCTAAAAGCACTCCATAACTTTGAAGGAACACCGATACAATCTCGGGGACCGTCCTCCACCTTCCTAGCGCACCTACAAGTTGTGTGGCACTATGGGCCTATTGGGTAGTTTGAATAACTCCTAATAACAATAATACATCTATTAAAAAAAAAAGACTTGATCTCACAACTCACAATTATGCCTATAATAAAGGCCTCTTAACTTCTTATCACTCGGGCTTCACCTTTTAGAGCTTTAAGAAAAAATTAGAGTTGTGTGTTTTCTAAGAGAGGGGTTGGGTCCCTTTATATAGTGATAAAGGGCCCGAAATGTTTATTAATATCTCTCGTCTCTTCGAGTTTTCTCATAGCTAGCTCGGCCGGCAAGTCGGTCAAAGTGCGGGCTTTGTGGAGGGAAGGTAGGCGGGTCGAATCTCGTTCCCACCATGCTTTGTGAGCTTATGCCCCTCATTGTTTTATTTGAACTTTAGCCTTTGAATGACTGACCAGCTCCTGTTGTCGTTGTGTGAATACCCCCGATCGGGGATCAAAATTGAACCCGTCCCAAGCCGTCCCCAGGGGCTCAAAGCCACAGAGAAGTGTTACAAGAAAATTGCTTGTAAAAAAGCAAAAACTTAAATTTAAATGACATTTTTGAAGTATGGTTTATTAATAAAAATGCCAAAAGAAGGGCCCGGTCAAAAATTTCCCGTCAACAAGAAGAAATATTATTGCAGCCTTTGGAAATGGAGACAACTTGGCAAAGTGGACTGTGGCATTGTAAATTGTAATATTTAGTTTTATTAACAGTCCCGACTCCCACTCCAGTCTCCCAGTCGTGTCACTTTTTCAACAATGCATTGCTTTAGTCCCACCTCCATTTAATAGAAAATATATAATGATTTTCACAAAATCAAATCAAAAAGTCCCACTACGATTTACAACCACTGCAATTTAATAGAAAATCTATAATGATTTTCACAAAATCAAATCAAAATCTCCCACTACGATTTACAACCGCTGCAATTAATAAAATGTAAGACTTTTACAATACCCACTCCCAGTTCATGACCAAGTCACCGATTCAATGAATCACTATTTTATTAATTAATTGTTGTGCTACTGCTGAGTCCTGCTCTATTTGAAACGTAACTCGGACTGTGGAAGCCTAAAACTTAAGGAGATCTTTTTGCGCTTCATTTGATGCCATTAAACAGAAAAAAGTTTCAAAATACCATTACCAATTTACTAGATCTGTTGGAGCCTGGAGGAGAATAGTGTCTTTCTGCGCAGCAACTGGGAGTGGGTAAGGTAATGTTTAAGGATAATTTGTTTTGTTGTATTTCTTTTTTTTTTTGGCATATGATTATATAGTTTACCTTAATTTTGTGAACTCTAGTAAACAAGGTGTTCATATTTCCAGCCTTCTGTGAATGATAGGAATTTGACTGATAATAATATCCGTTGCACAGTTACCTAATAGATTTCCTGATGTCTCTTACATTTTGCCTTATTGTCCACTTATTCTATAGAAAATTATAACTTTCTTGACATTAAAAAACCACCGTTTACAAACAGTAACATAACCTTCCCCTATGCTACTATGTCATGTTCATCAATGATAACATAAATTCCGCCTGTTGTGTTCTTATGGCTACGTAGGAAAGTAATATCGCAACAGTATAACAGCAATGATCGAACAGAAATAAATGCAAATAACCACAGTAGAGAGCAAGCAAATGATGATTTCCTATTACTAAAAGGGAACATAAATATGAATATAAAGTAAACTATATAATTATTTTTTGGGCATATGATTATATAGTTTACCTTAATGTTTTGATTCTCAAAATCGCTTTCATTCTCAGGAAGAAAAGTCGGAGCCATCACGCCAATTTTTTTTGTGAGGAAGAAAAGCAGGAGCCATTTCTCAACCAATGTTCTGATTCGTGACTGGTATTTTATTAATATCCTAATTCTTTCAAATTGAAATCTTAGCATTTGAATTAGAATGTATCATTACAAATTTACAAGTGATGGGTAATTATTTTGTGAATATGACCAATAGCAATGGTCATTTCGAGGTAAAGAATTAAATCTTTTTTAAAAGTGTATTGTTATCAAAGTTTTAAGGGAAATATTTTAAATGATCCAACAAAATAATAGGCTCGGAAAAGTAATTTTGAAGTAATTTTGTTACACTCAAGTAATCTTTTTGAAATATTATGTAAATTTTCACTAAGCTTAGTGAACTGCCTACATTTCTTTTGTTGAGTTAATAATATTGGCCACATTCTTAGCTTCATTCTTAAGTTCAAATCCAAGTGTGTTATGTCCAACCTTAAATTTTGTCTTATTTGAAAACTTTATACCATTATAATTCAGTTTCTTACTCATTCTTAAGCACGTGCATCCAAAATGTTGACTTCAAATCTCACCAAAAGAGTGACAAGTTTTTGAATGCCACTTCTTTCTTAAAAATTGAAAGTAAACTATAGAAACGTGATTGTTTTTCTACTTTTCGAATAGAAACCTTATTTACTTCCATAATGGAATGATCAATTGGAAAGATCCCTCTTGCACTTAGTACCTTGTTACTTGTATGAATATTTATTTATTGTTCTTATTATTTTTTATTATATTTTTTAATCTTCTTTGTATATTACATTAGCTTGGGTTTCTAAGTATTTGATATATTCCATATGAATATGTAATAACATCAACATATATTGGACTTTTTACTATCATTATAAACACTAGTAAAAAATCTTGAAAATTATAAGGCATGCTCTTTCATAACCAATGACTCTAAATAGAAGTTTACATTATCATGTTCTCGTATCCACAATTTTGAATATAAAATATACTTATTCATATGTTGGTAAAATGTTACAAGTAGTGGCTATAGAATTTAAGATAGTGAATCACAACTTATACAATAGTAGAGATAACGGATCACAATATAAGATATATATTGATATTTGTTTATAAAAATATTTCATTATGATTGTTGTCTCTTTTATTGAACTATGAGCTCATAGTTATGCTCATTGTAAGGAATTGCAATTGTCATATATGTTCCAAGAATATATTTCTTCTTTGTCTTGGGATTATTTTTATAAATTGTAAAATTTATATTCTTGATATTTATTTATAATTATTTCTATGAATAGGTATAATTGTGAGAAAATGGCTTCTATTGGTCATCCTAAGAAGGATAAAAACAACTATCACTTGTTCTTTGCATTTGGTTTCCCTCAACGTTCATGTCAACAAATTCATTCCCAAAATGAAGACGTTGTTGTTAATTCACATGAAGAACATGAATCAGATGGAGCAAAACTTCTAGAAGAGGAACATGTATCAAAGAAACGCAAAAGAACATTCAAGTCTAAATGGAAAACCAGATTTCCATGGGCTTATGCTATAAAAGATTGCAATGGAATTGAAAGGATAAAGTGTTCTTGGTGCGTAAAATATAAGAGAGATACTCCATTTGCTAAAGATGGAAGTACCACCCTTCAAGTCAGTGGTCTAATTACTCATGCAGAATCAGAGCCTCATAAATTTTCTTCACAACGTTTAGAAGGGGAATCTAAACAAACTAGTATTCCAATAACCAAACATGTAGAGCTCATGGTAGATGCTGAGAAGGAGAGAATCATATCAGTGATTGAAAATATATATTTTGTTGCCACCCATGATTTGCCTTTAGAACTCTATAAGCCAATTTGTGATTTGAACAGGTACAAGGGAACTCCACATATGCCTCTAACAGATGAATACTCAGCATATACAAATACTACTTCTAGAAAAGAGTTTCTACAAGCTGCTAAAGAGGTATATTGGAAAAAGTTAATAGATGAGATTGTTTGTAGTCCATTTTATTCAATTTTAGTTGATGAAAGCACTGATTGGACTATGGACCAACATTTGATAGTTTATATTACATATTTGACTAATGAAGGGAGAGGTCAATGTGTAACAAAATTCATACGCCTCCTTCAAATAAAGGATGGTACATCTCAATCTATGTATGATGTTGTGATTACTCTTTTAGTAGAGATGGGATTATCCTTGATGAAGCTAGTGGGATTTGGATCTGATGGGGCTTCTGCAATGAGGGGTATTCGTGAAGGTTTATCTACTAAGCTTCATCGAAATGCTCCTCATTTACTTGATATTCATTGCATAGCTCACCGAGAAGCATTGGCAGCAAATGATGCTTCTTCTTATTTTCCAGAGTTACAATTTATTGATAAATTTGCAAACAAAGTTTATTCATGGCTTGGGAAATCTACTAAACGTCATGGAGCATTAAGAGAGTTAATGGATTCATTTCAAATCAATAGGTTGGAGGTGTTACAAATCCATCAAATCAGGTGGCTCTCTAGAGGAAAGGTTATGGAAAGACTTGTAAAGGTCATGCCTGCTTTGTTAAAAGAATGGGAGTTAGAAGAGAAAAAATGTATGATTTGGCAACAATATTTCAAGTGCAGTTTTGTATCCATTTACTTGCAGATGTGCTTACTTGAGTTAAATAAGTTGAACAAAAATTCCAAGATGATCATGTTGACATTACTTCCATTGGCACTACTTTAGATATTACAGTTGATATGCTTCGTAGGAGATTTCAAAGAGGCATATTTGGGCAGTACTGTACACATGTCATCTTTTCTAAGTAAAACGCAAAGAGGAACTCTTGAGTTTGCAGATGAAACATGTATGATACATGTGCATACATTAAGATTTGAAAGCTTTCCTAAGTCACAAAGATCAGGGACATTAGATGATTGTATTTTATTGGGAAAAGATTTTATAGTGAAGGTGATTGATTCTCTAGATTCAAGGTTCACAGATTTACCTATATTCAATGTTGCTAAGTTTTTCAGTCCTCGTAATTATTATGAGGAAATGGATGATAGAGATCGACAAACAAAAAGATGGTTAACATGTTTATGTGAGAAATTTAGTATTGGGGATTCACCTATTGTGGACACTATTAAATGTTTGGGTGAGATGGATGAATTTGTTTGTACTATTTATAAATCATATCCAAAAAAACATATGTTTGGAGCATGGGATCTATGTGGAGGTGAGCTGAATGGTTTGAAGGGTTTCCATCTTTAATGCGACTATGGCAAGCTATTCTTGTTATTCCAGCAAGCACAACAATATGTGAAAGAGGTTTTTCAAAGTTAAACAGGATAAAGAATGATGAAAGATCTAGACTATCTTTGAATACATTGGATATGTTGATGTTTCTCTCTCTTTGTGCACCTCATGCTTTAAATGAGGTAGATTGGAATTCTATCTATGATGCATGGAAGCATATGAAATCTCGAAAGCCTGTTTCGCTAGGCAAATAACTGGTGAGTTTATGAGCCCTTTGAATATGAAACACGTTCTTTATTATTTTTACAAAAATAAATCTAATTGAGTTATGTATATAATTTTTTGTTTTTTCCATTCTAATGAAATTCAAATTGTATTTGCAGATGGTTACTACAATTCTGGACAATACCAAGGGGATTTTATTTTGAATTTTTTTTTGGGACTCCTCCCATAAATAATGTGAATATGCATATACCCTTTGAATATGTGATTCAAAGGAAATGTAATATGTTACATTTTAGGTGGAGTTACTCTTCTTAATACATTTGATATGAACTAGTATATTTATTATTAACTCTCTTAGTATGGAAAACACTTGAAATATTTGAAAGGGGTTTGAAATTAATGTGTAATGCATCATTTACTTTATTGTAGTCATAAATTATAATACTATGGACCAAAGTTTTTATGTTTTTATAAAATCACATATTTAATTTAAAAAATGTTCTTAATTTTTATGACGTGTTGATTAGATTTGGAATTGTCATATGAAGTGTAAATTTTTACATTGCTTTTCATCATGGAAGGGCTACTTAAAAATGAGCCCTTCAAGATAAAATTTTGACTAGCCCTTCAACAACTCAAACTTTCCAATGTAAATTGCCAAATATAACTCGCATGAGTTGACTAATAGGGAAAAGTGGTGACATATCACATGGTGGGTCCTCTGGCTCGAGGACCCACCATGTGGCAAATGTTTTGTGATTGTTGACGAAGAATTATGAGTGAAAGATCGGAGGCTGAAATTTTGACCCATGCTTATCACCTTTGCTTGATCTTATTTTTAACCATGTTTTCTTTGAAATATCATCCAGATCACACTTCCCTAATAGGAAGGATTTTGTTCCACCAAAAGATCACTAGAACTTTTGTCACCTTGTCCTAAATCTGAATATTCTGTTGTCACATCAGAAGTACTACTATAGTGGACTCTTTGGTCTACTATACTACATTCTTCTCACTTTGAAAACTTGGTCCCGATCTTGGCTCTATGGGTTATGGTCCCACCATGCTTCTTCCTTTGTCTTGATTGCCACATTTTCCCTCTGGGGTCTTATACTTCGACAATCCCTGACGCTTGTACTACCACATTTTCTGCTAAGGTCTTACTCTTTGACAACATAGGAGGAATATACTTGCTACATCTTCCCTTTAGGGTCTTACACTTCAACAACATATAGTCTACATGGAAGTAGATATTGCCACATATGCCCTTTAGGGGTCTTACACTTCGACAACACCCAGAAACATGTCTTTGCTACATCTACCCTTTACGGCGTCTTACACTTCAAATACTTAAACATCACCACAACTACCCTCTGGGGTCTTACACTTAGAAGATGTCACATCGATGATGATGAGCTACCATTTTTGCACAACCACAATGCCTCTACATAGAATGATGATCCGAGCTTATATCTCATGAGCTCAATTATGATGAATTCAACCTCATTTGCACAACTACTACCTTTACACGATATGAAGCCTCTTATTGACGATGACCACCAGGTACCACTCTGCTGCGGTCACAATTTCCTTTTCACATAATGAATATTTGACCTAATGTTAGATGTCAACGGTGATTCAACTACAATTATGTTGTATGGTCATAATGCCTCTACACATAGGAAGGATTTTGTTCCACCAAAAGATCACTAGAACTTTTGTCACCTTGTCCTGAATCAATACTCTCTTGTCACATCGAAGTACTACATGTAGTGGAATCTCTCGGTCTACTATACTACATTCTTCTCACTTTGAAAACTTGGTCCAGATCTTGGCTCTGAGGGTTATGGTCCCACCATGCTTCTTCCTTTGTCTTGATTGCCACATTTTCCCTCTAGGGGTCTTATACTTAGACAATCCATGACGCTTGTACTACCACATTAACTCGCTATGGTCTTACTCTTCGACAACATAGGAGGAATATATTGCTACATCTTCCCTCTAGGGTTTTACACTTCAACAACATATAGTCTACATGGAAGTAGATATTGCCACATCTGTCCTTTAGGGGTCTTACATTTCAACAACACCCATAAACATGTACTGCTACATCTACCCTTTAGGGGGTCTTACACTTCAACAATACTTAAACATCACCACATCTACCCTCTAGGGGTCTTACACTTTAGAAGATGTCACATCCATGATGATCAGCTACCATTTTGTTGCACGACCACAATGCCTCTACATAGAATGATGATCCGAGCTTATATCTCATGAGCTCAATTATGATGAATTCAACCTCGCTGCACAACTACTACCTTTACATGATACGAAGCCTCTTGTTGACGATGACCACTAGGTACCACTCTGCTGCAAAGTCACAATTGCCTTTTCATATAATGAATATTTGACCTAATGTTAGATGCCAATGGTGATTCAACTACTGATTATTTGTATGGTCATAATGCCTCTACACATAATGACGATTCGAGATGACACTAGTGAGCTCAAATGTCTGCACAAATGGATGAAAAATCTCCAAGCTTATAAATATGAGTTAAAATCATGTATCCAAGATGTAGGGAACTCAAAAGGATTTTAGGAGATATAATTTATGCCCATAAAGGGTCTTTATACAACTTCCAAATACAAGTGTAAGGAAAACATTTCCTAATACATCATGCAAAATTAGTTGTAAAAATGCTCCATTTTTGAGTCTTTGTACAATAAGCTTAAATAAAAAATTTATAGAGAAACTAATTTCGCATGATGAACCTGTCGTGAAGACTTTTCCTATTAGGTGGCTTATGTACTTTGTCTTCTCCACTGCATTGCCATTGTGGATTGACCTCATTTGTCTCCTCCCTACTTTGGAAAAACAACTCAACAAGGACAAAATATACTACATATCATGGTGTTAGAAAAATCACCAAAATAATTTTCCTGTAGGGGTCTTACCAATGCAAGTATAACAAAGTACAAAAATTGCCCAAAATTGGGTCTTTACTAATGTGCTCTAATTGGTTAGATGTATACAAAAATTTCCCAAAAAGGGGTCTTATTAATACATTCTACATAACACACTAATTTTTGCTAATTTTTTTATTACTAATAAGAGCATTAAAATAAATGATGCTCGAAAGCCTTATACAATAGTTGAAAAAATGTCAACTTTTATTATAGCTTAGATTTCTTACTAGATGTAGAATCCTCGGTGTTGGCCTAGGCTACCTCAATAGGTGCCATATGGATTATCGAGCGATCTATCATCTGCATATGGATTTGGATGATCACTAGAATATATGTGACCTCTGTAAGTGAACCTGGCTGAGTCACTTAGTCATATGAGTGTGACTCTACATTAGGATATGGATGATCCGTTGGTGCATATGACCTTGAAGTCTCACACTTTCGCCATATACATGATGAATCACAAGTTACTGAGTCAAACTCTACAATCCAAATATGGTTAATGCGCTCCATCCACTCCTATCATCACACCACATAGCCTTGTTGAGATGTAAGGTAGAAATTTACCAATGCCACTTTGTCCATCTCCAAAGGGATGATGTCGAGTGTGACAGTGTCAGAAAATCATCTCCCAACTATAAAGCTCAATGTGAAAAAAAATTGTAGCCAACCCATGCGATGTACCATCTTACTCGTACTCAATGGTCTTGGTATGAGAAAGTGGTGTAGTAGGCGGTTCAGTCTCCAACCACATCAACAGTCACATATCCTGCTTTGATGGTCTAATCAAAGATAAGGGTGACTAGCCATCCTCGAGAAACTACATGGATCCACTATCTCAAGGTTCCCACGTGTCACAATATGATATCTCGGGTGTTCCAATTGTCTTATCTGTCGCAACAACTCGGATGGTGACTAGAACTAGGATGTGCACTTCTTTTCCCCTCTTTTCATCTCTGAGGCCTTTTTCGGGTATAGCTTCCAACAATGTTCAGATATCATGTCCCTTGAAATAATGGCTGCGCTTGATTTGGTCCGATGATGATGGAATTTATAGTTTTTGTTTTCATAGATTGCTTGCTTCAGCTACATCTCTAGGTGGAGCATCATGATTTTCTAAAGATCTGTGAGCCATTGATCTGTCATGTTGGCGCTCTCGAACATTGGCCGGATGTGTTTACAAATCTACAATCGGCCATTCTATTCTTGATGACGCGTTACCATCACTCGAACCATCGTGCCGAACAAGGCAAGTATCACCGGAAGCTGAAAGAACATGTACAAATCCATATCTGGTACTTTCAGTAACACCTGTGAAACGGCTCGGATACTAACTTTCTCGAGAGATTAACAAGTTTGCAGGCCAACAACTTGATTTGATACCAAATTTGAGTCTGAAAATTAATGTCAAAAATTTAAATGTCTTTGAACCCCTATAGGCCATAAATGATTTCCAAAACTATCATTCCATTTAAATAAATCAACTCAAAATAGTGTAAGAATGAAAAAAATCATTACACATGGGTTGATCATGAGTTCGAAAATAACCTACATCTCTGTGTTCTTTTAGAACCATCCCATTAGTCAAAAATTGTAAGTATAATATAGTTTCTTATAATAAAACCTAATGGAACTTTAAAATTTCCTAAAAGCACTCCATACCTTTGAAGGAACACCAATACAATCTTGGGGACTATCTTCCACCTTCCCGATGCCTTTGTCATCACCAATCCGACACTATGATAATTCTTCACCGAACTCCTCGTCTTTATGATTATTTACTAATGCATAGCCTTTAGTTTGTGGACGTAATCTGAAACAAAACAACAACCGAACACAAGAATACCATCGACTATGATAAGGCGGAATGATGACAATTACTGAAATATCAAAGTAAATTATAATATTAACATGAAATTGTTACAATCTCACCCATGAGGTACTTCAACAAGACTATGGGAGAAACTTTACAATTACACCTCTCGATGGCTTCTTCAACACACCTTTAACTGATGGCTTCCTTTGCACACTTCCTACAATATTTCTCACTACTTCTTTCTATGCTAAATGAGGGGGGTAGCCTCTCTATTTATAGAACTTCCAGGCTTATCCATCTTATCTCTAAGATAGGATAAGAAATCCACTCTGACGAATCATATTCCATACCTTAACTCTTATCTGTACATGTAGGCTTATCTGTTAAGATAAGATAAACCTTATCATTTTACATGGGTTCCACATTTTTAGACTTTTTACAAATAAAATACACAAAATATTTATGACCTCACTCCTTGTCTTTATTATCAATATAATATTTCTAATTCCTAATCATGTAGACCCTACTTCTCTAATTACCCAAACTTTGACATTTTAACATTACCGGACCACTTACGACAAATATTTACTTTTTACAACATTCCTATTGTACTTTGACTGTTACCATACTCCACATTATTGGCACCATCTTGTGGCGCCGTTATCTTCTATTGGACGCTACTACTAATTACACTTAACAACATCCTATTCCTAATACATACATTAATGAAATAGAAATTATGGAGGAAAATTTTAGTGTCGACATCTTCCCCCTTCCTTCTACTCCGTCCTCGGAGTAGACTATTCTGGTGCTTGGAAAATCTTTAACTTGTCGTGGTTGACCCATTTCGTAATGGGAGGGCCATCCAATTCCTCCGGTTAGTACGTACCATTTTCATGCACATTTTTATTTTGTAGGGCCCCATCCATTTTGGAAGAAATTTTCTCTGTCTTCTTTTTTTGTATCTGGAATCATACACTAGGACCAAGTCATTCACATGAAATGGAGACCATCGGATCTTTTGATCAAAGTATTCCTTCTACTTCATTTTTTCTTATGGCTTGCATCCTTTGCTATTTCCCTCATTTCCTCTAGCAAATGAAGATGTACCAACCTTTCTTTTCTTGAATCACTTTCATCCATCCTTTCATTTTTCAAAACTCACACGGTGGGAATATCAAACTCAATAGGAAGAAGCTGGATCAATGCCATAGCCAATTTGAAATGGGGAGTATCCTGTTGCTGACTTTGATGTTGCCTATATGCCCACAATCTTTGCATGAATCCTTTTATCCCATTTATGTACTGCAAGGCTGCATCTTTTGCTAGAATTTGACACAACACACAAAATTTGTTCGTTCCACCTGTCCATTTATGCTTGGCTTGTATGTTGTTGCCTTCTTGTGCTTAATAGAAAAATTATTGACTATGGCTTCTACCACCTCATTAATGAAGTGGCTTTCTTGATCTGTTACAATTTCTAATGGACAACCAAATCGGTGACAATGCGTTCATATATGAACCTTGCCACTTCATCCATGGAAGCTGTTTTTGGCTAGCTTGACCCACTTGGTTAAATAATGCATGGCAACTACAATATACTTATTTTGGCGTGATGTAGTTGGAAGTGGACCTACAATGTCTATTCCCCATTTTTCAAAGGGACCAAGTGGAAGAATAGGACATAATGGAGTGATGAAGTCTTACGGTTACCATGTGTTTGACAAATATCACATGTCTTACAATAATTTTAACAATCTTTAAAAAGAGTGGGCGGTGATAACTCATCCAAGATCCTTCTTCTGCTGTAAGTTGTCCAGGAGAAGTGCCCTCCACATGTACCATTGTGGAATTCTTCTAGCAGCTCCTTTCCTTGATCATGTCCAACCCCTCTTATCTGTCCATCCATCAGTGTCGTATTCGAAACAATGCTCCATACGGAATAGAATATGGACCAGATCGGCTTGAGTAATCTTTCTCTTAGTCTTTGCATTGGCACCATCGGAAACTTGAATTCATTCGAGATAATTCCAAATATCTATGTATTCACTAGGGATTGTGTCGAGGAGAACAATCTTTGCATCTGGAAAATCATCATCATCACAAGATGATCCTAAACCATCATAGGCTCGAGAGGTGCATCTGCGTTGACATGCTTCTTTCTAGCCTATCTATAATATCAAATTCAAATTCTTCTAGAAAATTATCCATCTTGCTATCCTCCCCGATGGGTTAGGCTTATTAATATATTTTGAGCACGATGATCCGTTACTGACTATAAATTTCAGCCTTAGCAAGTAATTTCTAAACTTCTTTACAACAAAAATGATAGCGAGCCTCTTTTTGATTCTGACGGTATAGTTTACCTCAAAGATTGCTCATTTATGCTCTCCCAAAGTAAATTGGATGTTCATTCCCATTTTCATCCTTTTGGCTCAAAGTACTACCTAGTGCTGCATCTAAGGCATCAGTGTACACAATGAATGGCTTGCTCTAATCTGGATTCTTCAAAATAGGTGAAGACACCAGGGCTTCCTTTAGTTGTCCAAAAGCTTCATGCGCCTTATTTCCTAGTTCATAAGCAACATCCTTCTTCGAGAACTGGGTTAGTGGTGTCAATCTTTGAGAAATTCTTGATGAACCTTCTATAGTAACCCACATGGCCTAAAAATGATCTCAACTTACTTCTATTCATAGGAAATGGTAAATCTTTGATTTTTGAAACTTTATCAGGATCGGTACCAATACCATCTCTGGATCAACATGCCCTAACAAAACACCTTTAGAACATCCAAAGACACACTTTGTAGGGTTTAGTGAGGCTTGTGCTTCATCTAACCTTTGAAATCTTGTCTCCATCAGTGCGGTGGTCCAACTTACTCCCATAGATGCAAAATCATCCGAAATACTCAGATGAAGGTCCCGATGTAGGGTTCGAACACCGTATTCATCAAACGCTTTGGAATGTTCTTTGGGCATTACACAACCCAAAAGGCATAACTCTATAAGCAAACGTTCCCCAAGGAGTGGTGAACGTGGTCTTCAGCTGATCTTTCTCTGCTATACGAACTTGGTTGTAGCCACTATATCCATCAGAAAAACTATAACACTCCTAGCCAGCTACTTCGTCCAAGATCTGATCTGAAAATGGAAGAGGGTAATGATCCTTCTTTGTTGCCTTATTGAGCTTCCTGTAATCAACACAAATGCGTAGCTTCCCATTCTTTTTTATTGAGATCACAATGGGAGAAACCATTACGAATTCTCCACAACAAATATGAATCTGCATCAAGCAACTATCTATTTCTTCTTTTACGAGTCTTGGAAAATTAGGATTCATTCTATATGGCATTTGCTTTATGGGCTTAGCACCATCTACGAGCTCAATACAATGTTCTACCCAACTTACTTGACGGAGTTCCTTGTAATCAAAAGTGAATAGGTGTATGTACCTTCGAAAAGAGAGGTAGGTTTCCTTCTCACTCTCCATCACAACATCACCAATATTTATTTGTTGGAGACGATCATCAACTTCTTCTTGAGATAATTTTATGGGGTCTGGGTTGGTGTGGTGGAAGAATATCCATGACTGAAACATCAACCTCACTTTCTTCATCTTGATGTCCACTTCACTTTGGTGCTAGAGTAATCGAGGATTTCCAATCATCGGTTTCATCACTTGAATCCACAAGTTCTGCTTTATGATGTCGAGGGATCACGTTTATCTTCACCCTCTCTCTACCACGTCCAAGTGTCATGAAACCTTCATTCCAGTAGTTTCTTGCATGAACTCTCCTTAGCCATGGTCTTCCCAGTAGCATTGGAGTGCAATGCATGGTACCATTTTCATCACTGAAAGTCTACCACACATACCACACACCCATAGAGATATTGCCACATTTGAAACTACACCTTCTGGTTTAGTTTTTCCTTTATTTAATGACCTTAACATAAGTGTTGAAGGGCGATCAATTTTTAAACCCAACATATTCATTACAGACTCGGTCATTACATTAACTGCAGCACCTCCATCAACTAAGACATCATGAATTGAAATACCATTACATAATACCTCAGCTTGTGGAGCATAGGGATCTGCCTCTGCCTCCAAAACAAGGACCTCAACCTCCTTCCTTCTTCGAGCATTGAGTCCACCTCGCAACTCCCGCCTCTTCTCAGAAGACATAGCCAAGAGTTGACCATATGTAATATTTGCAGGCCTTTTGGACAGATCTTCCAAGATGGAGTATGGTCCTTGCCCCTGTGAAATCAGAAAATCCTGCACACCCAACTTTCTTCTCCTATGTTTCTTACTAGTTTCTTCTTTCATCTTCTTAGGATCATTTCCATCTTGATTATCTTTTTTTCTTTCTTTTTGTTACAAACACATCTACTTCATTATTTCTACTCTTATCTACTACATCAAGAGAATTCACAGGTGCTTTTCCTTTATCATTATCTCTTGTACTAGATGTAGAAGCTCTATCTGGACAATTATACTTATAATGACCCTTTTTATAACAACCATAACAAACAACTTCATAAATATTTCTTTTTGGACCTCTATCTCCTCCCCCGAGAACTAAATTCCTTTCCTTGAAGAAGATTAATAGTTAAGCGGCCCATCTTCCTAAGCGAGATCTTCATACTCGGTAGATGTACTAGAGAAATATTTGTGCTCACCGGGAGTGGTTGTGGATTGGACCAAAGGTCTTTGGTGTAGGCTCTACTTTAGGAACAATTTCTTTGGGCTCCTCTTCCATGCTTTCTTCTTGCCTTCTTGCATCTCCTTTGCTTGTTCAATGGTAGTTTGGGTGGTCATACTTCACTCGTTGTCGATCTCTCGGCTTCATCCCAAGAATGAAGTGCTTACAGAGGATATTATCCACGCCATTCATCAACCCATCCGCTAGTCCTTCCTTCCGGATCTGGGCATCAAGCTTCCTCCTTAGCTCTCACGAGCATGATAATCCATTATCTTCTCTTTCTCTCCTTGGATAGCTTTGTGATCTCGATCATGAGATCTGCATATTTACATGTTGTTCACCAAATTCTTCAAGAAAACTTTCGGTTAATAAATCCCATGAATTTTTCACATTATCACTAGTGTTTCAAACCACCTAAGTCTTTGAACCATCCAAAAGGTAGGAAAAATTCAGTCCATTGTTCCCTTCTTATAAGGCCATTACAAATACAAGATCGCTTAAACTCTTGAATGAAAGAAGAAGCATCTTCATTAGATTGAGCTGAAAAAACAGGAATCTTTCCCATTTTCAAAAGTAACCACCGTGAAATACCAACCCACAAGTACAATCAACAAGACTTATGTGCACAAATAATTGGAATCACTATAGAAATGACCACGGTAAACTATGGTAAAATCTGACTTCTTCTACATGGTAAAACGACTTTCTGTGGGTAAACACTATTCACGGTAAAAAGTGAAGTTCTTCATGTAAATACTATTCATGGTAAAAAGTGACTTTACTGCGGTAATTAATTTTCCCAAAGAAAAAGGACTTTACCATGGTAACTACTATTCATGGAAAAATGACTTTAACATGGTAATTACTATTCACGGTAAAATGACTTTACCATTGTATTACTATGCATAGTAAAAACAAGGTTACCCTCTAATTAATTTTTGCCTAAGTGGGAATATCTCTCCAAAAAATCCACCAACAAGGAATGGTCCCAAACCAAAATGTCATCACCCGAATCCGCACTATGATAATTCTTCACCTGGAACTCCTCGTGCTATGATTATTTACTAATGCCACACCTTTAGTTTGGTAGACGTAATCCTGAAACAAAACAACAACCGAACACAAGAATACCATCACTATGATAAGACGGAATGATGACAATTCAAAATATCAAAGTAAATTATAATATTAACATGAAATTGTTACAATCTCATCCATGAGGTACTTCAACAAGACTATGGGAGAAACTTTACAATTACACCTCTCGATGGTTTCTTGACACACCTTTAACGATGGCTTCCTTTGCACACTTCCTACAATATTTCTCACTACTTCTTTCTATGCTAAATGAGGGGGTAGCCTCTTTTTATAGAACTTCAGATTATCCATCTTATCTCTAAGATAGGATAAGAAATCCACTCTGACGAATCATATTCCATACCTTAACTCTTATCTCATACATGTAGGCTTTTATGTTAAGATAAGATAAACCTTATCATTTTACATGGGTTCCACATTTTTAGACTTTTTACAAATAAAATACACAAAATATTTATGACCTCACTCCTTGTCTTTATTATCAATATAATATTTCTAATTCCTAATCATGTAGACCTACTTCTCTAATTACCCAAACTTTGACATTTTAACATTACCAGGACCACTTACGACAAATATTTACTTTTTACAACATTCCTATTGTACTTTGGTTTGCATTACCGTACTCCACATTATTGGCGGCACCGTCGACGGTGGCGCCGTTATCTTCTATCTATGACGCTTACTACTAATTACACTTAACAACATCCTATTCCTAATACATACATTAATGAAATAGAAATTACGGAGGAAAATTTTAGTGTCGAAATGACACTGCAAGTTGTGTGGCGCTTTGAGCCTATTGGGTAGTTTGAATAAATCCCAATAACAATAATACACCTATTAAAAAAGAAGTAGGATTTGATCTCACAACTCACAATTATGCCTATAAGAAAGGCCTCTTAACTTCTTATCACTCGGTCTTCACCTTTTAGAGCTCTAGGAATAAGCTTACAGTTGTGTGTTTTATAAGAGAGGGGGTCAAGTCCCTTTATTTAGTGATAAAGGGCCTGAAATGTTTGTTAATATCCCTTATCGCTCCGATTTTCCTCATAGCCAGCTCGACTGGCGAGTCAGTCAAAGCGCGGGACTTGTGGAGGGAAGGTAGGCGGGTTGAATCCCACTCCCACAGTTTTGTGAGCTTATCCCCTCGTTTTTTGTTTGGCCGTTGAACGGCCCAACCGAGCTCGCTGCTGCCATTGTGTGAAGACCCCGATCATCACGTCGCTTAACCCTCTACCACTTGCCACAACCTATCCACGCCTTCCTCGAGTCATTGGCTGAGCCCTATGCCTCCCGCTGCGCCATCCACGTTTGTCTACCCATCGTTGCGTTGAGATAACCACCTTATCCACCTTGATGTGGATGATGCCACATTGACCAGGAACACATAAATGAGGGCTTAATATAGCCCAAGGAAGAGAGACCATTTTGTGGCAATGGCCATGTTCTCCTTTTTTTCCAACTGTACAATTATAAGCAGCTCGTTGAGTCGTTGAGATAGCTCACCCCATAATTCAATGCACAACTTGGTTAAAAAATCAAACTTTCCAATGTAAATAGCTCGCCGAGCTAAATATAACTTGTTTGAGCTGAATAATAAGGAAAAGTGGTGACAGATCACACGTTGTGGCTCGAGGACCTACCACGTGGAAATTTTTTGCGCTCGTTGATGAAGAATCGTGAGTTGAATATCGGAGGTCTAAAACTTCGACTCATGCTTATCACCTTTGCATGATCCTATTTTCCGCCACTTGTTCTCCGAAATGTCATCTGGTCACTAAAAATCCCTTTCTTATTCAAACCTTAGTAGGGTTTCAAAACTTCCCAGTAATGAGTATTTGTAATAAAATTATAAACACTTGCTTTTATGACCCGAGAATTCTCTCTAAGGTGTGTTCTAATATTCCCAAGCTCATTATGTTGATATCAAGGCTTTTCAAACCTTTCAACAACAAATATAACTTTATACTTGCTTAACTTCCTACAAACCCTCGGATGCTTATGAAGCTTAATGAAATTATTTTCAATGCCTATCTTTTCCTCTAGAGCTTTGTAATAATGTCTTCTTGGGTTATGAGAAATCACTATCAATTTTTTACTAAGGATACTTCAAAACCTTCTACACAACTCACCTTCCCCTGCACATGTGTATGACTAATTTCTTACTTACAACTATCCAACTTCAACACAATGATTTAATCTTCCAAAATACATATGAATCATCACTCTAATCTTGCTTCTACATTATCAAGGTGATTAGTCACAAATAACACTCAATATAAGCTTTGCAAACACATTAAAAAAATTCTTCATACAAAATGTGACACTACAAGGTAATTGTTCAATGACATAGGAAAAACAAATCACCTCATAAATTTGAACTCCAAACAAATTTAAATCACAACCTCGCACATTCAAGAAGATGATTCTACTAACTTCCCTTTTCCTCTCTCATTCAAACTGGACTAAGAACACTATGTCCAACCTTTTCCGGCTTTCAAGTAATGAAATTAACAACGTAAAGGAAAGTAAATAAATTCCTTACCAAAACATGTTTGAAATTACTCATACAATAGTGTCATGACCTTTCTTAATTGTTACACACAAATGGATCGATAACTCAAACAAATATTTTCCAAAATATTGATCAACCAAGCATGAATGCACTCTTTTCATGTTAAAATAGAGCAGTTCATTAAAGTTTTATATATCCATTACAAAATATTCTCTTCCGAACTACTTCAATGATCCTCCCCTCCATACATAGAGAAACTAACTTCAAAATGCAAGTTTTCCACTAAAATATGCATGACTTATAACCATAACTAACTTTTTGCTTTCCTATCTTGATAGAATAAGACATGTTATCCTTTAGCTACATCATTTTCTCCTTTTCCCACTCATTAGGAGTCTTCATAACATGATTTTACCAACTAACCCCTAACACTCACCACACAAGCCAAGAATGGATCAAGATTAATTCAAAATCACAAAATACCACTTTTGGAGAGAAATACATTTTGTTTTTGGAAACTTGATGCAACTACACAACATGGTATGAATTATAATGACCCTTAAATGACATCTAGACCTCCTAAATCACTTAAGACATCTTCCCAAACCAAAATTGATGAATCACACCAAAAGTTGCGGTTTGGAGAGATGCTCTTGTATCATACTCCCAAGGGAATGAAAAAAATCCTTCAATTTTCTTCTTCTTTCTATATTTCCAATTAGATTTTATCTTCTTGAACTAATCCTTGATTGTGTTCCATGTTTCCTTTGTCCTCATTAGTCTGCACCATTCCCTTTAGCTTCTGGTATTTGAAATGATGGTATATTTGCATAGGATAATGGTTCTGGACTCTCCATGAGCTTCTTTACCTTATAGCTGAGTATATACACCTGATCCCACTTTATGTGATATACATTTTCACTATTCATGACTGTTAGTCCTTCTTTTTCATCTTCTTGTTTCTCTTCTTGCTTGATATTGGCTTCAAAATATGAAATTAAAGACTCTTGTTTGAAATAAGAACCTTCATTTGATTTTTCTACGTTTATCTCATGTGTTACACTTGCATTCACAACACTAAAAGAAAAATTACTTTGATAAAACTGAGCTTTAAAATCCCCTTTAGTCACCTCTTTCATCACTTGTTTGCTTTCTTCCATTTTCTCTTCTTGATTTTCTTCTTACACTTGTAGTTTCTCATCTTCTTTGACCATTTTCATCCACTTTCCATGACTATTTTCATATTTTCAAGGTTTGATTTATTTCCACTTTCATCATAGTCCAAGTTTTTTCCATTCTTGTTTAATTTTTGTACTACTAGAAGCTCATCTTTGTCTTATTTTTCCCCGAGATCTACATATTCACTTAACTCTTCATTTTCTCTCTCTCTCTCTTTTGTAGATTACCTTGATATTCTTCCTCACCACTTAACCAATTCCAAAGATTCTTGATTGTACCTATCTTTTTTCCACCTTGTCATGCTTCATCACATTCTTTTCCATCTTGTTGTAGTAGCTCTTTAACAATAAATTCTTCATCTTCTCTCTCTCTTTCTTTCTCAACTCACTCTTTCTCTCTCTTCAAGCAAGTTTGTTTCACCTTGCTTCTTCTAACACCTCACCTAGGATTTCTACCTGTCCATTTGATGTTTCTATCTTCTTCTCTCCTCTCTCCTAAATCTTCTCTTCTCTCTCCAAGTATTTTTCACCTTGGATATCTTCTTCTCTCTTTCCTTCTTCACAACTTGTCAACACTCACAAGAAACTTTAACAACTTCTTGTTAGAATACACAAATTACTTTCTAGAATATATTACCAAGCTCTAATACCACTATGATGTAGATCATCATACAAACTCAACCATTCCACAATGTTGGATTTATTCAAATAAATCAAATTGCTTCAATCTTGCAAAATAACTACTTGTAATAGTCAAGAACCACCCCAAATCATACAAACTCAACCATTCCACAATGTTGGATTTATTCAAATAAATAAAATTGCTTCAATCTTGCAAAATAACTTACTTGTAATAGTCAAGAACCACCCCAAATCATGCAAAATTTTGATTAAAATCCCAAATTAGCTTAGGCAATCAATTCATCGCGCGTCTTAGGTCTACACCATACAATTCCAACTATCAAGCTTGTTGAAATCAATAAGAACCTTCTATTTGAATTATATCTCACAAAATTGTCCCTTTAGGCTTCTTAAGGCAAGTTTGAAAGTGAAAACTCATTGGGAAAAACTCACAACTCTTCAAGACAAACTATTACCTATTTTGGAAACCCATTTGGCCTCCCATGCTTATTACCAAGTTTTGTTTCTCAACTCCTTTGCTAAGGAACTTTTCTCCACACTCTCTCTCCTAGGCCTAATTCACCTTCTAGTAGCCCTTCCAAACTAGTTTTCCTGGTATAATTTTTGTTTCGAGATTTTATACATAAATTAAGATGATTTTCAAATACCCTTTATTGTATACTATCACAATACACAATTTCAATGTTTATCTCAAACTATGAGTTCTTTGTTCTACTTCTTTCCATTGTTTCCAAGGCATAATTAGCCCTCTTGCCTCCAAGCTTGTGACTTAGATAAAAGTAACACCAAATTTTAGATTCTATTTATTGATTAAAATACCGTTTTTCTTCAACAAGCTATTTATAAAGTTGTTGGGACCAATTCACTTCCAAAATCCTTCAATTTCTCATGCCAAATTCCCTTAGTCCCATAATCGACATTTACGTGGCTGTAAAAATCTTTGATGAAAACTATAGTTTCTTAAAACAACTTCATTTAAAATATTAAAAATCTCACTCCTTACATTTCTTAGTTGCTATGTGTAAAGTTTCAAGACTCCATTTAAAGAATAAAGGCTAAGGTTTCAAATTGGATTAAACCCTCGTTAGCACCAATAGTCCTCAATCGAGATTCTTGTGAAATAATGACTTTACAGAGACTCATTATCCTCTAAATCCTTAAGAATACGTAAGAAAGACTTATAATTATTATTTATCAATCTTAGCCTTGAGTTAGTTTTTAACTCACTAAAACTCCCTTTCTCATTCAAACCTAGGTGGGTTTCAAGATTGCTCGAGTAAGGCATATTTGCAATAAAATGATAAGCACTTGATTTTATGAACTAAGACTTCTCTCTAAGATATGTTCCAATATTCCCAAGCTAATTATGTTGATATCTAGGATTTTTAAACCTTTGAACAAAATATAACTTTCTACCTCCTTTCTCTGCCCCTCAACAAGGGTTTATAATTTCATACAAACCCTCAAATGCTTATGAAGATTAATCAAATTGTTTTCAATGCCTATATTTTCCTATAGAGGTTTGTAATAATAAATTCTTGGGTTTTGAGAAATCAATATCAAATTTTTACCAAGGAGACTTCAAAACTTCGAACTCACCTTCCCCGCACTTGTAGATGACCAATTTCTTACATACAACTCTCCAAGTTCAACACAATGACTTAATCTTCCAAAAATATATATTAATCATCACTCTAAGCCTACCTCCACATTATCAAGGTGATTAGTCTCATTTAACACTCAATATAAGATTTACAAACACAATACAAAAGTCTTCATACATGATTGTGACACTCTACAAGGTAATTGTTCAATGACTTAGGAAAAATAGAGCTCCTCATAAATTTGAACTCTAAACCAATTTAAATCACAACCTCACATTCAAGAAGAGGATTCTAATAACTTCCTTGTCCATCTCTCATTTAAACTCTAGAGAACACTACTTCCAAACTTTTCCATTTTTAAGAAATCATATTAACAATCTAAAGGAAAGTAAAGAAATTCCTTACCAAAACATGCTTGAAATTCCTCATACAATAGTGTCATGGCCTTTATTAATAATTACACACAAATGGATCAATAAATCAAACAAATATTTTCAAAATATTGATCAACCAAGCATAATTGCAATCTTTTCATGTAAAATAGAGCATTTCATTAAAGTTTTATATATCCATTAAAACATCTTCTCTTCTAGAGCTCCTTTAATGAGCCTCCCCTCCATACATAGAGCAACTAACTTCTAAATGTAATTTTTCCACTAAAATATGCATGACTTCAAACCTTAACTAACTTTGTGCTTTCCTATATTGATATAATAAGAAATTTTAGCCTTTAGTCACATCATTTACTTATTTTCACACTCATCGGAGGCTTCATAACATGACTTGACCAACTAACCCACTAACACTCACCACACAAGCCAAGAATGGCTCAAGATTAATTCAAAATTTCAAAATACCACTTTTGGAGGGAAATACATTATTTGAATTTTTGAAAACTTGACTTAACTACACAACATGGTTTGAACTCTAATGACCCTTAAATGACCTCTAGACCTCCTAAATCACTTAAGACATATTCCCAGGACTAAAATTGATCAATCACACCAAAAGTTGCACCTTGGAGAGATAATCTTGCATCAAACTCTCAAGGGATAAAACTTTTTCTTTTTTGCGTTGTGAATTGGACTTGTTTCCACTTTTGCTTTTGTTTTTGAACAATTATGGCTATCTTATTATCATCTTGGATCCTTATCAAGAATTGGAAAAATTATTTTTCCTTGTATATTGGGTTTGTGTGTCAGGTCCTCATTGCCATTTTTGTAATTGTTTGTAACTTGTTGATATCTTGGATCATTTTGATTTTGATTTTAGTCTTGTTTTTAGGTTGTATCTCCTTTTTTATTTGGACCTATTACACGTATATTTTGTAAGCATCTTGAATTATTTATAATCGGGTGTTTGTCAAATTTATGTGTCTATGGGGTTGTTGTTCTTTGTTTATCTTTTCATGGACTAATTACGGGAAAATTAGTAGCATCTTAGTTTATATAACTTTAGTGTAGTCAATTTCTATTCATATTGGGTTTTTTAATGTATTTATTTTGTGTTTTTGGACCAATTGCACGTATTATGTTATCATACTTTTATTGTGTATAATTGGGCTTGTTTTATACTTCTTTTTAGTTGTGATTTTTACCTAATTGCAAGTACTTTGCTAACATCATCATATATTCATAATCATCATACATCAAGAATAAAATATAATATACAAACATGTAAGCTATGATACAAGCATGTAGTCACCATACATTCATAGTAAATAACATCAACATCATCATATACTCTAATCAATACCATCATGTAACCATATATAACAACTGCATCAAATAAAACATAAACACAATCATCATCTATCATGTCAAATGTCCATAAAAATAGAGTCCATATCATCAAAAAGTGTCCATGTACACTACATAAAAATTTCATATACATATTAGTGTGCCATCAAGGGAATACGTATACAAAAATGTGCCTTCATTAAGAAGCCTAATCGACCTTAATGGCCTTCGTGATATCATAGATAAGCTACTAGACATCTCGACTATACCTTGGAGCTCTCTAGCCCTCGGGATTGTTTCTTCATATAAGGCTCTATAGTAGCCTCCTCCCATGATGTTTGCATAACATCCTATAGTATATCACTCATACCCCCTACGTCTACCACATGACATGTGACATACCTCTCACCGTCACTTTTCATAAATGTACATAAATATGGTCTCTTTTTATAGTCCTCTACTACACATGTTGTCTCATGTTGTCCTCTCAACAATCCTATAATATAACTACCTCTAAACGGTCTATACGATGATAAATGCAATATCTCCCTGTATCATAGCAGATCCCTCTTGGCATATAACACCATCAATGATGGTACAAATGATGGTCTTGGAGCTAACATATATACATGTAGCTATACATATGTACCATGTTGCCACACATTATTCTCTCCTACCTGACCCATCCATCACCACCTCCATCTCCATCCCCCTCTGCCTATATCTCGAAAAGGAACATGCACTGCGGTCCACGCCCTTGAAATATTAAAGGTACCTATATTGGTACCTAAATATGCACCACTAGAATATGCATTGGTACCTATAATAGAATATGTGGTTGAATCCCAACTTGTAATGACACATGTACCATAACTTGTACCATAATATGTTGTGGCATCTGAATTTGTGGCCCTTATTCCACCTAAACCTATGGCCCTATGCCACCTATACATATGGCCCTTATGCACGATTTGAATCTATAGCCTACGTGCCACATGAACATGTGAAACTTGTCCCTATGCCTCAAATTTTAGCTATGCCTCGACATCAACCTAGCCTAGTAATCCCTAGATCCTCTCTGTCCCATCCATGGTTGTTGCTGCTATAACTACCTTTGGAATAGTGATCTATATAGGTATAGTCATTGAATACCATGTAATATACTATGGTGTAGTTCCTAAATCAATGATCTAAGACCGTGCATCCCATGCCTATGGAATGACTCCAAAGAATCTCACCCTCGCTTCTCACTCCCTAATTTGTTGATGGAAGCCCATTGTCTCACATGTAACATGCACATACCATTGATCATCACCATTTATACCCTACACCACTAAAAATTCCACCGACCCTATCTTCCATGTACATATATAAGATATGGTTGTGGCTTCCAATAATAAAGTGGTCCACCTCACCAGTGGACAACTATACCCTATCTATGATCCACTGGTATATTATGTATGGTCTCCATGTCACCATATGTAGTGAAGGTCATAAAATACATGTCGGTAGAAAAATATATCCCCAAGTGTCCTCTTTGGATGACACCTATTTCCTCCCATCCAAATGATGAGGACTCATCAAATCCCACTAGCCATCCAATAGCTATATGGTAACATGACCATATCTACAGTAGTGTCATTAGACTCGATTCCTCTACTCATTGTATGCTACCAAGTGTAAATCCTTATAAAAATGGGATAAGATATGCTATCCCCAAGTGAACACCTCACCCTCCATGAGATCTCGTAGCCTATCGGCCTAAGTGGAAATGAGTACTCATCTTATTAGGAAACAAATATCCATTGATAAGATCTATTAGATAAATGGATAGTCTTGATACGTTTCTATCTTCCATGCACTTGTATAAGTGCATCGCCATCCCCTCCCTGGGTATATCATCCACGTAAAAAAATTCCCATATATGACCTTTTATCCTCCTGCATCACCATCCCACTGTACTAACCAACCTTGTATCGGAACCCAAAGGATCCGATGCACATCCTTTAAGGTCACCATCATCTCACTAGTTGGTAACTTTGAATGTATAACCCTTGTCATGCCATCGCTCGAGATAGCATGGTCAATAAAAAATGGTCTAGTATAATATGTGGCAACTATGTAATTTATGTCAATCCTATCGCCTTTAGTAGTGTGACTAATTGTCTCTGATGTCTATAAGTGAATCTCCTCTAGAATGACCAAAACCATCCATAACACTCTTGCACATGGATAATGCTAATGATATCTTATGAAAATAATCCAAAAACACTATTAGATCATCATTATTCCATTTTAACCTTCAATAAATTATTCTAAAATAACCTAATTACACTAGCACACTCATTGATATATGTTAGCATAGGTACTTGTACTCTAGCACATACACTTTAACACTAACACATTCAAAATAACACATACAATTTAATGTTAGTGAATCTACACTAGCATGCCCACTTTTACACTCATTCTCTTACCTTGACGCTAATATGTTTAACACACTAATGTATTTACCTCATCACACTCATTCCATTAGTTGAATGCCAATGCGTACACTTGTACACTAGCACATTTCATGGGCTACACTAGCACACTCAAGTGCATGCACTAGTGTTCAATTTTATTTTTCCCTCCACATAATTAGTAATAAATGCATCAAAAACCAAGTTTTTTTCTACTTACCACATCACCCTCATTCATCATCTGCCCAAACTCTTGAACACGATCTCGCATGATGTTTCCACTATTATCGATGAACCATCTCTCTTAATAATCATATATCAAATCTCACTCAAATAGCAAAAGGAGTCTAATAGCACAAATGACATATATTATTTGTTAACCCTCCCACCCATCCATTTATACCCTCCTAACCCTGATTATTCTATTTTTGGCCTCCGTGACTAAAAACCACTAAGTTTCTTTGTCATTTCTCCGGACGTTTATCCACAATTTCTTCTCTCTCCTCTCATGTGGTTTTCCAATGCTCCATCATGATTCCAATCCACTTGACATAGCACTCTAATCAACTAATTTAGATTCACTAGGGCATTTAAATGCTTCATTAGGGAAACTTAGGAATTCCCTACCACAAGGTTCTCATTCATTCATCCCGTTCCCTCTTTTTTGAGTCAAATATCAAAAATATCCAATACCTCAAAATTTTTCCAAAAAAATCAAAAAAATAATAAAAAACCAAAAAAAAAACATTCAAATAATCACATAATTTTAAAATTTTACAAAAACATCAAAAATTCCAACCAATCAATACAACTTGATAAAGTCAAACTTTTAACACCTACCCTAGTGATTGTTTTAATCATTTTAAAACTACCATAAAAAATTACCTTACCCCTTTTATGTCAGTATCATTACTTGGCGAAAGTAAAATCAATCATCTCCCTCACGTACATCCTCACTTGTGGAAATCTTGAATCTCATTCTCTCCCTTGCATTCAAGTGTCCTTGTTTGGGGAAATGACCCTTTTACTCTTAGATCAATCTTCACTATGGATTAAAAAGAGTGTTATGAGGGGTTATTTAACTCCTCTCTTCGGTATGATCCTATTCCCTTACATATCGTATCCTTGATTTAGTGCATTCAAATCTACGTAATTATCATCATGGGACATATTAGGGGCATAACTAATTGTCCTCCTTTCAAGTTGTGTTACATTTTTGCTATTATTTCTAGACCAATTACACGTATTTTGTTATCATATTGGCTTCTTTATAGCCATGGTGCATAATTTTATAGTGTATATTGGGTTTATTTTCTGTTTTATATTTTCTTTTGTGTGTGTGTTTTTTACGCACATAATGGGTTAAACATCGTAATTCCTTAATAATTATGGCGACAACTCTATCGTGTAATAACAAAATAAGGTTTCTCTAACTTTCACTATCTAAATGGAGGCTCATGTTATGAGCACAATCGATCCCATCCTCATTTTACTCATTTCCTTCTTCTTATCAAGCGAATGTCCACCACTTTGCTGAATTACCCATCCACTTAAGGGGGCATTGCATTACCATTCACACTCATTAGGGAATCCAAATGCTTCACCGAGCGTATCAAGATCATCCACCATCTTTCCCCTGTCATCCATTCGCTGATCTACATATGTCTACTATCTATAAAATGCTATTACTTCATAATAACACTTTAAAGAGGGGAAAATGTAGATACCCTAAAAATATATACTTACTTCTATCCTATCCTCGATATCTATATAATTTTCATAATATACCAATATACATCCCTTTAGAATTAATTAAATTACTTCTATCCCACTAGATTTCACCTCCATATTTTAGAATTAATTAAATTAATTCTATCATGCTTCGATTCTATCCTTGTAGAATTAATTAAATTAACTCTATCATTATCCAACTTACCTTTGCTAATTTAATTAAATAGTTATTCACCTACTCACATCCCTTAGATAATTTAATTATTATTTAAATATAAATAAATATATTTATCCACTCATAGTCTACTTCATAATCCTAGTCACTCAAGTTAAACTACCTCACTCCACTCCACTTCTAGAATCCTACGAATGTGGAAGCGGAAAAAATGCACGATAACCATCTTCTCAAGTAAAACTTATTACTAGCCAACTATTAATTTCCCCTCAATGGATATTCAATCAATTCAAACTTATATAACCAAATCCAATGGCTATTTTGGGAAAATGTATTCAAATATCATTAAGAACCTTGATCCACTACATAGCCTCTTCTTTCATTATAAATAACAAGATATATCCTTCACAATCATGTTAGGGAATACCTAGAGAATCCTTCGAAGATTTAAGCAATGAAAACAAACCTCTAATTATTTTCCATTTGAATTCTCATATTGAAAGGCTATCCTTATTTTCACCAACTTGCTTGTAGCATTCCTCCATTTGGAAGAAAACTTGGAGCATCCCCAATCAAACCATTTTCAGATATCAAACAAGTGTGTTTGCACTTTAGATATATCATCTTGAGGTTAAAAGAAGATCTTGGAGAAAGCTTTACAATATTTTGTTTTCTTGTCTTTCATTTGCTTGAGTTTTTCCTTGTATACATGGGGTAATACCACAATGGATTCTATACATATCTATAATTCTACACAACAAAACCGAGACAAATTTTGATTTGGATGATGATATCAATTGCGACACTTAGTAAAAGGAGTATGTGATTAATCCTTATTACTACGAAATTTTTATATGTTAGATGAAAATTTACACACAATAGATTTCAATCCCATTAGGGGATCTGAATATGACATTGATAATGAACAAATTGATACTCGAGTGAGTCTTTGTGTGAAGTAATATTCCTCTCTTTGATAGTGTTTAATTTTTCCTTATCCCTTAAGTGAAACCTTAGGCCTTGAGGGGTAGGGTGTATCATTCACAATGAGTTGGGAGAGTTGAATTGTGCTAGATCGTTCTACCTTTAAGAAGGATATTACAACCTAGTTGAAGTTCAAGCCCTCCTTTTCGGGGTGAAAAATGCAGTGGAGTGTGGATGTTCTCATCTCCTCATCGAAGGAGTCTCTTAGATTATTATTTAGGAAATTAAAAATGGTAAGGCCTCTCATTGGTCCTTGGATTATTATATTTCTAATACCCTCTTTTGGTTAGAAAAGGTGGACACGTGGAGCCTTGGTAACATTTTTAGAGAGGCTAATGTAGTGGCTGATTATTTATCGAACTTTGGGGTATCAAAAGCGGAATAAGTTTTAATTGATAATGATATTGCAAAATGGCCTAACTTGGCCATCATTATGAAGAGTGAAGCCAAAATCTATGCCAATTAATCGATGGGATATGACTCATGGGAAACCATCCTTATTTGTGTATTGTTCCTTTCCCACTTGAATGCATTATTGTTTTTCATCTTTAGTGTCGGGATTGTTTTCTATTTTCATGAAGTATCTTATGGCGACCCCTCCTTTTCTGTCTGTTCCTCATGGGGTAAACAAGAGAGATGGAATTTTACATCCCCATTACTCCTTCCAAACTAAGAAAGGTGTTTCGAATTGGCTTGGGCTCGGTGGGAAATATAGTGGAATGAATTCTGGGTGAAGATTATGTCCAGGGGTAGTGGTTGAGAAAGAGTAAATGCTTTGAGATTACCTCCATTTTTGTTACCCATCTCTTTCTCCTTAGCGAAGTAAAGAAGAAACCCTAAATATTTCCCACTATATCATCCTGCCCGGGCACATAGTAGTGTTGGAGGAATCGTGGATAAATTTTGCATGCATTCGACCTTTTTTTAGGACTCTGTTGAAGGGGAATGTGAATTGGTAGCCGAGGAACATGTCTTGGAGCTGGAAAAAGGAACCAATCCTCTCGGAACTTCACGGTTGCTATCCATAAAAAGTGCCAAATGAAAAATGGCAAGTATAGCTCACATTTCTCCTTAAGATCTGGAATCTCTCTTTGCCAATCACTCGTGTTCCCACCCGCATTTCTTAGCTTAGGGTGAAAGGAAAAGCTTCTTATGTTTTCTTGTTAAGGGAAGCTCGGGTGAGTGAATTGGGACATTGTTCCAGTGCCCACAAAGGAAACAATGCTTGCAGATGCTCTCGGAGGTCTATGTGAAAGAAGAAGTGATAGAATTGTTTGATTAATCATACTTTCCATGTTATAATAGCTATATAGTATGGTTTTTGTGTTTTTGTCTCGGGGTGGGCATAGTATATCATTTTTTATATATAGGATTCCTTGCATATTCAAATAGTGAATATTTTTAATGTAACAGAGGGGACCCAAGAATCCCCGGTTTAAAGATTCGGTAAAAGTGTTTACCCATCAGCTTTTTTTCCTTATGCGTGATGGAATCATGTATTTTTGACTCGATCGATCTAAAATACTTACTCATATCAACCAAATTTTTCCCAAAATCAACATATACATAGATTTAATATGTATTTTCCTTAATTGTTTCTATAAATATAATTTATTGACATGTGCTTTTACCTAATGGCTTTAACTTATTACTCTATCTATACTTTCCAAATATTTACTAATGTATAACCCCTTCTTGAATATTCAGGGGCATATCCGGATCTCCCTTTATTATTTTGTAAGAATAGGTTTCCTCCTTGCACTATACATGCCCCTCGACACTTTGATAAGTGTGATGATTACAATATATTTTCTAATACTACTTATACTATTTGTAATCATCACAACCAAATAAGAAATATCACTTCAAATTCTTCCACTCATACTATTTTTCATGGGTCTACCCTCTCCCAGTTTTCTATCATACTATGAATCCCCTAAAATTTGTACATGACTGTCCTTATTTTACTATGACATATTTGAGGCCTCCACATCCTCCATTTTTGGGCTTTTATTGCCCCAACATTCAAATAATAACATGATACAAAAAAATAAAAATACAAGAAAAATACAAAACCATGACCTATTCTAATCTACAACCTAAGTGTCTTTCTTATCTTTTGACATTGTGGGTGACCCATGTTTGTTGCTTCATGCCTATTTTGCGTGTATGTAATTGCGTCTATGATTTTAGAAAAATTTTCCTTCTACTCTCAATTTCTTGTGAAACCTTGGGTGTCCCATGTTCATAGTTTCATGTCTACATTTGACTATATTTCTAAATGGTTATGCTTAGTTGATTGCACACTACTATTTTTAGTACTATGTTGTTTCTAGATTACATTGATGCTTACACTAATTTTTTTGGTATGGATTTTGACATGATTAATATGTCAATTCTATACACTTTTTTCTATGGAGTGGGACATGATTTTTATTATTCTCTTTTGTTACTAGTTACTTTACATGTTTTTAATTTCTTGTTACTAGTTTCATGTTGTTTATTCTCCATGCCATGGTTTCCACCATGTGTAACCCCTTTTGCATGCAAAAATTCTCAACAATGGTCATCAATTTAGCCTTCAAAATATTTATATATATTATCATACATATAGTACAAGGGTACATCTATTTTTTTGATTTGCATGATCAAATGTTTTATCACACATGCTTCAAAAGAGGGGGAATTCAACAAGGTATTTCTACAAATACATATAGATTATAAGAAACATGTGTAAATAATTACAAGGATTATATCCTTATAAAATATATTAAAATGTGACTGAATTCAAACATGTTCAAAACCATACAAAATAGTGAAGACAATAATATGATCTTGATCTCTCATACCCAAATAGAGGAAAATTTCACCAAATTTCAAGTTTTTAATAGATTCTACCAGTATGTTTACAAGATTTTATGTATAGGTAAAAATATAGATGATATATTTCGAGAAGGTTATAGGGGCATGGGTATTTTGTTCCTTCTTCACAATGTTATTTCCTATATATAGTTTCAAAATGGGATTGGGGGTATGTGCCTCCTTCTTCCTAGAGTATTTTTTAGAATTCTAAATAATTAATTCAAACATTATAGCACCTTATGGGGGTATGAAAATATTTAAGGTTTGTTGGAGAAAATTATGACCAGATCCATTTATAGTGGTGTGGTCCATGGGTTTAGTGGAAATCAAAACAAACAATACTTTGAGCTTTAAATACCGATCTTTCCTCTTCTCTCACTAGATTCTCAAGTAAAGAAAATGTCGAATAAAAATTGTGTGCTTCATAGATTGATATTTCCTCATCTCTCTTCACATTTTTAAATGGATAAGGCATTGAAGCACAAGGTTTATTCAAAGTCTAATCCTTCCTCCTTTACTATATACTATGGTACAACATTGGTGAATGATCACCCCCAATACTTTGAAATCTCTAAAGAACATTCCAAATCTCCAAGGCACAAAAACAATGAGAGATCCTCCCTAAAAAAATTTAGGCGTATTATTTCCATGTTTTCCGTCTCTTTTGTGTAATTTTTTCAATATTCAAATTTACAAAGCATTATATATGTTATGAGTTAAATTTCAATTTATATAATATACATTGACTATAATTTGTGTTATAGTTTTCATCATGGAGCATGCCAACACCAAAAAAATAAAGAAGTCCCTTTGAGAGAAGGAAAATTATGTTTACACACTCATATATGTTTTCCTTTAATATTTTTTACTTACACACTTAAAGGGGGAAAATTTAAAATCTAAAATATGATAACTTTTCCTTGTGCCATGCCAAGTTTGAAATTTTATCCTTGATAAGAAAAATGATCACATTCAGAATCCAATTTCATAATATTTCTAGCCATTATACAACTTGTTTGACTTTACACCATGCTCTGTTAAAAATTTTGGAAATATTTTTTAACCATAAAATATTTGATATTGATTGCATAAAATTTAATTTAGGTTTTTATTTCTCCTATAAAAAACCATATGCAAGGGTTAAGATGCGGGTTCTAGTCCTCGGAAAAATACAAAGTCCCATAAAATTCTTAATCACCGAATCGATTTCAATGCTAAATAATTCTATAGGTCATTTCACCTTCCTAGGGTTATCCTTATCGGCCTAGCCATAATATATTACATAGGAAAATACTATATAAGAAATTATTTACCACATTATAACTCACCCAACATTCTTACAAGCTCCTATTACAAACATAATTCTAAAAGCACTCAAAGGGTTCTTAAATCTACTCAAATTAGTTGCACATCATCTAGGGAAAATCATAGTGTAAGTATAAAGTAATCAACCGGTAAATGATTTTAGATTCATCCATATATAAACATGCAACAATCATAGATCCATGTCCTAAGAAAGAAAAAATTCACTCCAAGAATTACACAAGTGTTTTAATCAACACAAGGGTTAGGTCACATAGTTGAGTTACACCACATATCACTATTAGTGTGTTAGGTAATTTCTATATTATAAAATTATATTTACAAACTTACAAAAGATCCTAATATAATTACATGAGGTTTGATTACAAATTGAGGATATGTAGTGCAACATTGGGATTGGTTTAGTAACTAGCGATCGACTTGCCGGGCGGTCTAGCCTCAAATGCGGTGTTAGGTAAAACTTAGTTTACTATATGTAATTTTACATTGTATTACCTTAGTTACTTGTTACCATAGGTAAATTAGTATTTATCGTGTTCATTATTACTTTTATTGTGGTAAATAGGTGGTTTATATTTATTTTATTGTTATTTGGTCTTATAACGATATTTTTTATATTGTATTCATGTATAGTTTTATAGATTATTGTTGCATTTGTGAAACCTCCCATTTGTCTATACATGGTTGTCCAATATGTATTAATATTGCATCCCTCATATGATATATAATATGATTATTTATCATATTTATTAAAACTACACAGATGCCTCCTATTTCCTCAACATTTGATATCGAGCCATGTTTTGAGGAGCCTGTACAAGTGTAGCACGAGAATACACGTTTATTTATGAGAAGTTGTAGGAGGTTACAAAAGTGTGAAAAGGATTGGATAAGAAATTTACCTAACAGAAGAGCCTTTTTTCCCCCAACATATTCCTAATCCCACCACTACATCCCCGTAACCTCCAATTTAATTTCCAAAGAGAAATAATTGCAAATTGTTTCGTAATGGTGTCTCTTACACTAGGGAAATTGGTTGCATTATGGTGAAATATGGTTCATAAAAGAAGAAAAATAATCTACTCCCCAAATAGGGGTTTTATAAATAAAATTAGTGACAAAGTTAGTTATAACTAACTCTAACAACACCTCTAAACTTGGTAGTCCTGTGCACCGAGTTGGTCCACTTCCTAGGCGAGTTATTTTTATCTACCCACTAAGTTGGGTATATGAGGAGGAGTCGGTGAGTTGCATTGAATTGTAACAAGTCGGATAAGTGTATAGGATTTAGTTGTAACATGTATTTTGGAAGTCTTCGTCCCATTATAACCTCTTTAATTAATTTTCACCCCATGGTAGAAATATATATAAGTTAGTTTAAGTTTTTAAAAGTGGAAATAGAAAAGGTGTTGACTAGGGAAGGTCCAACTCCCGAAGTCAACACCTCTCTAATTGGGTGGTGTAGGATCAATACTTTACCATTGGATTCAAACCCTCTCCACCTTGCATCTAAGTTATGTCATTTTCCCTAATTTTTCTCTATGGAGGAAACATAAAGTTTATTTTCTTCTTCATTTTCTCATTTTATTCATCCATTTTGCATGGAGGAGCTCAAAATTTGGAGGAGGATGAAGAAAATAGATATATACTCAATGTATATCCACTCACCATTTTGTATATATATGTATGTATGTATGTATATATATTTATTTAAATACCCTATATTAAAACCATGATATCTCCAAAAATACGATATGGATTTTCCCGCAATTTTCTTCAAGATGTGAGTATGATAATAACATATTTGACTCAAAACCTATTAAATTGTTTTGGATTTTAATTTGTAGAAAAAGCGTTATGACCTATTTTTTGGCCATATCGATATTTATATTTATATTTTCTTTGTTAAATCAAACACATATATTAAACTAAAATTCTATATTTTTAAAACTATATATATATATATATATATATATATATATATATATTATTGGAAATATTGTCATTAATGTCAAAAGGTTGTTAATAAGTATTTTTTCTATTAAGGAATAATGTCATTGATGCTCTATTTGATTACTACATTCTCGTGCTTCAAAGAAAAATATGTTGCGGTGTTCTCATGGGTTGTATTGTTGTTATAGTGTTCCGCGGGTTTTATTGTTGTTGTAGTTTTCCGCATGTTGTATTTCCATTGTATTTTTTTCGCATCTGGGCACAGAGAGGATGTAGTGTTTCATGGGTTTTGTTGTGCTCCACGGGTGTCTATGGTGTGCCGCGGGTTGTCATAATATTTGAAAGAACTATGAAGAGTTTCACGAGTATATGCTAATATTGTGTAACAAATGATGAATGCCGCATATGTATAGTTTTATGCAATGGTCATGAAATGACGCGAGATCAAGTGAAAACAAGGGATTTCTCTGGGAGTCTAGAAAAATAATAGATATTCAAATTTCATTCTACAAAGGATGACTCATGCTAAATATTCAAGTGTATGTTTATCTTTCTCTACGCATGGATTAGCCACATCCTTTCATAAAATGAACATGGTATATAAAGAAATTCAATTTATAAATTGAAGTGTGGTTGTGAAGGGATAATGATGTTGATTTTTTTAGAGGAAGAGAAAAATAAGAAAAGTAGAGATTAGAGATAATTGAAGACATATTACGAGGATTGATGAAGAGGGAGGAAGTGCAAATGTAATCGAATAAAATGCAAATTGCTTTGGATAAATGTGAAGAGTGAGTAACATATGGAATAATCAAAGTGTGGGTATGTGAAGAAATCAATGAAAGTGAAGATTGAATTGATTTCCATCACCAGGTTGAAGAAACAACCACCGAAGGTTGAATTTTTATATTGTTGAGGTCAGTACCTCATACAAGTGGGGATTAGTGTCTCTAGTGAGTTGATGCTCATGAATTTAGTTGAGTTAGTGCTTGACATTGGGGATTGGTGTCTCCAGTGGGGGTTGGTGCTCAAAAATTTAGCTAAGTTGGTGCTCATAATATGGGGATTGGTATCTCCATTCAGTTGGTGCCTACAAATATTTATAAAGCAATTAAATTTTTGGATGGATTTGGACAATAGGTCCAAGAAATATTTTCTCCATGGTTTTTCTCCTAAAAGGATTTCCACATAAATCCTTTCTTGTGTAATTATTATATCTTATGTGATTACTGGTGTTATGGATGTTAACGTTTAAATAAGTAACAATTGTATTATGTTGATTCACCCCATGAAGATAAGTATGTTTTCAATAATTTCTATCGAGAAGGTTCCTTCCTTTTTTCCCTGAACAATTTGACCATTGGAGGGAAGATCTCGAAGCACACATGGTAGATCAAGAAGGTTTCTACTTAAACACGACTCCATTGTTTAATGGAACCAATTATGATTTTAGGAGTATAATAATGCACACCTATTTAGTGGTTCTTAGTTTTAATATATGGAAATTTGTATTTAGTGGTTATACAACTCCAACTACTTCTCCTACAAATCAAAATGGAAAGAAAACAAGTGAGAGTAATGCAAAGTCTATGAATGTAATATTGAGTGGATTGTGTGAAGCAACATTTGTTAAATCAATGCACTAAATAAAGGAAATTTGGGATAAGCTCAAAAATGTTTTTGAAGGGGATGATAAAGTGAAGAAAGAAAAACTCCAAACACATAGATGTCATTTTGAAAGTTTGTAGATGAAAGATGATGAAAACATCATTGCAGCCTACTTTCTTCAAGTGGATGCGATTGTAATAATACTATAAGTCTTGGAGAAGAGATTAAAGATGAAGTTGTTATGTAAAAATTTCTAAGGTCACTTACCTTAAGATTTGATACCAAAGTATCTGCTATTGAATATTTGAAAGACTTAAGTATCATAATAATGGATGAATCAGTATGGGATTCTCACTGCGTATGAGATTTGAACTAAAAGTGATAAATCATAAAAGTGAGAGGCAACATTCAAAGCATGAAATAAGGAGAAAAGAAAGGAACATGTGCCTCATGATTGCTCCAACAACGAGTCGATTAAGAAGACTCTCATTTTTTCAGAGGCTAAAGAAAGGTCTTGGAAAATATAAATGTAAGTTACCATTCATATGATTTGATTGTGGTGAAATTGGACACTATGCAAACAAATGCCCATATGCAAAATGTAAAAATAGTAAAAATAATAAATTAACAATTTGAAGAATGATAAAAAGTATTATCAGTTAAGAAAAATCACAAGCAAATAAATTTTGAGAAAAATAAGGAATTCCAAAAACACAAGAACAATTTATATACCAAGGATGAATGTATCTCATATGAAGAAAGCGACGAAAGGGTATCCATCGGTGATAAAGAAGAATTAATGCTAATTGCTTTAGAGGTCAAACAAATTAAAGATGAGATGTAATTAAAATGTGAAGAAGATACTGAATTTGAAGTTGAAGTGGATCTTGAAGGAGAACTAATTTCTACTCTATAAGAACTCAAAAGTCTAAGAAAGAAAAATAAAAAATGAAAACAATTTTTTTAGAAAAATTGAATGTGACTATGGTTCCTTAAAATAAAATATGACTCATGACCTTGAAGAATCTAATAAGATCATCATTGGTCTAAATATTGAACTGGAAGAGATAAAAATATAAATGAGAATGTGTAGACACAAAATCATGCACTTTGGGCATTATTTAGTCCTAGTATCATAGTATTATTCATATCGTTTTTGAGTGAAGAAAGTACTAATTAACCCATGTCCTTTGGCCATTTTATTTTTCTTGTTGTCATCACTTCCGACCTCCCGCATGTACTCACCCAGTTATTTTTTCCATTTGGAATAATTTTATCTCTAACTAGGGTGCCCGTCCCCAAGATAGGGCGCCTAGTCCCATTTGGGGTTCCCTGAACCTTTTACACTTTTCTGCCACTTTTTGGGCACTTTCTAGCTATTTGAGCTTTCTATCTTTTTGGTGGTTGGCCTCTTTAGGGTTAATTATGAAATTAGAACAAGAGAACCATATAAATATAAAGTTATGAGACCATAATGAGGGACCAAGCACTAAGCACTACCATCATCACCTAAATTTTCATCCATCAAAGGATCTATTTACATCCATCTAGCTCTATCGCAAGGCACAAGGCTAGTTTATCTACACCACACCGCATAGGAGGGAAGTTTATTATATTCCATCTACCATTTTATTAAATTTATACATCTAGCTATTAATTGTTACTTCACAAAGTGTGACTGCACAAGAGCACCTAGGGCATGATTGCACATACACAAAAATACATCGTCCGAGATGTAGTGCAATGCTTAGTTTGTAATTCCACCATTTTAGCCACAGAGGACAGTCCAAACCCTTCATATGCATCTTTATTTTTTTAGGGGATTGATGCTTGTATTGGTGTTTTGTAGATCTTATCTTCATTTCTGATTTACAAGTGACATCCAACGCAGCCCAACGATATCAATGCAATAGGAAGTGAAGGCGTAAAATCATCCAAATGACACCTCAAGGAGGTTGGTAGATATTTTTCATAGATAAGGGAACCAAAATCTTAGACTATAACACCCTGCATGCTAGTCCTTCTCCAGTGCCCCACCATCGTGACTGCTCTCATCGCTCTTTCTCGAAGCTTCGTGTGGTCGCTCTGTATTATGTGCCTTTGGTTTTCACTACAACACAACTTTGAATAGTCATGGAATCAACTAAGATCTTTCCAAATCTCTTTAATCATTAGGGTTTCACATTTTTACTTGCTTAGTCACTTGGGTTAATTTATTTTATTTAATGATGTTCTTAATATTAGAGTAACTTAGAATATCTACATTTTAGTTAATCATTTTGGTGAGCCCGATCTTTGAATAAAATTTCACCTTGGGCCTTTTATTTGTATTCCCATCATGCGTAGTGGTCATTTTGGGTATTTTCAATATTGTGAGCTTCCTTCATTCACCCATAGGGTTTCCAAACCAATGGTTGATATCCCTACATCTGTAGCTACCACTGACAATCCTTTGGATAATTCACACAATGTTCCTCTCCATGAAATAGAAGCGTCTGATAGTGAGAAGTCCTACGATGAAGACACTAATGTTGACCAAGATCAACTTAACACTATTACTGATTTTTGAAAATATTTGCGTGATCATCCCACTCACTTCCTATGTCATACATGATTTGATTTCTGCTAAGAATGCTCATGATACTTTCGTTTCTATAGTTAGTATTTCTTCACTCCCGTGGTCTCCACCCCACACATTTATGTTTTATCTCATATGACCACCACCATCACTCCCACCCTTCATCCTAGTACCCATAATATGTAGCTTGATCCTCTTTGAATGCTCTTGATCTAAATTATTTATATCATAATTTGCAAACCTAAATTCATCAGCTCTAGATTGCTACTTCTCATACATCACCATATTTAGATTCTACATCGTCGCTGCACACTCCTTTTAAACTTGTTATATCTACCCATCCCTTACCACCTAATTTCATTTATCCAAAATTTCCCATCTTTAAAGGCCACAACGATCCACAAGAACATCTCCGTGCTTTTAATGTAGCATGCTTAGACTATGCGGATGAATCTATAATACTAGCCAAGATATTTCCTCATAGCTTATAAGATTATGTGATACGTTGGCTTTATGCCGTACATGTTCATTCGGTAAACTCTTTCATGCATATTGATGATGGTTTTCTCACTCACTTTTCCATTAACATAGGCTCTAAGATCTCTTATGCTTAACTTGCACAACTCAAACAAGGATCTAATGAACACTTAATGATTATGTCTTGTGTTATAAAAACAATTTAGCTAAGATGTCTAATATGTTTACGTATGCTTGAGCTTCAGGACTTATTCATTTAGATTATTTTACCACCACTCTAGGAGAGTGTTCTCTTTGAGACTTCTCCTTCCTTTGACCAACTCTCATACTCTTAAGCTACATGAAAACAAGATCTTAGCTATAGGCAAGCTTAAGTATCAGAACAAGCATCATCCTCCACACATTTTCAAGGTAAGTCAATATTAAAACCATCTATGACTAAAAATCACTTACAAAAGTCACCGTTAACGTAGTATCTACTACTAATGATCTTTAATTATAACCACATCGACATATATTCACTAAGTTTAGTATTCCCCACATATTTTACTATCGAAACTTATTGAAAGTAACCTCATCACACCACCCTCTCCACTACAAATAGATCCATCTTGACCAACATGGTGTAATTTTGATGAACATTCTAATTGTGACTATAATCGTGTTTCATACACTCTACCAATCGTTGCTACCGATTACAATTTCTCATTCAAGGTCCGATTAAAATGGTGAAATCAAGCTTACATAATCTACAAGTTCTCCAACTCTCATTGAAAACCATACGCTCAAAATATTAAAAAACCTCTACCCAAACATGACACAAAAGTGACTAAATCATTGGCTAATTACGTATACCACGCAGTTGTCTCCTACTACTACAGGGCACTTGAATTTCTATCTACACACATTGACGCTTCACCACTGGTCATCTCTTTTTCTAACCATAATTATCATGTAATGTTTACATCTAATCACCTACATATCAAAGCATCTATTGGCTCAATCCCCATCAATAATACTAAGGTTGACCCATCTTGGCCTATTAGCACATGTTCTATTCCATTTATTCATGCCATTGGTTACCCTCTATCATAAATTGAGTACCCGATGAACAAACCATATGGTGTCATCAAAATACATGTTACGGTTGGTCCTCTCACTTTTCTGGTCCCTTTCCTTATTGGGAAAACAATCGATGGTTGTGACATGCTACTCGACTCAATTGGATTCATAGATCTCAATCCATTATCTCTATGAATCATTTGCGCCTTAAATTCATTCATAACAATCAGGTTATCTCTATTGATGGCATACCCCATCTATTCCATAGTCATCATCTTCTCGAGCGTTAGATCATGCATCTCCTACATCATCTAGCACATCACATTCTATGTTACTAAAACCACACTCTACTCATATCTCACCTACTCACACATTTTATACATGACCTCACCACTCCCTTAGTCCTATACATACATATAAGCCCATTCCTTAGGAAATCACCGTGTCTCGATGAAGGTCAACACCTCGCTTCATTCCTCTTGGGAGTCCGTCCCTCTACATTCGGATTCACGTAGATCTCCATCACCTGTGCATTTTGTTGCACCTACGTGATCATCATATATTATCCATCACATAAGCATATGCTCACTTGCCCACACATTTTTATACACTATAACAACATTATTAACACATGGTCATACACTTTCATCGCCACAGGGCATTGGATGGAGGACCTTCATCCTTCAATGTTATAGGCTAGTTCATTCGCTAATACTTGGGGGCATAACATCTAACACACCCCCTCTCATATTAACATCAACACATCTATAATATTTTCATTATCATTCATTAATTCCCTAGCATGAAACATCATCTTTCCGATGATGACACTCTTGTGATTCGGTTCACACTTGACCGTTGAGGGCATATTATGAACCCCACACACTTTGCACATACTACACAATACATCTCTTCATACATCTTATAGTACATGTCACATTTTTCATCTTACTTACCCTACATCATTAGTGTTTCAACATTTGTGCATCTATACATCATACATACTCTACACATCATACTAGTATTCATCACATATGTGTCATACTCCTATTGTCTACAATTCTAGCATCATATAATACTCATCCTACATACTATATTGTGTGCACTCTCACATTATTAGTCTATCTACACATCTTGCATTGCACACTATACATTACATTTTACACATCTTGTACATCATATGGTCATCTCTTATCATCACACATACTACATATTATTCTACGTGTTGTGCTCACTACCCTATGACGCACTCTAGTTCCTCGGTCCATACTCGATTGCCGAGGGTTTACTAATAAAATGGACCTTATCATACACACATGTTCATCACTCAAATTTCTATGATGCGATATTTCTAGGTCGAGTGGGATACACTATAGGATAAACGGTCACATATTCCTTCATATTGTAGTGGTACATGCTTGAGGATACATCACCACTCCTCTATTTGTCTCATCGTGATATATATGCTTTAGGATTTATCATCACATGCTCATCTCTAGATCACATATCATCAACACAAATACACATTCATCACAACGTGCTATACACCACACATTATTCGACCATTTCTTGATGACACACTCTCATTTTTGGTTCATTCTTGACTTCGAGGGGTCATACTAAATGAACCTAACTACATACACTTCCATTCAATTGGAAGGAACATGGATATTACCATCCATCTTTAATTCCATTTCATTCATCCACAACATGTCACATATCTTGGCTTCTTTTACTCTTGCTTACATTTTCTCATATATGTTCACGGTATTACACATGCTAGTGAGATCTCTTGAATGTCATTATCTTTACCATAAATACATGCAAGTTCATGTTAGATATAAGTCTCTCACATACAATATGGATGCTTTCCTCCTACAATGGTTACCGGTGGCATCCAAATTCATCTCTTACAAGTTTATTGTTTCATATCACACTACTTTCTTAGTTATACATGCTTTTGACATACTAGTTATCTTTCAAACATGCTAATGGGTGCTCTATGTGCAACATTTTTTTATAATATTTTTTACTTCCATGGCTATATATTTGTTTGTCTACTATTATTTGTCTCTTGTATGCTATCATTGTATGTGGGCCTCACCCTATGTTTGGTCTCGCACACTTGTTTTCTCGTAAGCGGCCATTACGACCTAGAATGTCTTGCAATATCGTGAGTGGTGTCCCATGTTTGCAACCCAATTTGGTGGTCTATGATTGTATTCTTATGTGTTTACTAGATTTCTAGCTTCTACATTATTTGGTAGCTTACACATATCTTTTACATGCATGCTTGTTCATACTAACACTTATTTCTAGACACTTGTTTGCATAAGCCTTGGTTTGTACTAAGTGCATTTCCTCTCCCTTGTAGGACACAATTTATGTGGTCGGTCCTCTTTTGGGGCCACATTCTCCTATCTGTGATGTCACATGTGCCCCCAAAGAGGGGGCATCATTTGGGGTTTTACACATTACACAACGCTCTCTACTAGTATAGTTCAATTCAATTTTTCATCCTTGACATTGTGGGTTATACAATGAGTGGGTTTAAACAAGTCTACGAACCTCGTACACAATGGATTTTACAAGACAAGTTGTCCTTAGCATTCGGGAGCAAGCTATAGGTTAAGGTACAATGGATTTCCTCCCTACACTACTTTGGCTAGCAACGTTAGATCACCCAAAAAACTAGGCAGTATAGAGATCTCTTCACACTATTCTCGGGAAGCGCTTCTAGTTAGATAATAATGCAAATTTCTACCTACACTTCTTCAGCCATAGTGGTGTGAGATCACCCAAAAAAATCGTATTTACATGATATCTTTTTCTACACCCTTTCTCTCATCATGGATTAGGTGCACATGTCCCTTTTACTTTTTCATACTTCCATTTATAGTATTTTTACTATATACATGCATATTTGACTACTTGATCATCTTCTCCTTTCCAGGTTCATCTGTATGAGAAGAAATCAGTCAAAAACATCAATAACAACATCATTTAATAGTTCGTACCTCATACTAACATGTAGGTACCTCACATACATTGGCATATACACACCCTAGGTTCACTCTCACCACTTTTTTTACTTTTACATATTTAGTCTCCACGCTCCATTATTTTCTCATTCCATGCTTTTTCTAGTCCATCGGCACACTTTCTACATCACTCTACATGGACATTAGGTACACATCTCTATCTACTTTATGTTACCGAGTGTTCCACTCACCAACATAAAGTGGGGGTAAATGTAGACACAAAATCACGCACTTTGGGAATTATTTAGTCCTAGTCTCATACTATTATTCATATGGTTTTTGAGTGAAGAAATTACTAATTAACCCATTTCCTTTAGGCATTTTACTTTGCTTTCTCTTGTCACTGCCGACCTCCTGCTTTTACTTACATAGTTAACTTTTCCATTTGGCATTGTTTTATCTCTAATTGGGGCACTCGGCCCAAGATGGGGCGCCCCAGTGCCCGTGGTCCCATTTGGGGTGCCCTGATCCATTTTACACTTTCCCGCCACTTTTTGGGCATTTTTAGCCATTTGCACTTTCTATCTTTTTGGTGGTAAGCTTCTTCAGGGTTAATTACAAAATTAGAACAAGATAACCATATAAATATAAAGTTATGAGATAATAATGAGGGACCAAGAACTAAGCACTACTATCATCACCTAAGGTTACATCCATCAAAGGTTCCATTAACATCCATCTATCTCCATCACAAGGCACAAGTTTGGTTCATCTATATCACACCGCATAGAGGGAAGTTTATTCTATTCCATCTACCATTTTATTACATTTCTACATCTCGGTTTTTGCTCGCTACTTCACAAAGTGTGATTGACACAAGAACACTTGGGGAATGATTGCACACACACATAGAACTACATCAGGTTTTAGATGTAGTGTAGCACTTAGTAAGTCCACCATTGTGGTCACTGAGGACAATCCAATCCCTTCATATGCATCTTTCTTTTTAAGGGGATTGTTGCTTGTCTTGGGGTTTTGCAGTCTCATCTTCATTTTGGATTTACAATGACATCCAAGATAGTCTAGTGACGCCAACGTGACAGAAGTGAAGGCATGAAATATTCCAACAACACCTCAGAGGAGGTTTATAGATTTTGTTCACGACTGGGTGCCCAGATATTAAACTATGGTACCCCAAATCCTTCTCTAGCACCCTAGTCCAGCCTACTATTCCAGATTAGTGCTTTCTATATCTTTTTGTAGTTGTTCCTACATTTTGTGCATCTAGTCTTCACTACAACACAACTCCGAATAGTCATTGAATCAACTAAGCTCTTTCTAACTCTCTTTACTCATTAGGGTTTCACATTTTTATTTACTTAGTGGCTTGGGTTACTTTCTTTTATTTACTATTTTTCTTAATATTATATTAACTTAGAACATATAGATTTTAGTTAATTAGGATGAAAGAAAATTATTGAATCGAAGGAAGAAGGTCATTAAAATATTGAATGTGAAGTTGTTTCCTAAATAAAGAAACTTGAGAAAAAAACTACCAAGTTGAATAAATGTCTAAAATTTGAAAAGATATCTAAAGTCCTAGGTGATACTATCAATAATCATAAATCACCATTTATCAAAATTGGTCTTGGGCACAATGAGAACTATGCTAAATAATCTCCCAAATAGTCTCCAAAGATAAAAATTTCATACAAATCAAGAAGCTATGTAGATGATATTAAAATATCTATTAGTAATGAGAACAATGAGAAGGAAACTGTATATATTCCTCAATTTTCAAGCACCTCAAATGAAAGCAACAGAAGGGAAGAAAGTCATGTTTCACAAAATATCATATTTCCTCTAAGGGGAATGACGACAAAGCCAAAATATCATTTCCTCCAAATACGTAGTTCAAGACTAGGTTTCAAAATTATTTTTATGGTTATTATTTTTCATGTAATCAGTTTGGCTACAAGGAAGATAAATGTTTGCCTCATGTGAGAAGCTTTGATAAAATGAAAAATGTAAATATGAATTCATACGTGTTCTCAAATAAAACTACAACTCATTTCCTCCTCTGATAAATCTTGATATAGAATGCTATAAATGTCACAACTATGGGCATAAATTTTGCTTCTATAGAAGTGGGTCTATGGAACATTCCAAGAAGTTTAAAAATGAGAAAACGAAAGACAATTAGAAGGATGTATCGGAAAAGGTATGAAAGAAGAAGCGGAAATGAAAGAAGAATACATGATTGTTTAGATAGAGTTTCATGCTCAAAATGAAGAAAATAATGGTATATTGAGTGTGGTATCTCAAGCCACATGACTGGAGATAAGAGTAAACCCCTTACTTTGAAAGAGATAAATGGAGGAATTGTGAAGTTTGGAGATAATGCTACCACAATAATTTTAGGTAAGGGTACTATCAAATTGATTAATGGAAAGTCAAAAACTAAAAATGTCATGTATATTGAAGGGTTAAAGCATAATATTATGAGTGTAATTGAAATGAGTGATAGGGGATACATAGTAAAATTCTATGCTTTGGAGGTTGTCAAATTAGAAAAAAAGTATAGGAAAGTTTTTAGTGATGCTTGTAGAAAAAAAATAATATTTACATTCTTAGTGAGATTAAAGGTGAAAATTTCTACATGGGGAAAATTGATGAGAGTTGGTTATGGCATAGAAGAATGGGTCATATGAAATTTGATAATTTAGTGAAAATTATTTACAAATAAGCTATTAGAGACAATCTAAAAATTACTAAACCAACAAATACCCTTTGTAAACAATGTTAGTTTGGCAAGCGTCAAAGGGATTCATTCAAGAAAAGGTTCACACAAGGTTAGGACTTGTGCATACTGATCTATGTGGGCCTACAAGAACTCAAAACATGGAAGGTGAGAGGTGTTTTATGTTATTTATTGATTATTTCACTATAATGCCACATGTTACATTTCTAAGAGAAAAATATGAAACATTTAAAAGGTTTAAGAATGTCAAGCCATTGGTTGAAAATGAAACAAATTTGAAAATCAAGTGTTTAAGATTTGATAGAGGAGGAGAATTCAATTCGAATGAATTTATAGAGTTTTGTGAGCGGAATGGAGTAAAAAAGACATTACTCAAATTGTAAGAACTCCACAATAGAACAAAGTTGTTGAAAGGAAGAATATGATTGTATGAGAAATGGATAGAATCATGCTAAATAAATTCAAGATATTTGACAAATTCTTGAGAGAAGCAATCAACACAATCGTTTATATTCTTAATATAGAGGGCATATTATAGTGAACAAAAATAAGACACCTTATGAGTTATGAAAAGGAAGACCAAAAACTGTCAAACATTTCAGAGTATTTGGAAGTAAATGTTATATCAAGAAAGATGATGAAGACTTAGGTAAGTTTGATTCTAGATATGATGAAGGTATTTTTCTTGGTTACTCTTCAATGAGAAAGGCCTATAGATGTTACAATTTGAGAACATTCAAAATTGTTGAAAGTGAAAATGTGAAGGTAGATGATATCAAGTATAAAAAGAACAAGATACAAGAAATTGATTATTATGATGAAGAAATAAATGAATATGAAAAAGAAGAAAAGGCTGAAAAATAAGAAGCTAAAAGAAAGGATATAAAAAAACCCATCCGACAGTCCAAAAGAATCATTTAGAAAATCAGATTATAGGTGATAAAAATATTGGAGTATAGACAAGATGAAGACTTGAAAATGCAGATGAACATGCCAATTTGTATTTACTATCCAAAATAGAACCTAATAATTTTATAAAGCATGTGAAGACAAGCATTGGATTGGAGCAATGGAAGAAGAGCTTGATTAGATTGAAAACAATGAAACATGGAAACTAATTCCAAGACTAAAAGATAAATATGTGATTGACACCAAGTGGGTTTTAAAAAATAAGCTAAATAAAGATGGTCAAGTGGTAAGAAATAAATAAATATTATTTTGCAAATTTTATGCACAAGTTGAAGGTATTGATTTTGAAGAAAATTACTCTTGTTGCATGCTTAGAGGCTATCAAAATGCTTTTGGATTTTTCTTATTTTAAGAATTTTAAATTATGTCAAATGGATGTCGAATCAAATTTTCTAAGTGGAAATTTAGAAAAACAAGTTTATATTTAACATCTATGATTCATACTATCTAATGATAGTGACTATGTATGCAAACTAAAGAAATCCCTTTATGGAATAAAATAAGCCCCCGAATCTAGTATTCAAGATTGGGAAAGTATCTTTAAGAAGGATTTAAGAAAGGTATTGTTGAAAATAATATTTAAATCAAAAGTGAAGGTGAGAAATAGATTATTATTGTTGTTTATGTTGATGAAATCATTTTTGGAGGGAGTAGTGATAATATGAGTCAAACGTTTGTTGAGGAAATGTTAAATGAATTTGAAATCTCCATTCTTGGTGATTTTTCATTCTTTCTTGGGCTATAAATTACTCAATCTGATAAAGGCACATTCATTTCATAAATTAATTATATTAAGGAAATGTTGAAGAAATTCATAATAGAAGATTACAATCATGTAAGTACTCCCATGGTCACAAGCTATAAGTTAAGCAAGGATGATGAATCTCTTGAAGCAAATCAATCTCTTTAGATTAATTATTGAAAGCTTACTATATATAACTGCATCAAGATCAGATGTGATGCAAGTTGTAGGCATGGTTGCACATTTTCAATCTACTCTAAAATAATCTCATGTGTAAGCTATCAAAAGAATTTTCAAATATTTGAAAGGTACATTAGATTATGGTTTATGGTACCAAACATATGAAGATTTAAATTTAACCGCATATACAAAATCGGATTGGGTTGGATGTATTAATGACATGAAGAATACAAGTGGCGGTGCTTTCTTTTTAGGTAAAAATTTAGTATCTTAGTTAAACAAGAAGTAAGGTTCTATTTCTCTATCCAAAGTTGATGCAAAATACATTGCTGCAGTATTATGTTGTACATAGGTTCTATGGATGAAAACAACTTTGAAGGATGTCAAAGTAGAATTTGTCTCTCCAATTTCAATATTTGGTGATAACACTAGTGTAATAAATATCTCAAAGAATCCATTCATGCACTCTAGAACAAAACATATTCCCATTAAATATCATTTCTTGAGAGAATAAGTTGTGGATCAATAGGTTAAGCTAGAATACTTTGCTAAAAAATAAAATATTGCTCATATTTTTACAAAACCCCTTACAAAGGAAACATTTGAATATCTTAGACAAAATTTAGGAGTAATATCCTTCTTATCAGGTCAATAAGTGGCTACATAAGTTCGGGGGGAGCTAATCCTTTAATAATATTTTTAGCTCCATAATCAGTAAATATAAGTCATATATTTTCAAGAGGGTGTGTTTTTGAATAATTTCTTTTCCATTGATGTCAAAGGGGGAGAGTTAATTTAGAAGAAAGGGGAGAAATTAAAGTTAGGGGAACTACTCATATATCTCCGAAAGAAGGTGTTGTAAAATGGTTTAAATGGTTGATTTCCATCAATGATAAAGGGGGATATTGTTGGAAATATTGTCGATGTCAAAAGCTTATTAATAAATAATGTATTTAATGCTCCATTTTATTTCTACATGTCGTGATTCAAAGAAAAATATGTTGTAGTGTTCTCGCGAGTGTTGTAGTGTTCACGTTTATGTAATTTTTCACGGGTGTCGTAGTGTTCTTAGTTTTTGTAGTGTTCCATGGGTGTTGTATTGTTCTAGGTTTTTGCATTGTTCCATGGGTATTGTAGTGTTATGTGGGTTTTATAGCATTCTCAAGGGTTATGTTATGCTCTGTGGGTGTTTGTGGTGTGTCACGGGTTGTCATAATATTTGAAAACATTACGAAGAGTTTTGTGGGTATATACTAACATCATGTAACAAATGAGAAATTCCACATATGTATGGTTTTTCCACGATGGCCATGAAATGTCATGGGATTAAGTTAAAATAGGGAATTTCCATGGGATTCTATAAAAATAGTATATATTTAAATTTCAATCTACGAATGCCGACTCATACCGAATATTCAAGTGTATGTTTAACTTTTCGAATCATATGATTAGTTTCATCCTTTCATGAAATGAACAAGGTATATAAATAGGTTCAATTTGTAAATTAAAGTGTGGTGATGAAATGAATATGATTATGAATTTTTGAGAAGAAGAGAAAAATAAGAAAAGTAGAGAGGAGCGATAATTGAAGACATTAAGAGGATTGCTTGAAGATGGATGAAGAGAAAACACAAGTAGACTAAAATGTAAATTGCTGGAGAAATGTGAAGAGAGAGCAATGCATGGAATAATTGAAGTTTGAGAAGTGTGGGTGTGTAAAGATAACAAGGAAAGTGAAGATTTAACTGATTTCCATCACCGGGTTGAAGAAGAAGCTAATGAAGATGGAATTTTTGTATATTTGAGGTCAATACCTCATACAATTGGGGATTCGTGTCTCCAGTGAGTTGGTTCTCATGAATTTATCCAAGTTGGTGCTTGAATTGGGGATTGGAATCTCAAGTGGGTTAGTGCTCTCAAATTCATCTAAGTTGGTTCTCGACATTTGGGCATTGGTGTCTCTAATAGGATGGTGCCTACACATATTTGTAAAGACATTAACTTTTTGGCTAGATTTGGACAATAGTTCCAACCAATTGTTTCCCTGTGGGTTTTCTCCCGAAAGGGTTTCCACATAAATCCTGTGTTGTGAAATTGTTATATATTATGTGATTGATATTGTTATGGATGTTAATGTTTAAATAAGTGAAAATTGTATTATACTTGATTCACCCACAGTATAAGTGTGTTTTCAACACACACACACACACACACACACACACACACACACACACACATAACTCCAACTTTGTTTTTTTTTTTTAGAAACTTTACAAAACTTGTCCCACATATATAATCTACATTATATACTTTTTAAATATAAAGTAATAATTTTAATATATATATATACGATATTTATGATTATACTCTTATAAACTCATTTTTATAAATATACCTTTTTAAAAATATACTTTTTCAAATATAAATATATTTTTAACGTATTTTTAAAATGGTTTTATTTAATTATATTTATAAACATGTTTTATTTAATGTATATTTATAAATATATATCAATATATATATATATATATATATATATATATATATATATATATACTGTGTGTGTGTACAAACATACATTTCTTTGATTTCATACAAGGAAATAAACATGATCGTGGAGAAATGAATCTTAGCAACATTTTTTTAATACTAAAAATTTCATAAATATAACTATCATTTCATTCTTTCAAGAAATCCCATACCTAAGAATTACAAAAATTATTTTCCATATTTCAAACAAATTCATCTAAAACTAAAATTTATTTTCAATAACATGTACAAAAATTTCCTTCACTTTCCAATTACAACATGATTGCTTTCAAGCAAAATTTAAACTACAATATATATGGGGATTTTTTCAATCTTGATTTAAATTTACAATTCTTTTAACAATACAAAAGGTACTCAAAGATATAATAAATATCTTTAACAAGGAGGTTAAAACCCATAATATCCTTCACTTGATCTCTACCAAGGCCAACATGGAATAACCAAAAAGAGGAGGGAGTAACACTCTCCTCTTAGCCTACTCAATGGAAGAGATTAACTCTCCCATTGACCCCCAAACCCCAACAAAGTAGGAATTTTGACATGTTATCCCAAACGAGCACAACAACAAGAAAAAATCAAAACAACAAAAACTTTCGGGGAGAAAACAACATAAAGGATTCTCTTTATAATCCTAAAAGAAAGGAGTATTCATACTCTCCTTATCCCCACCAAGTGAGATGGTAAGAATCCATCTCACACTCTCTCCAATAATTTTTTTCACTCCAACCCTTTTACCTCCACTCCACCAAAAGGAATTGATTATTTCCAAAGAAAACATACAATACATCCCTCCATAATTTCCACACAATAATATAACATTACTATAATATTTCCATAAACAATAACCTTATCCCAAACGAGCATAACAACAAGAAAAATCGAAGCAACAAAAAACTTTTAGGGAGAAAACAACACAAAGGATTCTCTTTATAATCCTAAAAGAAAGGAGTATTCATACTCTCGTTATCCCTACCAAGTGAGATGGTAAGAATCCATCTCACACTCCATCCAAATTTTTTTCACTCCAACCCTTTTACCTCCACTTCACTAAAAGGAATTAAGTATTGCCAAAGAAAACATACAATACATACCTCCATAATTCCCAAACAAGAATATAACATTGCTATAATATTTCCATAAACAATAACCTTATCTCTACACTCTACCAATAAGTTTTAATTATTGCTTTGTTTACCGAGTAAACCCCTTATCCCTAAACTCTACCATAATACATAATTTTTACATTTATCCCAACCATTCCTATGGCCATTCACTACCCAAACCTAAATTTCATGAAATAAAAACAAACACATGCAAAAAATATCAACAAAAAGAAATAACTAAGGTAATATAGGGCTACTTTGGGGCTATCTTGTGCACTTGAGAAATCTAAAATCAAATCAAAATTTCAAAAGTTGTTCTCAAAAGGCTCTTCAATCCAAAAAAATTTAAGATAAATTTTCAAAACAAATAGGCATGAAACCTTTTTTCTCCAAATTCAAACACATTTACATAAATTTAAGAGGGAATGATGATGTGGCATCCACATGGGATTTCCAACTAGGCAAGCCCATGTGCTCTCCAAATGGAGTACACAAGTAAAAAAATTAATTAAAGAAGGTGTAAGAAATGTGTAAGAGAGGTATGGGGGTGATAAACTCAAAAGACACATGGGTATAAGGAAGTTTCCTTCCACACTCCAAAATGCTCATCCTAAAGAAATCACCAAAATCAAAATAAGTACAAAAAATCAAATCAAATCAACCAAAGAGTGTAAAAGAGGAGAAAAATCCCTCATAAGTGAGGAAAAGTTCCTTTTTCCTTTAAAAATCCCACCTACCCCATGGGTATGGGCTTGGGGACATTTTTAGGAGTGTGGAGCAAGGTAACCCTTCTCCACACTCCTCCAAAAGTGGGCCTAAAGGCCAAATTCGAGTTTGTATTTTGAGTGAAAATTACTCAACTAAAAAGTAAAATAAAAAACATAATTAACTAACACAAATAAAATCCACTTATCCTAAAACATAAAATTTCACTTTTAAAAAGTTGTACATAAGGAAAATGTGACAACATTTATTCAAAAATTAAACACAAAATAAATCACAATTCACAAGGTTACTTGACATAATTTTACACACACACAAGTGCTCATTAGGTGACCCTCGACTAACACATGACATTCCTAGGTTTTTGGCCTTCTCCCTTCCTCAATTCGATTTTTTTAATTTACTTGTTTGTCACCTACACACTTCAAACAAGCGTTATACCACACAAAAAATATATGCGCCTGTATATAACCACACAAAAATGAACTAAATCCCAACACGACACCCAAGTCAGTTCATTTTATAATTCGCAATCAAAATCAATAATTAAAATGACATTTCAATTTCATTATGAACATTAACATATATGATTTACTTGAGCATGTTTAAAAGTTTTAATTGTATATCATTAATAAATTTAACTCATACATATAAATATATCATGATAATTTTATCCATGTTCAAACATGTAACATACACATAGACTTTCGGTCATGTAACATGTGAGGGTATTGAGCTCATAGAGTGATGAAATCCTCCCATGTAGCTACATGCTCATCATATTTATCCCACTACACTGTATTGATCAACCTCTTGTCCATGAAGGCCCGGAGTCATGTGATCTAGAATTCCCATGAGATCCACCATCATGTGTCCTCCTTGTGCACTGTAAAGCGTCCCAATCAAACACATGAGACATTTCCTATATATACCTTTGAAAAATTGAAACATGAAACACATCGTGGATGTGAGACAAACTAGGTAGAAAAGAAAGGAGATATGTGATTGGACCAACTCTCTCTAATATCTCAACGGGAAAAAGAAGCATGAAGCCAACTACATCTAAAATGCCGACATGGTTAATTACAATTAACTTGTCCCGCAAATATCCCAACATCACCCATATAATAAATAATCACAAGATTAATTATTATTATCCATTTTATCATATTTATCCTTTATCATTATTTATCCTAACATTTCATCATTATTCATTTTTTATTCATCCAATATCCCATTTTCATCATTAATATTTTTAATCCATTATTCTATCATATTATCATCATAATCCTTCATTAATATTTTCTTGTAATTTAATATTCCTACATCTACCTACCCACCTACCCTACACATCCCTACACCTAGCCTTTCCATGTAACCTCACCCCTAATCATAATTTATTAACCTAATATAATCCTAATCTAATCACATCCTCACACCTCTAAATCTAGAGGCTTCTATTTCTAGAAGCCTCTCTAAACTTCCCTCCATTTAAAAATTCAAATAAAACTCTCACCCTCCATTGAATATTCTTTCAAATTCTAGAATCCTCCAACTCTAGAATCCTCCATCCTCACATGAATCCTCCACCCTTGATCTCAATCCAACATGGCTTCATCTTATCCATTGAATCCTCCATACATTAACTATAATTTAGCTCTTCTCCTCCTTGAGAACAAGCTTGGAATAGCTTGGATAATCTTGTAAATCCATAACATCATCCATTTTATCTTCTTCAATCACTCAATCAATCCAATCCATCATTCATCTACAATAAATCCTTCATCATATTCATCAAGAAAATCAAAGGCAAATCAAGGGGAGGTGGCGCCAAGTAACTCCACACAAATCTGAAACAATCCAAGAACCATCTACAATCAATCCAAGAGAAAATCCAACACATCAAAGGAGTTGGTAAAAACTTGTAGGTAAGTGCAGGTATTGAATCTCTCCTTTCTTTCCATCCATTTCTCTATCTGAGGTTTTGTTTGAGAATATTAGATTAGGAAGCAATTTAGTTGTTTTCTCACATTTCTGTTCATCTAATATTTTCTTGCATTACATTTTGGTAGCTACCGTGGGGCTTACCCCCAAAAATTTTGATTTTTTTAGTAATATTCCATATTATAAACAAGCTTTCCAAATTTGAGAAAATTTTGTTGAGATTTACCCCTTGAAATTTCAAATGTTTGTGATAGTCTTTGTTTCAGCTCTTTTAAAATGAAACAACTCTTTTGTATATTTTGTGGTGCTTTTGTAAATGCTTCAACATTTGTTTTCAACCTTTATATCCCTAAAATTGCCATTTTTTTTTTTGAAAAAGTAGCACATTTTAAAGAAAAGTAGTGGGTTTGCAGATAAAGTGGTGCTTTTTCTTTGTTTTGGTGCTTTTGTTTTACTTTTTTTGCCTACCTTCGAAAGCCATAAATTTTGATCCTGAACTCGAAATGACTCCATTTTTTTCTTGGAAAGGTATAAAAATATCTATGCATTGAAAGTGTTAATTTATTATTTTATAAGATAATTTATTCATGGTTTTCATTTTCCTAAATATTTCATTTTAACTACACATTGAGTTATATTTTCTTGTTCCAAACTACTAACACTTTGTGTGCAGCTTCCTATGCTTACAAAAGATAAAAATCAATCTAAAACTACTAATCCTTTTTGCAGCTTGTTCAATCCAAGACATTGGGGTATAAAAAAACTACTAATCTTTTTGTTTTGTAGGGCATCCTCTTGAAGACCCCATTACATAATTTTCAATCATTTTATCTTACATCCATTATCTTTCATTTATCATCATTTTGTGTGTTTTTTTCCTTTGTTGTTTGTTCACCCCAAAGGTGAAACCGTGTATGCTCTCCTCTCGTGTCCTAGGATGATCTTGAGGATCAAAAGTGACTAGCCTTCCCATTTTTCTTTTATAGGGGCAACATGATGTGGAAGTGATATCTCACGCACTTTTCATAGTCCTAGGGGTCTCATGATCATGGGATTCATCTCCACACACATAGACACACCCCGTGTTTTGGCGGGGTATATAAATTCAAGGAAAACTTTCATTATTGGCTAAGTGTTTTCTTATTTAAAGAGAGATGTGAAATGATGGGTTTTCACGTCCTAACACCCAAGAATTAGACAACATCCTTGTAATACAAACTTGGGACCCATGTACCACAAAGTACATCGGGACTCCCCAGTGAGTTCATGCATCCTAGACTAGGAAACCTTTTGGCCGCATATTGAGCTATAGTGCAAGGAGGTTACACTCCCTAAGATCACTTGCTAGCTGAACCCACATTGAAACATAGGTGGAGATCTAATTGTGGCACCATCGTTGATGTGTGGTATTTAAAGTGGGATATATCTTGATTGCAAACCCACTTGACTAGTTAGGGTGTGTGTTGCATGTTTGTTGTTTGTTATTGAACACCCTTAGCCATTCCATCACCTTAAAATTTTAATTAATCAAACATTATCATAATCATCCATCTTTAGTCAAATAAACCCAATCCTAATCCCATCACCATCAATACTAATCCAAAACTAATCCCCCACACATCTTATCTAACCATGGCCTTTAATCCTCAATCCCCATCCTCTCCATACCAAAATACAAACCACCACCTCTTCCCTAACTCCATTAACCAAGCTATCCCATCATCCCCCACCCATAAAAGTCAACCATCTCACTTTATCCCACACACTATCCAACACCTTAATAAAAATATCAAACTTAACATCCTACCTCAACCAATCTCATCCTCGACATCCAAATCAATAGTTCCATATTGATCTTAAATCCTAAAAATAATCCAATAACTTAACCAAAAATATCTGATATTCAATCTTCAATCAACCAATCACCCCTAAACCATCCCCAACCCCATCCAAAATTTCCCCTTTCTATGATCTCTAACCCTCACCCCATTGACCTCCTCCTTGAGGAACCCAAATCATCTCAATCCACACCTCAATCTAAAAACATAAACCACTATCCCCACAAGCTAATTACATTGAATTTGACCACATCACTAAATTTGACCTATACCAAGAGAACCTCCTTTATGTCCTTTCTAATCTAGCCACCAATCCCAAACCTACACAAACATCCCAAACCCCAACCTCCAAATCCCCTATCAACCATCATAACCCACACCTTCCTCCCATCAAAACTCATGTGGATAATCCACCATCATCCAAAATATCAACTCCTAAATCCATTCATCATAAAACCTATCATCGGATCCCATTCACATATATACAAAAATCACAACAAATTAATCCAAAATCATCATCCCCCACATCTCATCTTAGTCCTCCATCCTTGTCATCTTCATCATCCCAATCCAATCCTATGGAATTTCTCCTAGATAGTTCCACATATAATCCTATTTCATCCCATCCATCACCTAAGCCTAATCCCATTAAAACTATCTAATCCATCGTGAATCCTAAATCAACCTCATCCCCTTCTACCCAAAATCCTAAACCATCTAATGTGGCTCTGTGCCACCCTCATCCTCTTCATCCACACCTAATCCTATATGAACCCCTTCATCACCTAAACTTAACACTATTCTATCATCTAATCCTATTTCATCTCCACCATCTCCCAATTCTAAAATATCTAACATGACTCCTAAGTCACCAAATCCTACACCTAAATAAAAAAATATAACATGGTTCCTACACCACACCCATCTCCCAAATATCCTTCATCCCAAACATCACCCAACTCTAATATGACCCCCATATCACACCCATCCCTTTCATCTAAATCTACCCCATCCCAGTCATCTACATTCATCAATCCCAAACAATCTAATCCTAAGCCAAAACCATCTACCTCAAAACCACATACTCCAGCCAATCCAAAATCAACCAAATTCACTTTGGCCCCTAGGTCTAATCCATCCCCTTCATCTTCTAAGATATAATAATCTAATCCAACTCCTAAATCCAAATCAACCAAGACATCTCATTATCCACCCAATCCTACACCTTTTATTCCTACTCCCCCAATACCATTTAATCCCAACCACTTCACTCATTTAGGAAAATGCTTGACCACCATCTTCTATCATCTCAAAACCTTCAACATGATCATCCACCCCCATCAAATAACATGATCAAAACCTTCCAAACCATCTTGGTATCGGGAAAACTATTATTGTGACTTCCATTGCACCCATGGATATTCGACCAATCGTTGCATGTAATTTAGGTCTTATGTCCAAAATATCATTAACCAAGGAATTATTTCCTTGTACCTCTCTATCCATCACCTTTCCATCCCAATTCTATCCCTAATCATCATCCATCATCAAATCCCACTCGACATCCAAACATGGTCAGCCATCCAAATCCCATCTACATCCAAACTTCCCTCACTAACCAAAAACAAAAAATATCACCTCCCATCCTTCGTTAAGTCAAACATCTTAACGAATGATAAAACTACAACCCCTCGGTCTCATGATGTCCACATGACACCATATTCCCCATCCACTTTATATCCTATACCTAAAAATATGTTCTCTATTATGAAAGAACGAGGAAAAGGCTTAGACATCTATGAACAAGGCATTCGCAAACCCATCTAACTTCATCAAAATCTAGGTCATTTAGGCTTAGGGTATAAGCCTAACACTAACAATGGCCCTCCCACTAATCCATCACAAACCATTTATATTCCCCCTCTTATTGGTCATACTATCCCCTTGGGATCATTACCTCCAACATTCAAGAAACCTCCTATAGATCTGTTGGGTTTCAAATTTTCACTTGGGATGAAACCATAGTCAGGGGAAAAATAAGTCCCTCCTCTTTGATGGGAGATGTTCCCTTATTGAAAGCAGAAACAAGATTATTTACAAATCTACAACTTTCATCAAATGTGGTCTTCTGACATATGAAAATGTGTTTCTCAAGGAAAAACACCAACACAAGAGAATGGAAGAATGAAGGGGAAAGAGAAGGAAGAAGAAGGAAATACTTTCGGGAAAAGAGATTGTAGAGAGAACCCCTAATTGCATTGGATAAATGAATTACAGAGAAGAATCATTCACATTTTTACTAGGTGCAATCACACAGACACAAAGTTCTCATAATTGCATTTTGAAGAACACAAAGTTTCTTAGCTTCTATTTGATCAAATGATTCACAAAACAGAGCAAAGAGGAGAGAGGAAATAAAGAAAAAAAAAATAAAAAGAATCTCTTGTATTGATTTTTCGGTTCAAAATTACAGTCTCGACATATCAAAATTCCCACCCAAATAATGGCTTCTAGAGATCCCATCAAATAGCTCACGAAAAGTGGTTACAAATTCCTCCAGGTGAGAAAAATGGTTTTGAATGAATTCCATCTTTGTGCTCTTTCAAAATCATCCATTCGTGAAGAAAAACCATGGCGAAAAACCAATTTACGCCAATACACAAACATTTCATTTTATTTGCCAGTTTCAATATGAACCATTGATTTGTTGTTAAAATGTTCAAATCAGGCCATCCACGTGGAAGGAGAATATTGGAGAGGCGTGGGGAATTCCCTTTCCATTTTCATGATTTTTTGTGTTTTGGCACTTTGGAACAAATTTCCCCAGCCCCGCTCTACTTTTTGACTTGGACACGTGGCGGATATGATTGGAAATGGGGTCACGGTGCAATTCTAAACATTTTGACCTATTTTGCAAAAAAATGCAAAAATCTCATTTACCTCCACCAGCCCACAGCTCTGATTTAGCATGGACATGTGGCACGAGCTGATTGGAAATGGGTGCGCGGCTCTCGTTGCATCATTTTTACCTATTTTGCAAAAAGGTACAAAATCTTGTTTTATCCCACCATCCCGCTTTTGACTTGACCTTTTGACAGGTGTCATTCCCTGATTAGCTATGGGTTGAGGGAAAATGGATCATCTTAACACTTTTTAACCTTTTGGCAAAAGGTTAAAACCTTGAATTTCTCCATCACCCCACGAGGTCCATCCTCCTTTGGACACGTGGTAGCCTTTGATTGGTTGTGGTCCTTAGGGAGCTTTTTTTTCAATTCTCCCCATGGGCTCATGGGCCAAATCTCACCAACTTAACTTTTTACAAAAAAAAATCAAAGTGCACAAATACCTCCATCTCCTCCACCATCCACAAAGGGAAAAGTTTCCAACTTAGGCCCGCCGAGCCATAACTTAAAAAGTACAAGGAGTTAGGAGGACTTCTTTACCTTTTTGGAAAGGGGAAGAAATTTCCCATCTGATGCAATGATTTTCATGAGTCTAGAAAGTCCTTGAAAGTTCCAATTTTCAAAATACCTCTTTCAAGCATACTTTAAGGGCACCAACTCAAAATTTTGAAGTTTTAGACTTGGAAAATGAAAGGAATTTTGGGGGACAACAACTGGCTCTTTCTAGGGATGACTTGGCTTGAAAAAAGACACAAGGCAAGATCAAGAACCACAGACCAACTCTGGGAAATGAAGACTAGTGCCTTATCCATTGGGTGAAAGGAGTCAAAAGGCAAAACCAATACAAGACAACACACACAAGGTAGGAAAGGAAACAAACCAAAAAGGAGGGCCCAAAACAAACACCCCACACAACAAGGAAGAAAAAGAAACAAACAAGCCAAAAACAAAGAAAATACACAATGTACAAAGGGACTCCCTAATCACCTAGGACCTAAAAAATTTAAGTACTACCCACTATAAGGGAGTGGGAGAGAAGATCCATCCATGTAACTCAAATAAAAAGAGTTCTCACCAGAAAAATGTCTGATTCTGAAGGGGCCAAGCCAAAGTGAGTCAAACTTACCATGGCTTCCTCGAGGCTCATGTCTCTTATCCCATAGCAACACTATGTGTCCCCCACCTAGAAAACTCTAGATTTGGATTTCTTGTCAAACAAATCCTTCACTTTCAACTGATGGGCTGTTATTCTATCAACCACCTGCAATCTATCTTCATTCAACTTTTGGAGATACATGATTCTCTTGTCTAAAGCACTGCTGAAACTTGAATCTTCAATAGTTCTCATCAAATGCAAAGCTGGAAATTCCACCATCACCGGTAGTTGAGCTTCCACACCATACACTACTTGGAAAGGAGACATTCCAATGGCTCTCTTAGGTGTAATCCTATCAGCCCAAAGTGCATCATATAATTTCTTATGCCAATTTCTTTGAGAATCATTCACAAGTTTCCTGACAATGGTCACCAAATTCTTGTTCATTGATTCAGCTTGTCCATTCCCTTGAGGATAATAATCAGAAGAGTGAGCAAGAGATATTCCATATCCATAACAAAAATCCATTATCTCAGTAGAGGAGAAGTTAGAAGCATTATCAGTCACAACTTTGTTTGGAATTCCAAATCTTATCAATATGTTTTCCTTTATGAAGTTGCATACTACTTCAGAAGTAGTACTCTTGACTGGGATGGCTTCCACCCACTTGGTGAAATAATCCATGGCAGTCAACACATGAGTATGTCCAGCACTTGAAGATGGATTGAGAGCTCGATGAAATCCAAACCCCATTGTTGAAAGGGCTCCTCGATCACCACTGGCTTGAGAGGCAAAGCAGCCAACCTTGGTCTTCCAACAAATGTTTGGCATGCTTCACATTTACTCACCCACTTTGATGCATCTTGGAATAGAGTGGGCCAATAATAGCTAGCATGAAGGATTTTGTGAGTTATTATAGCATAGAGAGAAATTCCCCCACAAGCTTGATCATGAAAAGTAGAAAATAATTTCTTTTGCTGCTCTTTATCTACACATTTTAAAAACCTTCCATCTACACCTCATTTGAAAAGAGCATTTTCCCAAAGAACATATTGTGCAGATCTAAGTTTGATGGCTCTTTTTTATTTTGCAGTCAAGTGAGATGGGCATTCACCATAGGTCAGAAAATGAGCAATATCAGCGTACCATACATCTGTCGAGCTGAGAAACAAAACCACAGGCAGATCCGCTTCATCTTTGGACAACGTTTCATCAACACCTTCAGCAATGAGCTCACACAGGCCCTTACCATGAACCAGCTTGGTTGGCTTGATATCCAAATCATATTCTTGCACTTTTTCCACCCAATTACCTCTCTTAGTTCCAAATTCTTGTTGTGTGAGAATCGATTTGACACTTGTATCAGGCACAAACACAACAACGTGAGAATTTAGAATATAAAATCTGAATTGTTTAACAACTTTTACAACAACAAAAGCATGTTTCTCCATCATGGCATATTTCAGTTCATGGGATTTCAAAATGTAGCTCATGAATGCTATGGGAAATTCATGATCTTCAACATTCTTTTGAGTTAAAACAACGGCCAAAGTGTTTTCAGTGGCATAGCAATATATAATAAAATCTCTGCTGAAGTCTAGACACGCCAAAGTGGGAGTATTTGCAATGGATTTTTTGATATCTTCAAAAGCAAGCTTTCCTTTAGAGGACCAGCCAAAAGTCTACTTCCCTTTCATCATGTGAGAAATGCTCATAGTAAGTTTGGAAAAATCGGGTATGAATCTCCTCAAGAAATTAATCTTACCAAAGAAGGAATGAACGCCTTTCTTACTCGTGGGAAGAGGAATCTGTTGTATGGCCTGAATTCTTTCCGATCAATTTTGATTCCATCTTTTGAGAAAATGTGTCCCAACAACTTACCTTCGGTTACACAAAACACAAACTTCTTAGGATTCAAAGAAACTCCATGCTCTCTACATTTTTGTAGGACTTTTTCAAGGTGTTGAACATGATCTGCTCTGATTTTTGAAAAGATAGTCAAATCATCCAGGTATACCACGATGCATTTCCCTTTCAAACTACCAAAATCTAGATCCATAGCCCTCTAAAAAGTAGCACCAACATTGATGAGTCCAAAAGGCATTCTCTTGTAGGAAAAAGTGCCCCAAGGAGTGGTAAAGGTGGTCTTATGTTGATCTACAATGTTTACCTCTACTTGGTTGTACCCTGAGAATCCATCCAACATTGATAACATCTCCGAGCCTGTGACACTTGTAGCACTTGGTCCATCATGGGAAGAGGATAATTATCTTTCAAGGAAGCTTGATTTAGATTTCTAAAGTCAACACAGATTCTAATCTCCCCATTTTTCTTTCTAACAGGCACTATGTTAGTAATCCAAGTGGAATGATGAATGGGAAAGATGATCCGAGCCTTTAAAAGTTTTTTGTATTTCTTGAAAGATAGTGTCAGCAATCTTTGGATTATACTGCCTTTTGCTTTTGTTTGAAAGGCTTAATGCCAGGCTTAAGAGGTATGGAATGTTGCATTTCTTTTGGTTTGAAAGCTTTGAGATCTTCATAGGAATAAGAAAGCACATCAACATACCTTTTCAAAATATTTATCACCTTCTCTCTTTCTTCTTGAGTGCAACACTTTCCATGTTCACCATTTTAGGTTCCTCCATACTTCCAATATTTATTTTTTCAGTTTCAGCAGAATTGCTGATTTCCTTGAGAAACTTTAGATTTGACATATCTATCATGTTTATCAAAAATATCCTCCAAACTCACCAAACCCTTAGGAATTTTGTTTCCTTTCAATTTGATACATCCATCATGATCCATCTCTTCTTTAACACTTTCTTCATTTGAAGACACACATTCTCTAGGAAAGTTATCACTTCCTTCAAAATACAACTGATCAAAGTTATCTCTCAACTCCAAGAAAGAGAGTAGATGTTGGTCATCATTGAAGACCTGCCAATTGTTGGCATTGTCAGGAATGCTAGGCCTATGAATCATTTCAATGGAGAATTTTTCCTGAGAGAAGTCAGGATGAGGAATTAACAAAGATCCAGAGACTGCCAGGGAATCAGCCCTAGTATTTTCTCCTCTTGGTACTACTGCAATGGAGAAAGCATCGAGGAATTCAATAGAATCCCAAACCAGATTCCTATAGTGCTTCAATCTTCTATTTTTTACTTGATAAAGGTCTCGGACCTACTTTACAATAAGCTCAGCATCACCACAAGAAAAAAGGTTCTTCACTCCCATCTCCTTTCCATATTCAACCCAAGAATGAGGGCTTCATATTCAATAGTATTATTGGTATTCTCAAACTGAAACTTGAAGGTAAAGGGTGAATCTTACCCTCAGGAGAGATCAGCACTATACCAGCTCTAGAGCTAGCTGAGGAACAACTGCCATCAAACTCCAATGTCCAGACATCATTAGGATCAAACAATACTCCTTTTGATGGACTTGCTTCATCCGGTGACATAATCATATAGTTCCCATGCCCAATGTCTTCATACAAAATTTGTGCTTTTGGATCATCTATTTTTTGCACAATATACTTAGCTGGCTTCTCAGGCATCAACTTCTTCATCTTACCATTAACTGGAATAATGGCATGTGACCAATCCATTTTGATTTCCCCTCCAACATCCTTGCAAAATTTCCTACTCAATAGCATGTCCATAGGAAGGAGGAATGTCAACAACTAAGATGGTTGCCAAAACCTTTTTCTCTGGCCAAGCAGCGAAAGCTACTTGTGCATCCTTGATTCTCCCAACTAAAGGCACTTCCCTACTCTCCATAGAATAACAAGAACCATATGTGTGGGTAAGAGTGAGGCCCAAGGCATGAGCTACTTTAGTAGGCATTACATTGTCAGATGCTCCAGAATCAATAACACAATTACTAAGCTTGTGGCCTGCTATAAGGAGAGTCACATAGAAAGGTCTTGATTTTCTCATTGGGTGATGTGACAACAGCTACAAGATTTGGTTGGGAAGGGGAAGAAGGAGTTGGAAAAATACCTTTGGAAACATGGGATGGGATTTTAGATTTGGAGTTGACAAAATCAACCATTTTGGCAAAGGCTTTGGGATGGGTTTGATAAAACTCAGCCTCAAAAATCTGAACCTTAGTTCTCTTTATGTGATCAATAATATCAAAGGATCCAGATGTGGATGGGGTATCATTACAAGGAATGGAAGAGACCTTAGACCTATCAGCTTTATCATTTGACACAACAGAAGCTTTAGAAGTAGAATTGGAGGGAGAAAAACCAGCAGAGCTTACCTTTTGTGTGGAGGTAGTGGGGATAGGAGAACCTCTCTTTGCAAGCACTGGAATGGTATTGGAAGACTCCTTTGATTTCTTTGCAGGCTGCACAACTTTCTCCTTTTTTCTGGTCTATTCTCGAGTCATGACAACATATGACTCATTGTTCATGTCAGCCACTATATCATTATAATCATCCTCATCATCAACACCTTCAGTGGTGAGGAAGTTGACTCTAGAACCACCAGGCTGCTCCAACTCTTCATCAACATCTTCTTCTTGATCATCATATAATTCATTCTCTTCTTCATCATCAGGTTCAAGGACTTCACATGTTGCATTGACAGGCACTTTGAGAGGTGGACCTTCAATTGCCAACCTGGTTTGAGAAGAAGGCAGTTTGTTCCTAGGCTGAAAATTCTTCCTTGGAACATCCTGGTATGGAGCATGCTGAGCCAATTGTTTTTATTACAATGAGGTCATTGGCCAGCTTTTGTACCAACTGATCCAAATTACCTCCAGGAGAAGAGGAAGAAGATGATGTCTTGGATTTCTAGGATTCTCTTTTTAGTTTTCCTGACATGATCAAGTCATCTTCCACACTGACTACCAGCCTCTAATCATCATCCAAAGTTTCTAGATTGGCTCTCCTCAGAGCATAGCTTACTTCAGGTAGTTGTGCATTAAAAAAGAAACATTTTTGGATCTGATCAACGGGTCTAGTATTTTGTGGAATTTTATTGATCAGTTTATTGAATTTAGCTACAAATTCCCTCATGGGATCTTGTGGTTCTTTCTTGATTTGAGAAATTTGAGCAAGCAAGGCATGTACATCTTCAGCAGGCTTGAAATGGTTCTCAAACTCAGTTCTCATGGTTGTCCAATTTGTGATTGCTCCAGCAGGGAGATGGTAAAACCAATCTACTGCATTGTCTTGTAAGGTTTCCACAAATAACCTAACAGAGACATCTTCATGTTCCACACCGAGGACTCCACATGCAACAATGAAGGCTGCAATGTGTTCATCAGGGTGCACTTTCCCATCACCCCTGAATTTGGGAAAATTCTTTTTGTTACCCCTAGGTAACTCATGCAAAGGTTGTGGAAGAGCCAAGGGACCAACTCGGTGGCCCCAAGGTAATGGAATTACCATCCTTGGAAAAATTGCTTGAAGAGGAACTGAAACACTAGCAAGAATCAAAGCACAAAGATTAGGGCTGAGTTGCTCTTGAGGGATTCCACTCCCAAGGGTTCTGTCTTCAACAGGGGGTGTGCTTGTAGAATGAGCTCTTCTATTTCTCCCTGTTGAAGGAAGAGGAAAACCTTGTTGATCTAGAAGTTGAAATTGAGAATCTTCAACTCCAAGAGCTCTTCTACCACGTGTGTATCTCAGAGTCGCCAGATCAATGGAATGATCAAATTGTTGTTCTTCTTAGAAGGGAATCTATTGAAAGCATTCCCAATGGAGTCACCAAAAATTATTGGGTTTCAAATTTTCACTTGGGATGAAACCACAGTCAGGGGACAAACAAGTCCCTCCTCTTTGATGGGAGAGGTTCCCTTATTGAAAGCCAGAAACAAGATTATTTACAAATCTACAACTTTCATCAAATGTGGTCTTCTGACATATGAAAATGTGTTTTCTCCAAGGAAAAACACCAGCACAAGAGAATGGAAGAATGAAGGGGAAAGAGAAGGTAGAAGAAGGCAATACTTTTGGGGAAAAGAGATTGCAGAGAGAACCCCTAATTGCATTGGATAAATGAATTACAGAGAAGAATCATTCACATTTTTACCAGGTGCAATCACATAGACACAAAGTTCTCAGAATTGCATTTTGAAGAACAAAAGTTTCTTAGCTTCTATTTGATCAAATGATTCACAAAACAAGAGTAGAGGGAGAGAGGGAAATAGAGGAAAAAGAAAAATAAGCTCTTGTATTGATTTTTTGGTTCAAAATTACAGTCTCGACATATCAGAATTCCCACCGATAATGGCTTCCAGAGCCCATCAAATAGCTCACGAAAAGTGGTTACAACTTCCTCCAGGTGAGAAAAATGGTTTGTAAATGAATTCCATCCTTCGTGCCCTTCAAAATCATCCATTCGTGAAGAAAAACCATGGTGAAAAACCAATTTACGCCAATACATAGACATTTCATTTTATTTTCTAGTTTTGATATGAACCATTGATTTCTTTGTGAAAATGTTCAAATCGGACCATCCACGTGGAAGGAGAAGATTGGAGTGGGTGTGGGGAATCCCCTTTCCATTTTCATGATTTTTTGTGTTTTGGCACTTTGGAACAAATTGCCCCATAACCCCGCTCTACTTTTTTGACTTGGACACGTGGCAAGTTGTGATTGGAAATGGGGTTGGGTGCAATTCTGAACATTTTGACCTATTTTGCAAAAAAACACAAAATCTCATTTACCTCCATCATCGCAGCTCTGATTCAGTGTGGACATGTGCACGAGCTGATTGGAAATGGGTGCGCGGCTCTCATTGCATCATTTTCACCTTTTTAAAAAGGCACAAAAACTTGTTTTATCCCGCCGGCCCACTGCTCTGACTTTGGCTCTTTGGACACGTGGCACCCTTAGATTCGTTGCGGGTTATGGGGAAAATGGCTTACCTTAACACTTTTTAACCTTTTGGAAAAAGTTCAAAACCTTGAATTTCTCCATCGCCCCATAGGTCCGATCCTCCCTTTGGACACGTGGTAGCCTTTGATTGGTTGCGGTCCTTAGGAGCTTTTTGTTTCAATTCTCCTGTGCGAGCTCATGGGCCAAATCTTGCAACTTAGCTTTTTGTAAAAAAAATATCAAAGTGCACAAATACCTCTGCATCTCCATGCCATCCGAAGGGAAAATTTTCCAACTTAGGCCCACCAAGCCATAACTTAAAAAGTACAAGGAGTTAGGAGGACTTCTTTACCTTTTTGGAAAGGGGAAGAAATTTCCCATCTGATGCAATGATTTTCATGAGTCTAAAAGTCCTTGGAAAGTTCCAGTTTTCAAAATACCTCTTTCAAGCATACTTTATGGGCACCAACTCAAAATTTTGAAGTTTTAGACTTGGAAAATGAAAGGAATTTTGGAAACAAGATCCACACAATTTAACATACTTAATCAACTTGTGGTGAAGAACCTTGGGTGTGTATTTTTAAAACCTATCCAATCTCATATCCACACTCATTTCCATCCCCCATCAAGCCACTAGTAATTATTAAACCCTTGATAGTTTTCAAGAGAGCGAAATCTCTTTGTACAAAAAGCAGTCCACATATAAAAAGCAAAAGATCAAAAAATCATATAAAATTAAAAATATCAAATAAAATCCACCTTAAGACTCTCTTTAGGGGTGTTTTTAGCAATCGTATGCCAGACTATGAATTCTGGCTAGCAGAGAGAAATTTTGTGACAATAATTAGATGTATTAACATTGGGGCTTATGGAAACTCGCTAACAACGAAGCAATGCACAACTTAACCTTCTATTCACCTACCATTAACCTACTTGAATTAATCATTTGCCTATACATTGGATAGTTTTTGTTCACATACTACCCATGAAGTCTTAAATTCAAGCCATAATTAACCATCGCAATCACACACTTTGATCTCAAAGAGACACAGGATCAAATATTGCTAGGTATTGTTTAGAAATTGGTCACACTTTTGTTTTACTCCAACTCTTTCCTTACAACATGTGTTGTTCGGATCATATTTTGTTCATTATTGATGTCATTCTACTTCCATCCATCACATCCACATATTATTTCCTTGGATTGAACATCCATGGATAAACGATGATCATTTTCCTTTCAATAAATCCTCCTCATTTTCCTATCAAACTATCATAATCATGAATGGGAGAATCCTTACTATCATCCTCTTATGGAATCATCCATTTTAGATACCCTCACTTTCCATCCTACCCTAAACACGGGGATAAATCAAACCCATCCATCTATCCACACCAGCCACCCTACTTCACACTTGGGAGCTCACCACATCTATCCCTCAATCCATCTCCCCTTATACTTGGGGACATATCTTATCATCTTATGTATCCCCCATCTTATCCTATACCACATTCCTTGTTCTATCTATCTATCTCCCATTCCACACCCCATCTAATCTCATCGTATCAACCAATCCCTATCCTATTTAACCTTTCCATTTTTCCTCAATATTTGGGGACTTATAGGAGAAAGTTGCATCCACATTACACCCCTTCCCATCCCCCATCACTCATCTAGAAATACAACATCCAAAATAATCCAAAATCTCTAAATCCAACATCCAAAATATAAAATCCAAAAATATAACATCAAAAAACATAATAATTTAAACATCCAAAATCCAAAATCTAAATAATCAAAACATTTAAAAAACACAAAAATACAATGTGTGTGTCTTTTGTTAGTGTATGTTTATTTGCTTGTCTTCATTTACGTTTTGGCCGATGATATGAGGCCCATTTTGTTTATTTTTACATTGGTCCAATGATATGAGGACCATATTTTTGTAATTTTTTTGTCCAATGATATGAGGACTATCATAATATTTATCTATCTAATGATATGAGGACAAGGGCATTTGGAAACACAATCATCATGGTCTTTATACCTTGATGCATTTTTCTCTATGCCACATCCATAACATTACTAATGATGATAACAATGGGCACTTTCATGTAGCACACCCCCTTTTATCATCATCTCTTAGCTTTATCATCATCCAGTCCTAATCCTCATCATCATATTACTAACCATATAACCTTCTCATCCACCTATCCATTCAATCCTTTATCAATCAATGAATATCCAAATCCAAATATTATCATCTCACATCAAACATTCCAAATCCTCACCCGGCTTGATTGGGGAATCTTCTAATATCCTATCATTAGTTAAACCTGATCATCAATCCCAATCCTTATTAACATCTTCCAATATAACATCCTCAACTATTCAAATCTACCCCTTCACTGGGACATCTCAAAATCTAACATCTTCTAATCCAACATTCTCAACTATTCAAATCCTACCCCTTGACTAGGGCATCTCAAAATCTAACATCTTCAAAATTCAGAATCCTATAATGCAAATATCCTTAACACCTAACCTCGACTAGGGCATATTCTAATCTAACATCCTAAATATTCAAACTTGTCATACATTGTTGATCGGGCATCCTCTACTCCAAAATCCTCAAATATTCTAATCCTTGAATCTTCTCATCCTCTCATCCTCATCTTGTAATCCTTTAATCCTCATCCTCTAAATCCTCAAAATTTTAATATTCTAATCCTAATCCTATATTCCTCATCCTCTAAATCCTTAAATCTTCTAATCCTTCTCCTCAAAATTTATAATCTTCTAATCCTCTCATCCTAATCCTATAATCATCTCATCCTAATACTCCTAACCCTAAAATATTCTAATCATCTAATCCTAATCCTCATAATCCTCAAATATTCTCATCTTCTAATAATATCTCATCTACTAACTTGGGCCTCTCTTATTTTTGAGCAGTTTCCCCGAATCATTCCTCCCCGCCTAACCCCTAGAGAAGGCATCATATCACCATCATAACATATTCTCTTATTTTTATTTGAACTATCATTTCTCATCAATAAAAATTCAAAGAGGGGAACATGTAGATATATAAAATGTCCACATGATGAATCGCAAGTAATCTATCTCGTGAATATATCTACATCATCTATATAATAATTAATTGTAAGATTAATTATTATTATAAACCATTTATCATTTTTACCCTTTATCAACATTTATCATTAATCCTTTAAATCCATCTTACATCCCATTTATCATTAATCTCATTAATCCATTATTATATCATATTATCCCATTTTAATTCTATTCATTTCCTAGGAATTTAATATTCCTACATCTCACCTACCACCTACCCTACCCATCCTTCACCTAGCCTTTCCATGCAACCTCACTCATAATAATCATTTATTAATATAATCTAAATTTAATCCTAATCACATCCTCACCTCTAAATCTAGAGGCTTCTAAATCTAGAAGCCTCTCTAACCTTCTCTTTCCATTGAATTTTTAATTCAATAGAAGCTTCTTCCCTAAATGAAATTTAAATTCAAATTTATAGAATCCTCCATTCTAGAATCCTTTGATCCTCACATGCACTCTCCACAATTGATTCAAATCCAACATGGCTTCATCTTAGCCATTAAATCCTCCACCCAAAAACTATAAATTGATATCTCCTCCTCCATGAGTGTTTCACCTGATTCTTGGACGTTTCTTTGAATATTGATGAAATAGATAGGGTAATGGGTGTAGGAGGAATACCTGTTGAAATGATGGTTGATAGGTTATTGCGCGTATATGACTTCTAAACCCACAACTGATCATGAGAGATTCCTTTTGGCTGGGAGGAACTACCTGAAATGGAACACAAGACCACCAAATAAAAGTTAAACAATATGTGCAGTGAACTGCCTAGCGTGTGCTAGATCCAAGAAGTGTGATACTTCCTAGACGGTTGTCAGTCCATTTTTAAAAAATTTAATGCTAGTAATGAAGTAAATGCTATTGTAATTAAAATGATTTAGGTATCTCATTAAAAACACAATAAGAAAGATCTAATCTAATAGGATAGGTTAAAATAAGATCCAAAGGTTAAGTAGTTGTTTTTGGTTCTCTGCAGGTCTGACAGAGGTCTCAAGCAGTCACTATATGATGGAAAAGTGACATGCGAGCATGAGAATCTACAAGTAACTCTTCCTCACACCCGACCTCCCAAGGTCATGCCGAGACAACCGGTGGGGATGGAATACATGCATGATGTAGGTAAACTAATTAGGTAATCTTATGCCTTCAACACGCGATAGCGGGATCTATGAATCTAAGGCAAAGAAGGCCCTCCTAACTCCGAACTAGTGTGATAGATCGTTCGGTGAGGATAGTTGCTCGAAGGCTCCAATCAATATTGAGCTCTGCCGTTATCTGATCTATGGGTTGTGGGATACGTGGAAGATAACCTATGGGTGCTTCGTATATGTCTCCCAACAAGGTCATGAAAATGGATGGCTAAATGTGTAATGGATCTTTTGGTGTTTATGGACGATTCTCTAGTCTAGTCCAGAAATCTTTAGCTTGATTAGCTGCTACGTTTAATAATGATAGTTGTGTGATAATGTCTGGTGGAAGTGGAGAGGATCTAAATACTAATGTTCATAAACCAACGTCAATGTTGGATTGATTTGTAGGCCCGCTAGGTTGTGGGACCTGTGGATCACAACCGTAAGTTTGTGGTTGCTATGGACCTCCTATGGTCATGTGAAGAATCAATCCCTAATTCCGAGTATCCAGTAATCATATGCCTTTTCGGCCTCTATGTTTAGAACTAGAAGTTGCACAATTTTCTCAGAGTATCTAACAGGTGTTCTGGCAACTTGGATACGTAAGCTAGTGTCTATATCAACGAGGAGGTCTCATACATCTGGCTGTGGGACTAGTGGATCACAACCGAATGTTTGCTCTCTTTCAGGTCCTTCTATAGTCATATGGATATCTATCAAGGTAGTCTATAATTTGGTTGACTTGACCAGAACATGTGTGCTTTGTCGTCTTCTATGTTTAACCCTCTTAACTATGTGCTGATTTCTTGTAGGTCTGTTGTTGTTTGAAAGACCTGAATTCTGAGATTTTGGTCTATATCAGTTAATGCTACAACAAGATTGGGTTGTGGCATGATTGGCTCAAAAATGTATTCTCTGGGCTCCCTAGGTCCCGTGATTGTCATACAAGGTTAATGCAAACCTAACTGAAACAAAATAAACTAATTATGCAAGATATATCTACAACATATATATATATATATATATATATTCCTCTATTTTTGTATTTTGATAGAATTTTAATAGAATCGAAAGAGCAACTAATCTAATATATTCAGAAAATGAAAACTAATCTAATAACAAAATTAAAACAAGCAAGGTAGCCCGGTGTAGCTATTCACCTATGCAGTTGTGGGTTTATCCTAAATAACTAGATAGCTGATTAACTTAATTGCAAGATTCTCAATCCTACCTCAGAAGTGAGGAATGAATCATAGTTTCTCAGAAACTATCAATCCCCACAGCTTCCTTGGCAATATCAAAATGAATTTTAATTGAAATGAAATATTTCACTACTCTATTTGATATATTTTAACTAGAATTTTGACAGATAAAACTTGGAATTTGTAGAATAATGGCGAATCCAGTAGTGTATGAATTTTCCCCTCAGAATGATCTCCTCATTCCTTCATGTTCACGTGAATCTAGAAGAGCGTGTATATGCTAGCATCAATAGAAGAAGGTATTCGAACAATGGCAACTTTGGATATAGACCGAATATAATGCGAGTAGGAGAGGGATAGCGCAAGAGATAGAGCTTGGCATATGCAATTCCTAGTGGGATTTATTGCGGGAATATAACACAAGTGTACCGAGAGATTCTAGAATCTACGTTCTCGTGAAGAACACAACCTACAACTCTAATGGATGTAATCTATAACTAACACTACTCTGCTCTAAACTAATTTGTATGGACAACAATGAACAAGACTGAAGCAAGAAGATCGAATGGCTTCCAACAAAGCAAAGGAAAACTAGCATGGATGCAAACATGAAACAAAATGAGCTCTAAACAAGAAATTGACAGACTAAACAATGGAAATGAGAAGTTGAGGGGCAGTTTTGAGGGGCCATTTGTTTGAAAACAAACCAGCTATTTATAGATTTCACATTCACCCAAAGGTAACTCCAATCAGAACTCTTTTACCATTAAACAATGAAGAAACACTATTCTAGGGGACATAAAACATTAATACAAGCTAAGGTGGTTGAGAAAACTGGTGAAAGTTGAAAATTATGCCAGTCGTGATCAAAGAACGTGCTGGAAAATGTGTGAAGGACCACCGCCCGATCGGGGCGATTGACACTTTGCCAATCGGGGCGGTTACAGACTATAGGCCGCCGCCATGGTGGCGGTTTCGTCACTAAAGGTCAAAACGCTAAGAAAAGAAGGGCAGAGGAATAAAACAAAGCACGAGGAACATGGAAAAAGTGTTTGGGATGCTAACATATACTTCACGAGATTTTCTGGATTCAAACACCTTGTGAGGTGACCTGTATCATCATTGGGGCATGTGTAACATTGTTCCGGTGGTACAATACCCTTCAATTTTGGGTACGTACATATTGCCCCCTCGGAGAAGCGTTTTAGCCATGAAGAGGCGTAAAACAGTGGGTCCGAGTATGGCGGTCCCAAAATGGGAAGCTAGAAATTATACCTAACATGCCTGTGTGTCGAAATGTCGCCATCCGAGTTCCCGCTACCTACAAAATGGAAAGAAGACTCAAGTGCAGATAGATAAAATAAATTGAAAATTTAAAACTAAATTAGTATGAAATAAGGACTTACCATTAGCATGGGGATGAGAACTTACCTCCGTTGGTGCTCTAAACCTACGAAGGGGCATTCAAAATGAGTCAAAACACTATATATATATAATAATATATACCATTTTCCTATTCATTTATGTGCGTGTCGATTTGATAGTTTTTGAGCTCTGGGACCCACGGTGATGGTTTTCAATGAGAGTATAGTTGAAACGTTCATCGAGATAGTGATCATGCCTCCGCGAGTAGATCCTCGACCCATGAGATCTCAGGTTAGTTCTTCTCGATTTAACGTTTTTGCACCCAATATGTAAAAATGATGAAAACTTTTTCATGGGGGGGTTATTTTTAGAAATGTCAGTTTTAAATGTATCTCTTAGGGGGCGCCTAATGGGTAGGCTTTTGTTTTAGTCAAAATGGTCATTTTTAGCATTTTTTGAGCATTTTAGGGCATGTGACCCATTTTTAAATGCGGGATGAACCACCACCCCGAAGTAGGGTGGCGATTCAAGACCACCGCCTTCCAAGGCGGTTATGAACCGCCACCCCGCCTGTGGGCGGTGGTTCTCTTCAAAATGTTAAGATAACATTAATTTGAGTTTATTTTTGCATTTCTAGCATTCTTACCTACTTTAATGATTTTTTTAATGCAATTTTGATACTAACTTGCTCCTTTTTACGTGTTTTTGTGTGTTTTGCAGAAGAAGGAAGAGTACATCAGATGGAGCCGAGAGAGAGAGAGAGAGAGAGTGATTGGCTTCCAGCAGTGCTAGATGCACTCTCTCAGGATGAGCAGGATACCTTTAGAGGGCAGGTATATTGAGGATCGCACGGGTCCCCACATTTTACCCCCTACCAATCACATACTTGTGTGACTTATTTTCTTACTAGGATGCAAATCGGAACACTTTCTGATTTCTAGGTGTCAGGGGTGAGTGGACTATCACCTTAGAGGATGTCTACCACATTTTGGGAGTCCCGATTATTGGGAGGAGACTTTCATTTGATACAAGCAGTATCTAGAGCTCGTGTGACTCAATGGGGCCACCTATATGGGAGACGCAGATTGTCTCCACCGGGTTCAAGAAGGGGTGAAGGTCCATTCTATTCCTGGCTTGCCCATCCCTTTGATCCGTCAGGCTATTATGGGCATCCTTGCTTCGAGATTGATCAGAGACAAGGGAGGGGATACATTACTTTACTGTTGGGCCCCCATCATCACACAGATTGAGGCACATGGTCAGATTTATGCCTGGGGAGCCGATATACTTGGGACCACCTATCACAACTTGTACAGGGTGGTTCATTTACAGGGACAGTCTTTGAGCCATCCGACCTTGGTTATGAGTTGGGTCTATGAGCGTATCATCCCTTATGGGAGAGGCATAGAGGTGGTGGATCCTGGGCCGTGAGGGCAGCTAGATGGACAGAGATGTCGGTGCTTAGAGCACCCCACTAGCCAATTGCTTCCCTGACTACTGAGGATATGGAGGCCACACCTTATCAGGCCATGGCAGGGTTGTGGGGCGAGGAGACCTTCACTTTGATTTCCTACTCTACTACAGGGTAGCTTGTGGATAGGATGGGGAAGGTAGAGACACACCCCTTTGATCGAGTGCCTCAGTAGTTTGGCCTTGCTTACGTTGATATGCTTCCCCTAGTGGTGGTGCTAATGTTCAAAGATTATTTTCAGGGAGGCTAGGGGAGGTCCTAGGGGCCGGGTTGGAATGTTGTTACTCTTGATCCCTATTATAGCTAGGTGGGTGGTACGTGCTCGAGGAGAGATTCGATGCTCCTCGGGAACCTTTACTTGATTGCCACCGGTCCCGCCCATACAAAGCGATGATGACCCTATTGATATAGACTCCAGTCGAGGAGTTTACAAGGGAGAGACAAAGGAGGAGACCGATGACATGGAGGTCAGCGAGTTGGGTGGGGAGAGGATAGTGATCCCGAGTGGCATGACACTCAGGAGATTTTACAGGCCGAGAGGGTAGAGTAGAGTGCGGAGAGGGTGACTCTAGTCTTAGAGGAGTTGCCTTCTCGTAGACCTCCGTAGTAGGATGCTATGTTGCCCTGCACATTTGGAGGAGGACATCGGTCGTGGCGGTGTCATTTCGGCAAGAACTTATCCTCTAGGGATCCCTCTTGGAGGCCCGGAGATCCGAGTGAGTTGTCACTCTTCTTTTAATATTTGTTTTTAGCTAGGATTGCCTTAGTTGCTATCTCTCCTTTTGTTCATCTTTGTTTTTATCTTTTGATTATTTTCTAATTTGTTTTCTCCTTTGCTTGCAGAGACTACTGATGAGTGGCGAGACTTGATTCATCGGGTATGTACTGATACCCTGATGCTCCCCATGGAGAAGACTCACGCCGAGCTATCCGTGGATGTAGGGGAGCCTTCAACAACTGGTAGGCATAGTGATGTCTTTTCCCCTGTTTGGCATGTGGCCAAGATGGTGACTTCCCTCCATACCGAGTTAGCTAGGTATAGGACTACAGAGTGCTTGATGAGGAGCCACTCTCATGTGAGGCTACAGATACTGTTCGGGACCATGAGCCCTCAGTGCACTTAGAGCGCCGACGTGCCGAGTCCTGACGTGGTCATGCACCTTCTGAGGGATCTCATAGGGGTTGAGAGGCCACTTGGCTCTTTTTGTAGTGACTCTTGCTAGATTGTTTATACGATCATTTTGTATTTCCGGGCTCATTGAGTGTTTGACCATGCCTAGTGCATGATGGCATTGTACATGAAACCTGATTATATATATATTCATCTCTTTTTGGATCTAGATCTCTTTGTACCTAGAGTTTTGTGATTCATTTTCACATGTATACTAGATGTTTATAAAAATTTTTTTTATATGCTTTTCAGAATGTATGCAATGGAGAACAAATATCACAAATGTTTCTTTTTGTATTTCATGATGCTGATGTATGATGATGCAAATGAACTTGTGATCTTGAACTTTAGCTTTCATAAGAAATTTTCCGGTACTTCATATTGTTTTGACAAAATGTGATGATGAACTGGTATGATGAGCAAATGAACTTGCCCCACTCCTAACTCCACGCAACTAGTAAGATGCGAGGGCTCACCACCGAGAGCTAGAAAGGGCACAAGCTATGAGGTGTGTTGAAATGGTAATGATGGGAGATAGAAAAAGAGTTGGTGGAACCAAACTAGGATGCTACAAACCTATCTTACTCAAGTGACTCCATAGTTTAGAATGTGACTTGCTTTGTAGTTTATCCAGACTTAGATCCGTAGATGGCCACTTGGTTGACAAAATCTGGTTTTCAGGGTTTTGAACTCTCTTGGAATTTTGGACATCTGATTCATTTGTTTTTGACTCAAGATTTCAAAGGTTTGTTTGAACTATTTTCTTATGACTTTCAACATTTATTGTCAAGCGGACCCCTACACCTTGCCCCATGCTACTAGTAGGAAGCATGGGCTTATCACCATGGACAAGGCATAGGCGAGTAAAGGCATTCCCATCCTTTCCCAACCCTACGTCACTAGTAAGAGACGCAAGCTCAACATTGAAGGTTGGTAGGGCAAGGAAATGTGTAAAAGTAAAATTTTCTGTTTGATCTATATTTGACTTACCTACCTGAGCAAAATGTCAGTATGTTCTTATTTCCAAAGAGATATATATACGGGATAGATGTGACACCATGAAGCTTCTAGAATAGACCATAGGCAAGACACCTATCCTAGGAAGAAACCAAAAGTGAGAACAAGCATGCAGGCCTTGGTATGGCTACCGTTAAGACTTTGTCATATCTAGCTTTAATTGATGAAATGATTCTGAAACAGTTGATGATGTTATGAAAATGAAGAAGTATGATTTGAATGCTCCTGTCAATACCATCAGAAGTTTGTAATGAATTGCTTAAGAATAAGTCCCTTGATCACCAAGTTTTATGAAGTGAGTGAACAAAATGAACCTAACTAAATGAATATGTAATGTAGATATAATTATACAAATAGTGCTGATGCTTCATGTGTAAAATCATTTAAGATGCAAGGAATTGACTGATTCATTGAATTCCTCACCCTCTAGTGTGCACAAGAGATACACACCATTACCGTAGTCTTTCATGACTTGATATGGGCCCAACCATTTGGGCTAGGAACTTTCTTCCTTCACCGGTTTTCTTATCGATCCGGCTGTCTAGTCTTAGAACTAGATCTCCTTCATATATTTCTCACTCATAGACCTTTTTGTTATATTGCCGGCACATCCGGTCAGCATAGGCTCTATGCCGTTGTTCAACATTTAACCTGGCCTCATCTAGACTTTCTAGTTGAGAGAGGCGTGCCTCCCTGTAAGCTTCTTCATCTAGAATCCCTTGTAGTGAGATGCGGAGACTGGGTATTTCAACCTCAAGTGGGAGAACTGCTTCTACCCCAAATACCAGTGAGAAAGGAGTTGCTCCTGTTGGTGTTCTTATTGAGGTTCGTGGGCCCACAAGGCCGGATATAGTTTTAAATGCCAATCTCATTTGTTTTCCTTTACTATTTTGAGAAGAATATCTTTCAACTGTTTTGTTTTTCACCTTAGCCTACCCGTTGGCTTGAGGGTAGTAAAGAGAGGCCGTGTGATGGTTTATTTTGAACTTGCTACATAGCTCACGAACCTCATCATTCTTAAAGGATGTGCCATTATCTGAGATAATGACTTGTGGGACACCATACCTACAGATAATTTGGTTCAAAATGAATTTGGCAATCACCGAACCTAGTACGGTGGTGAGAGGCATAGCCTCCACCCATTTGGTAAAATATTCCATGGCTGTGATTATAAAATTATGGCCATTAGTTGATGAGGGAGAGAATTTCCCTATCAAATCTAAGCCCCACATGGAGAAGGGCCATGGAGTCACTATTGGTTGCAGGGATTGTGTTGGCATGTGAATCTCGTGAGATAATTCTTGGCATTTGTGGCACTTACGTATAAATTCCACTACATCATGCTCGAGAGTGGGCCAAAAATAGCCCATTCGATGTATTTTGTGAGTGGTGGTGTGACCACCGAAGTGGCCCCCACATATCCCACTATGGGATTCATGAAGAATCTTCTTGGATTCTTCTGTCGATGCATCTTAGAAGCATGCCGTCGAAGGCTCTGCGATAGAGCACTTGGTCTAAAACAACATATTTAGCGGTAATAATGCATAACCGCCTTCTTTGTTGTGACATGGCACTTTCCGGTATGTATGGTCCATGATAAAATTGATGATATCAGTATACCAGGGACATGTAGAAATGGGGGGTCTGGTTTTGACAAAGTATACACATTCATCGGGAAAGTCTAGATCTACTAGCTCACCTCCATCTAGTGGATTGTCAGCTAACCAATCTGTAATGATTTTTCCTTTAACAGATTTTTGGTTTACGAATGTTAACTCAAATTCTCCCATTAGGGTTATGAAATGGCCAACTTTTTTAGATAAAGATCCTTGTGTGAGAAATGTTCGTAAATGGTCTGTCTTTACAATGACCCTTGTTTCCTGGTTTAACATGTAATGTCTCAAACGTTTTGTTGCAAAAATTATGGCAAGGCATTCTCTCTCTACCTGTGTGTAATGTGTTTCATAATCGAGCAACGTTCGGCTAATGAAATAGATCATGCATTCTCATTTGTCATCATCTTCTTGAGCCAGCATGCAAGCTAGTGAGACATGAGTGGCTCACGAGTATAGGATCAAAGGGCGGTCTGGTTTGGGAGGCATTAGCGTGGGTGGTGACAACAATAAGTGCTTAATTGATTTGAAGGCCTCGTTGCAATCTTTGGTCCAATCGATGCTATAATATTTCTTGAGTAGATTGTTGATTGGATGAATGACAAAGCTTAAATCTAGGATGAACCTTCGGATTGCACCGAGTTTCCCAAGAAATGACCTAATTCTAGACTTTTCTGAAGGTGGGATCATTTCGAGAACAGCTCGTATTTTGGCCGGATCAACATCAATCCCTCGTGAAGATATAATGTATCCTAAAAGTTTGCCTCTTGTTACACCGAAAATGCACTTCTCTGGGTTTAATGTGACACCATACTCAATTAATCGTGAGAGGATGATATGAGTACTTCCGGATGATCACAACATTTCTTGGCCTTGGCTAACAAGTCATCCACATATGATTCTACAATTTTATGGATAAGATCATGGAATATATAATTCATTGCTCGCTGATATGTAGTGCCGGTGTTTTTAAGACCAAATGGCATAACAACATAGCAATAAGTTCCCCAGGGAGTTATAAACGTGGTTTTGGCTTGATCTTGTTTAGATATTTTAATCTAATTGTAACCTTGAGAATCCATCCATGAGGGACATCAGTTCAAATCTAGCTGTTGCATCAACGATAACATCAATGGATGGTAATGGGAAATCATCCTTGGGACAAGATTTGTTAATATCCCGAAAGTCTATACAAATGCGTATCTTTCCATTCTTTTTGAGAACAGGAATGATATTAGACACCCATTGTGAATATTCAAGGGTTTGATGAATTCTACTTGGAGAAGTTTTATTACTTCCTCTTTTACCATGAGAGCCACTTTTGGCTTCATTTTTCTTGACTTCTGTTTAATTGGCTTCGCATCTGGTTTAGTGATAAGATTATGTACCGCAACTTGTGGTGTGATACCTTTCATTTCTTTATAATTAAATGCAAAGGACTTTTGATGTTATTTGAGGATTTGGGTGTGTATTTCTATTTCTTCCCAAGCGTTAGCAAGACTCCTAACTTCAAAATTCTTGGTTCTTCCTCCGTTCCAATGTTTATGTCAATGGTTTCTTCTATTAAAGAAGCATTACCTTCTTCAAACTCAGGTGGGGATGGAGGTAGTTCCAAGCTTTCTCCATTTTCTATCTCGTAGATATCGAGATCCTTTTCTGGAGGAGACTCTACCGTGGGATTTCCAAAGTAGGAAGAGGAATGTGGTATTAAGGAAAGATCAACTATACTGTGAGCAAGGTGTAGCTCTGCATAGGCATTTAGATATTCGAGAGTGACTTTATCACTATCAACATGATGTAAGATAGAAGATTCATTCTCAACTATATGTGTTAGAAGAGGGTTTGTTGATATTTTCTTCACCAATGGTTCAATACGAAGTGATACCTTGAAACTTGTATCTTCTAACTCATTACTTGGGGTGAAACGCAAAGCTGAGGTTGCTATTGAATCTGCGAGAAGGTTCTGTTCTCACGGGATTGCTTCAATTGATATGAAGTCAATCCTTTGCTTAGATCTAATACCATTGCTTTATAGAGTTGTAAATGTTCAGCTCTAGTCTCATATACTTCAGAGACTTGGTTTGCAACTAATTGAGAGTCTCCTAACACTCTGATGTCATTAACATTGAGCCTTTTGGCTATGATGAGGCCAAGGAGGAGGGCTTCATACTCAACACCGTTGTTTGTACATTCAAAGTTCAACTTAAAAGCAAAAGGTAGGATCTTTCCCTCAGGAGAAGTAAAGATTACGCCTGCTCCGGCTCCATAGTGACATCTAGCTCCATCGAAATGGAGAGTCCAATATTTACTAGGAAAGATGGATGCTGGGACATTCTTCGCATCTGTTTCTTCCATTTTGGTTACTTCTACCATGCAAAGTTCCTTTGCTGGAAGAGAACCAACTCCTAGGGTACATCCCATACTTACGGAATCAAATGGTAGGAAAATTGGTAGATCTTGTTCCAGTAATTCAAATTTTTTTGTAGTAGTTCCTAATGATACTATTTCTACAATGTTAGCTTCATCCTTGAGGGTCGGGGATGCTCTTGACTAGGTTTGTAATTTCTAGTTCTTGTTGTAGGTATTAATTTTTCTTCTGGTTTTGAGTTGATTGGTTTGTTAAGTTGGTTTGTTGGGAGTTCAAACTCAGAGTGAACGCCTGGTCTTTTCTTTAGGTCTGCTAGGTGTATGTTGAATGGTTTTGGGTCACCTTTTACTACGAATATCTTTCCTAGGTGTAAGAATCTTATTTCTTGGAATAACGTAGAAGGGATTGCTTTCATGCGATGTATCCATGGTCGACCGAGGATCATATTATAGTTGGTTTCCCGATCTATGATATAAAACTCGGTGAGGATTGTCTTGGGTCCTAAGGTGACTGGTAATATTATAGTCCCAATTGAAGTAGCTTTAAGGCTATCATAACCTCTTAGCGTATTTCTTGTTGTGGAACAGTTTGTTTCTCCATATCCTAGCTTTTGAAGGAAAGAGAAGGGGACAATATTAACTGCTGCCCCATCATCCACCATTATGCATTTAACATAATTATTGTAAACCCACACTTGTAAATGCAAGGCCGGATCACCTCTACATGTAATTTCAGCATCTGTTGGCATTTTGTTTATGTCGAATATAAACTCGGTATCCCTATCTGGCTTCCCTAGAGGGTGGATATCAAAGTCTATATGATTTACTTGTGTTTCGGGAGGTGGAGTGATGTTAATTAAATGACCTAGACCTAGTGCTTCTAAAAGAGCAGCCCTATGGGTAGGAGAGTTTTTCAACAAATCCAAAAAGGAGATGTGAGAGAAGGTTTTTGTTAAGTCATTAATTAAATCATAAGCACCCACGGGTTTTACCAATGTTTGTTGAATGTTATCTAGTTCTAGTGGATAGATTGGATTTGGTTGAGAAGAATATTCTCATGTTCTTGTTATGGCTTCTACGTGCAGCTCAGTATCTAACTCCACTAGACCAACTATCTTGGTTCATGGTTGATTTCCTAATTGCGGTGCGACAGGTGGATTTAGTGAAGTTGAGGCTTCATGATCATTATTTCCTATCATTACACCTTTGTTCGTCCCATTTGGATTTAATTTATTATTTCTATTGTGATTTGGAAGTGGATCATTGAAGATCTTAAGAGGTGCGTTTTGAGGGGAAACTACCCCTGTGAAGGTATTTGGCATAGGTATCACAGAATTTGTTAAGAACATATCTATGAAGAGTTGTCTTTATTCTTCTAGAAAATGTTGCATGAACTTATTGTAATTGCGCAAGTCCTAGTTTCATGGCCTCGAATTTTGTGGAAACCACAATACGAGTTGGGATTATAACTCCTAGGTTGCTGGTTTGGCACGTGTTGTGGTCCAAAACTCTGATTAAACCATTGACTATTAGGATTAAAGTTTTGCGTTTGTTGCCTTTGGTTTTGATATCCAGTTGAGTTCTGACTTGGACTCGGTGTTTGGATTTGTTGTCATCATTGTTGTCATTGTTGTGGACGATTAAAATCCACTACGTTGATTGTTGGGGTAAAGTTGTTGTTTTGCTGATTGTTAACTAGTGGTGGAACATTTATAACATTTGCTTTCTTAGTTTGGTCAGTCACCCCATCTATTATCACTCCGCGGTTTTTGTTAAGGATTTTAGGTCCTTGATTGGCATTTGTGGTAGTAGGATAAGTCGTAGTGTTTTGGTTGGGGATGATTAACCTCCCATTTGTTCCATATGTCTTGCGACCACTATCTATTGCAGCTTGATCTATTCGGAGAGTGCTCTCAAGCACCTCATCATAAGTTCTTAGTGGGAACTTCTAGACTTCTTCCTTTATCTCTCTGCTGAGAGAATGAAGGAATAAATCACATAGTTCCATCTGATCCATGTTTGGAGTGCTTGCTGAAGAATAGAGGACTGTACGCCATCTTTGGATGAAATGAGCAATAGATTCATTGTGTTCTTGTTTAATATGCAAGAATTCCCTGATTCCTGTTCTCAACAATTTGTTCATGTCGAATGCCTTGATGAACTCTGAAACAAGTTGTTTAAATGAATGTATTAAGGCTTTAGGTATTCTATAATACCAATCGAGGCGATACCCTCTAAATTTTTGGGGAATATTTTAGCAACAACTCCATCCCAAGGGAGTAGTTCTCGAATGGCTATGGCATAGGCCTTAATATGTGCATTCGGGTCTCCCTCCCCTTTGTACTTGGGTAGATCGGGAGAGGTCTCGGAAGCACGATGCGCGTATAGTGAAGTCCAAAGGTTCTTTCAAATATTCTGAATAAGTTCCTATCGCATAGGTTTCACCATTGATGGTTCTTGCTGAGGGGGTGGAGGTGGAATGGGTTGTTGATGTGGCACAACATGTGTATTTGCAGGGGCGTAAGGAAATCCTTGTGGTTGAGAAAACATGCTAGGAGAAGAGAACATATCTCCTTGTGGTGATTTGGAATACATGTTTAAGTATGGAGGAGCATTGCTCAGGAATGGGTTGTTTTGTGCTAAGTCGGGAGGTAACATATTCTCAACTGGAGCGGCGTTTGAAAATGTGGTTCTAGTTGGCATTTTTGTAAATATTGAGGAGGCATACCCAACATGCCTATTCCTGTGAGGAGGTCTACTTGGATAGGATGATGTGGAGGATTAGAAGTTCTTGCTTGTGTGAACTGTGAATTTTGAATCGCTTGAGAAAGTTCCAACCCTCTAACCTTCTCAACTAAGGCTGAGATGACTTCGTTTGGTGAAGACACAATATTTTGCCTTAGTGGCATTTGTTGTATATCTTGAGGTTGAATAGGCATATGGTACCCTACTATGAACTGATCGTTGCCCTGCCAAGTTTCACCGAGGGCATTCCCTATAGGTGGAGGAATGGGGGTATTTTCTTGGAACGAGACCTCGGGTTGTGTTTGCAAACTTCCTATAGGTGGGTACATACTTTGAGAGTGTTGTTCACTCCTAGAATAACGTGCTAAGTATTCATCATCTAACAATAGATATGGATCTGATTATCTGCTAATTTGTGGACTAAGCAACACCTAGGGAGATGAACCAGATTCTCCAGTGAGTGTCATGTTGTTTGAGCCTGAAGGCTCTATTTGTTGCATTTGAGTGAGCTGATCCAACTCCTCTATTTGGAAAGAAGAACTATATCTAGTCCTTTGAGGTGGAGTTTGTGTTGAAAATTGGTTAGTTGAATAGTTGTCACCCCATGCTGAGAGTGAGGGTGATGGTTGTCTATTTAGTTGATCGTAGTATGCTTCAAGACCTAGGAGAGGTCTACCATATACATCGAATCTCGACATATTTGGGGGTATATAAATACCCAGAATAATGGGAAGAAGCGAAGGTGGATAAAACTAAAAGAAGAGTGTGAAAATGAAGCAATCCATTCACATCGTATACCAATTTTGTTGGAACAAGCTAGAAATGAAGGCTAATGAAGTAGAGAAGATGAAGCAGTTGTTTGTTTCACGTCAGGTTCACCAATTTTGTACGATGGAAAAGTGACATGCGAGCATGGGAATCTACAAGTAACTCTTCCTCGCACCCGACCTCCCGAGGTCGTATGATCAGACACAAATTGGGGATGGAATACACGCGTGATGCGGAGTAAACTAATTAGGTAATCTTATGTCTTCAACACGTAATAACAAGATCTACAAATCTAAGGAAAAGAAGGCCCTCCTAACCTGAACCTGTGTGATAGATCGTTTCGGTGAGGAGATAGCTGCTCGAAGGCTCCAATCAATATCGAGCTTTGCTGTTATCCGATCTATGGGTTATGGGATACGTGGAAGATAACCTGTGGGTGCTTCATATATGTCTCCTGACAAGGTCATGAAAATGGATGGCTAAATGTGTAATGGATCTTTTGGTGTTTATGGATGATTCTCTGGTCTAGTCCAGAAATCTTTAGCTTTGATTAGCTTCTACGTTTAATAATGATAGTTGTGTGATAATGTCTAGTGAAAGTGGAGAGGATCTAAATACTAATGTTCGTAAACCAGCGTCAACATTGGATTGATTTGTAGGCCCGCTGGGTTGTTGTGGGACATGTGGATCACAACCGTAAGTTTGTGGTTGTTGTGGACCTCCTATGGTCATGTGAAGAATCAATCCCTAATTCCGAGTATCCAGTAATCATATGCCTTTTCAGCCTCTACGTTTAGAACTAGAAGTTGCATGATTTTCTTAGAGTATCTAACAGGTGTTCTGGCAACTTGGATACGTAAGCTAGTGTCTATATCAATGAGGAGGTCTCTCATGCGTTTGTGGGACTAGTGGATCACAACCGAATGTTTTCTCTCTTTCAAGTCCTTCTACAATCATACGGATATCTATCAAGGTAGTCTATAATTTGGCTAACTTGACTAGAACGTGTGCACTTTGTCATCTTCTATGTTTAACCCTCTTAATTATGTGCTGATTTCTTGTAGGTCTGTTGTTTGGAAAACCTGAATTCTAAGATTTTGGTCTATATCGCTTAATGCTACAACAAGATTGGGTTGTGGTGGCATGATTGGCTTGAAAATGTATTCTCTGGGCTCCTTAGATCCCGTGATTTTCATACAAGGTTAATACAAACCTAACTCAAACAAAATAAACTAATTATGCAAGATATATCTACAACATATATATATATATATACATATTCCTCTATTTTTGTATTTTGATAAAATTTTAATAGAATCGAAAGAGAAACTAATCTAATATATTTAGAAAATGACAACTAATCTAATAACAAAATTAAAACAATCAAGGTAGCTCGGTGTAGCTATTCACCTGTGTAGTTGTGGGTTTATCCTAAATAACTAGATAACTAATTAACTTAATTGCAAGATTCTCCATCCTACCTTAGAAGTGAGGAATGAATCATAGTTTCTCAGAAACTATCAATCCCCATAGCTTCCCTGGCAATATCGAAAATGAATTTTAATTGAAATGAAATATTTCACTACTCTATTTGATATATTTTAACTAGAACTTTTGACAGATAAAACCTGGAATTTGCATAATAGTGGCGAATCCCGTAGTGTATGACTTTGTCCCCTCAGAATGATCTCCTTGTTCCTTCGTGTTCACGTGAATAAAGAAGAGCATGTATATGCTAGCATCAACAGAAGAAGGTATTCAAACAATGGTAGCTTTGGATATAGACCGAATATAATGTGAGTAGGAGAGGGACAACGCAAGAGACAGAGCTTGGCATATGCAATTCCTAGTGGGATTTATTGTGGGAATATAACGCAAGTGTACCGAGAGATTCTAGAATCTACGTTCTATGAAGAACACAACCTGCAACTCTAATGGATGCAATCTATAACTGACACTACTCTACTCTAAACTAATTTGTATGGATAACAATGAACAAGATTGAAGCAAGAAGATCGAATGGCTTCTAAAAACAAAGGAAAACTAGCATGGATGTAAACATGAAACAAAATGAGCTCTAAACAAGAAATTGAAAAACTAAACAATGGAAAATGAGAAGTTGAAGGGCAGTTTTGAGGGGCCATTTGTTTAAAAACAAACCAGCTATTTATAGATTTCACATTCACCCAAAGGTAACTCCAATCAGAACTCTTTTACCATTAAACAATGAAGAAACACTATTCCAGGGGACATAAAACATTAATACAAGCAAAGGCGGTTGAGAAAGCTGGTGAAAGTTGAAAATTACGCCAGTCGTGATTGAAAGAACATGCTGGAAAACATGTGAAGGACCGCCACCCTGAGCAGGGTGGTGGTTACAGGACCGCCGCCCGATCATGGGGCGGTGGTTACAGGACCGCCGCCCTACTAGGGCGGTGGTTTCATCACTAAAGGTCAAAACGCTAAGAAATGAAGGGCAGAGGAATAAAACAAAGCACGAGGAACATGGAAAAGAATTTGGGATGCTAACATGTACTTCACGAGATTTTATGGATTCGAACACCTTGCGAGGTGACCTGTATCATCATTGGGGCATGTGTAACATTGTTCGACGTGATAATACCCTTCAATTTTGGGTACGTATAGTCACATGTGTTTAAGGGTGATGTGAGTATAGGTGGGCTAGGTTAATGTTTTGGGATATATTGGTAAATACAAAGACCGACACCGGTTGGGGAGAACCGGTGCTAGTTACTGTGGAAGACTAGGAATGCCATAAAATGAGCTTTGGATCTCCCTTGTGATTACACAAAGGACTAGGCTTGTCGGAGTGAGGTATTAAGTTGTTTGGATGGGATTTGGCAAGGTTTTAATGGGGATATGGAGGGGTGAGTATTAAAGGAGGTCAATGGGTGGCTAGGAGAACAAAGGATGAAGATACAATGATTAAATGAATGAACCAAAGGAGTAAACTGTTCTACTTACTTGAAATCTAGTTCTGGGTGCCTGTGAGTGATGAATGAAGGTGCTGGTAAGAGGTTGAATGCTTTGTTGAGGATCACCAAACATTGGAAAGATCCTACATGGGTTGCATGTGCATTCCTTTTTTCCTAGTTGGATCAAATCTATGCTTTGGGTGGTTGTTGGATGAATGTTGGATGTCTGTGCAAGAGAAAATTCTTGATCTCCTTCCTTGCATGCGTGTTCTCATGGAAAATTGTTCTCAAAAGATGTGTTATCTCTCAGAATCTACCAACCTTTTTCCAACCTTGAAAATAAGGTTGTTTTGGGGATTAAAAGGTGACCGATGGCGGTTCTAGCTTAACCAATGAGTGATTAAGGGTAACTGGCGTCGGTTAGGGTGGGATTTCCTAGGTTTACTAAACTAGGTAGATCCCCTTGATTTTCTGGGATCTCGTGTCATTCACCCACATATTAGATTGGAAGCTTCTTGTAAGTATGTGGGAATGTGGTTAGAGGGAATGTAGGCATTGATTTTTAGGGTTTGGGTAAGACTTAGTTAGTTATGGCAACTTACTAAGAATAGGTCTTAGGGTGAGGTGGCTTGATGAGGTGTCTAGGTGAGGTGGATATGTGGGCATTATCTAAATTAAGATATTTAAATAATAAATATGGTGAGGATAATGAATTAATTTAATTAAATTAATATTAGTGGGGTGAAGGGGGCCATGACTAGGTGGATGTGTTCAAGGTGTTTATTTGTCGAGGGACCAAAGGGGAGTGTGACCTAATTTTAGTGTCTACAATGAGATCTAGCTTGAATAGCTTGGAATAACATGGAAATCTATAACAAAGTTTTTCCACTTTTATCTTCAATCAATCCATCCTCAATCTAATCCAATCATCCATCCATTGATCTTCATCAAATAAAGGGGATGTGTTGCCAAAGTTTATCCACACAAATCTGAAGCAATCAAAGAGCAACCAACAATTAATTTAAGAGAAAATATAAAAAATCAAAGAAGGAGTTGTGTAACTTATGGGTAAGTACAGGTATTGAATCTCTCATCTCTTTCCATCCATTTATTTATCTTAGGTTTTGTTAGAGAATATTAGATTAGGGAAGCAATTTAGTTGTTTTCTCACATTTTCACAACTAAACCAAAAACATTTACCTCAAAACCAAATACTCAAACCAATCCAAAATCATCCAAATTTACTTCAAAATCCAAGATCAAACCATCCACTTCAGCCCCAAGGCGTAAACTACCCCCTTCATCTTCTAAGATACACCAATCTAATCCAAATCCTAAATCCAAATCAAGCAGAACATATCATAAACCACCCAATCCTACACCATTACTTCCTACTCCCTCCAAACCATTTAACCCAAGCCACTTCACTCCTTTAGGAGAATCCTTGACCACCATCTTCCATCGTCTCAAAAAATTCAACATAATAATCCATCACCCAATCAAATTATGGGATCAAAACGATGCACCTATAATTCATTAGTAAAATCCTGTGCACACTCGACACATCACTCATCCTAGACCGAGCGCTCACCGAAGTTGCAAAGGTACCTGCCCTCTTTAGGGTTGCTGTTGCAAGATGTTAGCATGATGAAGATTTGTTGCATTCAGATCCATAACTAATGTATCATTCTACAATGCATATTTAGATCTAGATCTAGAGAATAATAGACATAAAAGATAACCATGATAAAATCAAACATGCAAGAACCAATTATACTCAGGATTTGATACTCTGATTTAGCCAATACACTCCATTGCATTAAACATGATAAGTACATATAAGCTTATTACAAAAGATAATACCATAGTTTATGCGCGCATCAAATTTGGCAACATAACCTCACAATAACTCAGTCCTTACATCATATCTTTATATATCTCTCATACTACATAGTTTACTACATATTTATAAGGGTGGGGACTTTCCCTTCACCACTTATCTAATCCTAAAATAGGTCACATGCTATTATTAGCCATGCGCTGCTACAATAATATCCACACATGCAAGTGTGATAACAATAGACTTCTTCTTGTTAATTGTCAATAGTAAATCTATTCTCAACCTGTATCCATGCAAAGCACTTCGTAGATGATTCTCCAAAAATTAGCCAATACATGTCGTGTAAGTCTCTAACCGATTTGTGTGTTCGACACGCTATCTCCAAAAATAGCTCATCATCGTGAAAACGACTATGTCCCGAATCCATCTCTATCCTCAACACATGATTCCTTCCCCGATCCTCCCATCATCAGAATGCGTTCTAATCTTCCACGTGAACCTTCTATATTTCTTTGCTAAGTGCCATATTTTGACTGACCAACATTACCCTACACTAGTTACATTACTACCCCCGACAATGGTTGTCTCCAAAATTAATCAAAGAATAGAAGAATATAAAGAATTTTAATGAATAAAAGAATGTCTTTACCTGGCAACATCTTATATTTCAAACCAAAGAATAGATTCTAGATATTCTTGTTTTATTTTTTACCTCTAAAGTATGCCAATAATTGAGTGCAACTTCTACCTTTTCTCGATATCCACCGTAATTAACTCTAGCTCATCTTTCACAATTTATCATTTCTCATTTTGTAAGACCAAAACAATGCTAGACATTGCAATCATTCTTCCTTCTAATAATTCCATCTTTTGCGCGATGAGTTTCCCAAGCTCATCTAGCCTTTCCTTGTGTGGTTCTTTTTTTCATAAGGGCCTCATGCTTCTACTTGAAAAGTGCTAATCATTATGTGTGGCCCAAGGTCTCATCTTTCATGACCTTTAGGACTTCATTGTCTTCCAAAATGGTCTTGGTTCTTAAAAATGCTTCTGGGGTTGTATAAATATTTAGCGCTTGATCTGATTTCTTCAGTTCCTCTTGAGAGCTTTGGAGCAATGCCTCATATGATGAAATATTCCTCACCACCGAAGCCTTTTCTTGCTCTGCTTCCTGCTTAGGATTCTTTGGTGCTGATATGCCCATAGGTCCATCTTCAAGCATTAAGTCCACCAAGGTACTTACATAATGCATTTCTGAAGGAAACATTTTGGATACCTTAGGCTCTAAGTGTGGATTTTCTTTCATGATATTGTCCCAAATTTCCTCTTCCATGTTGATGAAACCAATTTTCTTCTTGTCAAGTATTTTTCTTGCTTTAGACACACTATTTATACATCCTTAGTTTTGAGTTCTTCTCTTAGCACCCTAATTGTTGCATCCTTATCCATATTTCGTCATGCCACCTCTGTTGAGACTTTTACTAAAGCATTGCTCACTTGTTCATCTAACATAACAATAGGCTTTATTGTTATGTGCTAGGCCTACAGTGTCTTCTTCAACCTCCTTGATACACATGAATCTTCACATACATCAAATTTTGGTTCGTCCATGTGCGTGTGCATAGACCATGATAGCTACTTCCTTGTGCGCATGGTTTCCATATCTTCATCCATCAGCTCCCACCCATACAAATCCTTTGGTGTCACTGTGCTTTGAAAATGGGGACAGAAAATTTTACCTGTGTCCTCAGCGTAGCCCATGACCGGTGTAACATACTCTCCAATTTTTCTTTTTTTGATATTGGCCCTTAGGAATTTGAGCGTCAAGATTTGGAGCTTGTTCTGTTGTACCCTAAGCAGTCTCTTGCGCTGTCTCATCTACCTCCTTTTCTTCTTCTTCTCCATCCTTCATTTCTTTATCCTTTGGTTATTCCATGTTCTCTAGAGGTGTAGGATATTTAGGCGCGCTTTCCTCGCACTCTTTCGCTCCTCCTTCAGCTTCAAATTCCATCTTCTCTTCTCAATTATATACTTCGTGGAGAGAGTCGAGGTGATCTACACACTAATTGTGGAGTAGCAACTTGGGTTCTTGTTCTCCTAAATACTCTTTTGAAGCGGCTCCATCCTTGCACTGCATCCAGATCCTTATCTTCTCCTTCCTGCTCCTGAGGTAGTGTAGTCATGCGCTTCATTTCTACCTTGTCTAAAGGATGCCTTTTTCGCATGTGCTCCAAACCACCACTATCTTCATGCTCCTCTTCTTCATCATCTACTTGTATTGTCTCTATGGGCTTAGGTGCTTGGAAAATTTTCCATTGTATGCTTACCTTTTGGCGGCCCTGGGAGTGCAAACTCATTCTCCACATACTTATTATTCTCCAGCTTGGGCTTGAGTTGAAGATACACAAGCACTTCTCCAACATCTCCAACGGCCAAGCTTACCGGATTCATGTTTAATACATCTGAGATAAGCCTCTCAATATAGGTAGTCCATCTTGGATATACATATGTCTTTCTTAGTGTATGGTAGTTACAATCTACCTTGTTTGCATTGAAGGTTAGGCAAAGTACATCTAAAAACTGGTGAACTGATGCCTGAAAATATCATGCTATGAAGGCATATGGTAATTTATACCATGGGCTCTAAGCCCCATCCTTCATCTCAAATCACGTGATGCAAAAATGTTGGTAAACTACAAACCGTGCCTTACCCACCACTAAAGGCAACTCCTTGGTATTGTTGTCCACTCAAAATTCCCTGTTCTGATAGAAGTAAAATTTCAAAATTTTGAGTTATGAGTGTTTTCTCTGAAGTGCCTAAGCCGTGAAAATTGAGAAAATCGTGTTTTGGGTCATTTTGCATGTATTTCGGCCTGCTGGAAGTTTTTGTCCCGCCCGTCCCAAGTACGAAAGTGCTTTCTTCTCCGATCACCAAATCCCCGAAATTGTCCCATTTTCGGGCCCGTCGGATGTTTTTGTCCCAAGTGTCCCAAAACTCAAAGTGCGCTCTGTTCCCCGATCGGCCGAACCACCCGAACCGCGTACTCCGGAACTTTTTGTCCCAGATGTCCCAAGTTCAAACGGACCTGTTGTTCCATTTTCGGCCGATTCGCCCGATTTTGTCCCAAATGTCCCAAGTTCAAACGGACCTGTTGTTCCATTTTCGGCCGATTCGCCCGATTTTGTCCCAACTGTCCCGAGTTCCAAATTGCTCTCTGTTCCAATTTCGGCCGAACCGCCCGAGTCGCGCGCTTCGCACATTTTTGTCCCAAGTGTCCCGAAGCCAAAAATGCAAACTGTTCCAATTTCGGCCGAACCGCCCGAGTCGCGCACTTCGCACATTTTTGTCCCAATTGTCCCAAATTCATTTGTGCGTCTTCTCCCCGTTTCACCCGAATCGGCCGAGCCTCGTGTTTCGCGCATTCGCGTCTCACATGTCCCAAGTGAACCTAAGGCAATTCATACTTAGTTTTTCCCGCTCGACCCGAATATGCTGTTTTTCAAAATATGAATTTAAGTTGCGGCTCGATGCTATCAATCCAAGATCAAATTTCAAGACAAATGCGCGGAAGGACGAAGCTCTCAAGACGCTGGTTGCATCAGTTTTCAAAGACACTCATTGTCATCCTCAAGATGAAACGTCTGGTGTGTCCCTCGTGGCAAATACAGAGCTGAGACGTTAGAAAGATTCAGCAAATGCGGATTCAAGACAAGGGGTCCCTCCCAAATGGCGCCACCGTCCCTTCTCCTTTCTTTTCTCTTCTTCCCATTCCTTTCGTATTCCATGTAATTAGTTAAGAAATTGCAATTGGCATTCCTTAACTATTCTCTAGTTAAAAGAAACGGTTACGAAGAGTAACTCCGATTCAGAAACTATATAATGGCATTTCTACGCCATTCTAAAAAAGAGGAAGAACTTGGATATTTGCTGAAAGTGTAAATAGATCTTAAAGAAATCAATACAAAAGGGCTTTCCATTCTTTTGTCTATCTAATTCTTGTTATCTCTCGTGTTTTCCTTTAATATTGTGAAGATCATTTTGTTCTTAACTCGTTAGTCTCTCTCGATCGCATACTGCTCTGGCCTTTTGCAAATACATTGATCTTGATAACCAAGAAGGAACTTTGTGTCCTTGATTAATAAATCAAGAAGGTTATTTATGGAACTTTGTGTCTTTAAATTTAATCTCATTCACCAACGCAAATGATCTTGTCTTAAATTCTTTGAAGCTTCGCATACACGAAGAATTATTCTCGCTATCTATAATTCTCAATGTTGCTATTCTCGCTCATCTTCTTATTCCCTTTCCTCACCCTCAGTGTAATCGATGATCCTTGTGGAAAACACTTTCGTAATATCCAAGTTTAACCATAAAACAATGTTCTGTACATTTGTAAATAAGTTCGCTTCTCAATAAGGGAACCTCTCCCATTAAAGAGGAGGGACTTTTGTCCCCCGATCGCTTCTTCTAAAAGTCCTATTTGACGACCAACAGCTTTTGGCGACTCACTGGGAAAATCGCATTCCAAGATCAGCAATTTTTCGATCATCCTTTGATCCGCGACTCGCGCTTTCACTCGAGGGAGAAGGACCCTCGGTATCGAAGATTCTCGGGCCAGCTTTTGAGCAACAGGTTTTCCTTTCCCTTCAAATAAAGAACTCGCTCGACGAGCACTCCGCCTGCTCAAGATAGAAGTCCTACGGGTGGTATTCCTTCGTAACCTCGCTAGTCCCAATCTACGAGCTTTGATCCTAGCTGGTGTTACAGTTCCCTTCCAAGCCGTATTTCCAAGAATGGCGGCACAATTGCCATGGGGTCAACGTGTCGGGCCCCTGGCCCTTACTCAGCCTTTGCATGAGTTACCTAGAGGTAACCGAAAGAACTTCCCAAAATTTAGAGGAGATGGCAAAGTACACTCGATGAACACATCATGCAGCCTTCATAGTTGCATGTGGAGTCTTGGGAGTCGATGAAGACGCCTCGCAAGGCCTGCTTCGCTGAGACGCACAGATAATGCCGCCGATCGGTTCTATCACCTTCCTACCGGTGCCATCACCGACTGGAATACAATGAGAACTCAGCTCGAAGCCGCTTTCAAGCCGGCGTAAGATGTGCATGCCCCGCTTGCCCAAATTTCTCGATAAAGAAAGATCCATCGAACCCATGAGAGAATTTGTGGCTCGATTCAACAGACCGATCAACAAAATTCCCAGTAAATACTCGACCGTTGATCAAATTCAAAATGTTTCTTTCTAAATGCTCAAACGCCCAAAGTCAGCTTATGCTCTAAGAAGGGCTAATCTTGGAACGTTAATTCGGATCAAGAACTCGGCCGTTAGTGTCGAGGATGACCTGATCATGTCGTGAAGTTGAGAGAGATCCTCCCAAATCTAAATCTGCCGCTTCTTCCTCTTCCACCTCTCGACCCAATACGATCCATTAGTCCGTAAACTTGCAAATGATCTAGTAGAGCTATAAAGAAACAATTGGCTCAAGATGCCCCGTATGCAGATGTTCCAAGAAGAAATTTCAGCCCAGAAATCGCTTTCAAGCTCCTCACACACAAGACTAGCACTCAAGGACCTCCCGCAAAGTTCCCGTGAATGCAACCTCGTGAAGTTGAAGAGCCGATGATGATGTGGACGATGAAGCTCATGAGGAGTTCCCGGAGGAATTTGATGATGAGGCGGAAGAACTCAAGGATCTCGGTTAATTTCTTTACCACCGAAGGCACTGATGATGGAGATAACTATGATGAAGTGGTAGCAGAGTATGAACAAAGTGAATCATTTGCTGTCATGACTCGAGAATGCATAAGGCAAGGAGAAAGTAACACACCCCATGAAGAAATCTAAGGAGCAACCAAGCAACTATTCCCGTAATTGCCGTAAGAGGATCTCCTATCCCTACCTCATCTCGCACCAAAGGTAAGTCCTCGCCAATCCTACTAGCAAAGTTCCTTCTTTTTTTTCTCCTAAAGTCGATAAGCCTAGAATTCCAAATGATGATGGTCCATCCACCTCTGGATCCTTTGATATTGTTGATCACCTAAAAGGACCAAGGTTCAAATTTCGTTTAATACTACCAAACCCATCCCAAAGCTTTTGCCAAGATGATCCAATTTGTTAATTCCCATTCCAAGACCACCTCTAAAGGCCTTTTGCCCACTCCTCCTTCTATACCACAAACTTAGTCTCGTAGTTGCTGTCACCTCTCCCGTGACAAAATCAAGCCTTTTTATGTAACACTTCTTATAGCTGGCCATAGGCTCAAGAATCGTGTCATAGATTCCGAGCCTCGATAACGTGATGCCTCGCTAAAGTAGCTCATGCTTTAGGCTTGACCTCACTCATTTATGGATCTTGCTACTCCATGGAAAGTAAGGAAGTGCCTTTGTCGGAAGGATTAAAGATGCACAAGTGGCTTTTGCCGCTTTACCCGAAAAGAAAGTCTTGGCTACCATCCTAGTAGTGCAGACATTCCTCCTTCTTATGGAATGTTGCTAAGTAGAACTTCGTAAAGATGTGGGTGGGGAGATTCAAATGGATTGGTCACACGCCCTCATACCTCACAATGGACAAATGAAGAAGTTACTCCCTCGAGAAACAATCCAGTATATTGTGCGTAAAACAGATGATCCTAAGGCACAAATACTCTATGAGGACATAGGTCATGGTAATTACATGATTCTCGTCTCCGATGAAATCCAACCCTCCAAAGTATCACCCAAAGATCCCAATGGTGTTTGGATTTTAGAATTTGATGGAAGTTGTTCCTCGGCCTGGTTCTCGAGCTGGTGTCCTCGCTAGTGTCACCCAAGGCTGCCTACACCCTTTTCATTTAAGTTGCAAATTCGAAAACACTAACAATACAAAGAGATGAGGCTCTCATTCTTGACCGCAAGTGGCCAAAGAACGAGGTGTAAAAATCTTCTCGCTCGTGGTGATGCAGAGCTAATTGTGAAAAGTCAAGCCTTTTTCGTAAAAATGGGAGGTCAAGCATTATCGAATCAGTGTTTGGGATTCAATTGAATTCCTCGATGCTTTCTCCATCAAGCAATACCTAGAGAAAAGAACAAAGCAGGCTGATTCACCGGCCGCCTCGTGGTCATTATCGATTCCCCATCCCGAATTCTCTCAGATAAGTTCACTATCAAATGGTCCACCGGCCTAGTGTTCCTGACAATACCAATAACTGGCAAGTTTTCAACGATGACCAGCATTTGCTTTCCTTCCTGGAACTCAAGGGGAATTTCGAACAACTGTATTTTGAGGGAAGTGACAACCTGCCTCGTGAGAGTGTGTCCTCTGACCAAGCTGTCACCCAAGGAGAAGAAACAGATCAGGAAGGGTGCATTAAACTCAAAGGAAACAAGATTCCCAAAGGTTTGGTGAGTTTGGAGGAGTTGTTTGATAAACATGACAGATATGTAAAATCTAAAGCTTTCTATCGACCTCAAAGAATCACCGAGTATGATAAGATTGATATAGGGAGTTCTACTGATCCCAAGCTGGTAAATATTGGAAAATGTTGCACAACCGATGAGAGGAGAAAAGCAATTGATCTTCTAAGGAAGTATAAGGATGTTCTTGCATATTCTTATGAGGATCTAAAAGCCTTCAAGCCAAAAGACATGCAAAGACTCTATCCTCTCAAACCAGAATCAAGCCTTTCAAGCGTAAACAAAGGCAAGATAATCCCAAAATAGCCGACACTATATTTCAGAGATTCAAAATTGTTGAAGGCTAAAATCATTTTTCCCATTCACCATTCAACATGGATTGCAAACATTGTGCTCATAGGAAGAAGAATGGTGAGATCCGCATCTCGTGTTGATTTCAGAACCCGAATCAAAGCTTCTCTCGAAAGATAACTACCCTCCGCCTATGATGGATCAAATATTGCAAGCAAGAATGTGATCTGAAATGTTATCTATGCTTGATGGGTTCTCGGATACAATCGTGTAGAGGTTGATACTGCAGATCAACACAAGACAGCCTTCACCACTCCTTGGGGTACCTTTGCCTACAAGAGAATGCCTTTTGGGCTGATTAATGCTGGTGCCACTTTCCAGAGAGCTATGGATTTGGCTTTTGGAAGCTTGAAAGGGAAATGTATTGTCATATACCTTGATGATCTGACAGTGTTTTCAAAGACAAGAGCAGATCACTTCACCACCTAAACAGCTTCACGAGAGATGCCGAGAGCATGGGATTTCTTTAAATCCTAAAAATCATCTTCTCGTGTTACGTAAGGAAAACTATTAGGGCACATTGTCTCCAAGGATGGTATCAAGATTGATCCTGAACGAGTTCAAGCCATCCAGCAAATTCCTCTCCCAACCAGTAAAAAAGGCGTGCATTCCTTTTTTCAGAAGATCAATTTTTAAGAAGATTCATCCCCGATTTTGCTGAATTAACTTTGAACATCTCTCGATGATGAAAGGGAAGCAAACGCTTGGTTGGTCTTCTCAAGGAAAGGAATCCTTTGAGGGTATCAAGAAAGCTATTGCTAAAACTCCGCTTTGGCCTCATCCCGACTTCAAGAAAGATTTCATCATCTATTGCTATGCTACGTATAATACCTCCGCTGCCTGCTTAACCCAAGAAGACTCGATGGACATGAGCTACCAATTGCCTTCATGAGCTATATCCTCAAGAATCATGAGCTGAAATACACCATGATGGAGAAGCATGCTTTTGCAGTAGTCAAAGCCGCAAAGCCAAGCCCGCTTCTATATCCTCAACTCTCACTCTATGGTGCCGGTTCCAATACGATCATTAAGTCAATTCTTACACAAAGCAAGAATTTGGGTCCAAGAGAGGAAACTGGGTGGCTAAAGTCCAGAGTATGACATTGATATCAAACCAACCAAGCTGGTTCGTGGAAAAGGTCTTTGTGAGCTCATTCAAAGGAGCCAAACATGAGTTCACTGGAGGAGAAAGCCGACATTCCTACTGTTCTATTCCTTAGTTCACCGATGAATGGTATTCTCGACATCGCCCATTTTCTCACCTATGGGAATGCCCTCTCATTTAACTACCAAGGAAAAGAGGATCATTAAATTGAGATCAGCACAATATGTACTATGGGAAAATGCCTTGTTCAAGCGTGGTTTAGATGGGAGATTTCTGAAGTGTGTGGACAAGGAGCAAGCAGAGAAAGTTGCTCTCAGCCTTTCCATGATCGTGCATGTGGAGGGCACTATTCATCAACAAATACAACCACAAGATACTCCGGGAGGATATTACCGCCTTCCTTGTTCAGAGATGCATCCAAGTGGGTGGATAAATGTGAAGCTTGTCAGACCTTTGTGGGAAGACCTAAATTGGCATCTTTACCTCTCAAGCCAGTTGTGATTGAGGAACCATTTCAGCAGTGGGGTCTAGACTTCATTGGTGCACTGAACCCTATTTCTAGTGCTGGTCACACGCATGTGCTAACTGCCACTGACTACTTCACCAAATGGGTGGAAGCTATTCCACCAAGAGCACTACTTCAAGTCAGTATGCAACTTCATCAAAGAGAACATCTTGGTAAGGTATGGTGTACCTAACAAGATTGTAATGTATAATGCTTCAACTTCTCCTCAACCGAGATAATGGATTTCTGCCACGGGTATGGCATCTCTCTCGCTCATTCTTCGATTATTACCCCAGGAAATGGACAAGCAGTAATCCACCAACAAAAATCTGTGACTATCATAAGGAAGTTGGTCAATGAGTCTCAAATAAACCGGCATAAGAAGCTTTATGATGCTCTTTGGGCAGACAGATCACACCTAAAAGAGCCATTGAATGTCTCCTTTTCAAGTGGTGTATGGAGTAGAAGCTCAATTGCCAAAGATGTTGGAACCGCCACCTTTGCACTGATGAAGGCCATCAAGATACTAGTTTCAAGATGCTCGATAAAAGAATCATGTACTCGCACAAACCGAACGAGGATAGATTGAGGTTGCTGACAGGATATCTGCTCACCAGCAGAAGGTAAAGGTTCTATTTGACAAGAAAGCTAGGTTCAGAGAGTTCCAAGTTGGAGATACCATGCTGTTATGGGACAAAAGACATGAACCTCGTGGCAGCCATGGAAAATTTGATTCATCGTGGCTCTGACCATTCAAGATAAGACACTTTGTTGGTAAGAACTCTTTCTATCTTGATTACATGGATGGTTCTCCTCCTCCCACTTCCTTATAGTGGGCGATTTGAAGTTGTTCAAGTCCTAGGTGACTAGGGAGTCCCTTTGTATATTCTCGTACATGCTGTTTTTGCTTTTCGCTTTTTGGTGTGTTTCCTTTCATGTTGTGTGTGTGTCAGCCTCGTGTTGGTTTGTTTTTGACTCCTTTGCCCAATGGATAAGGCACTGGTCTGCTTCACCGAGTTCTCTAAGTTCTTGCCTTGTCTCATTCCTTGAATTTATACCAAGTCATCCCCAGAAGGAGCCAGCTGTTGTCCACTCAAAATTCCCTGTTCTGATAGAAGTAAAATTTCAAAATTTTGAGTTATGAGTGTTTTCTCTGAAGTGCCTAAGCCGTGAAAATTGAGAAAATCTGTGTTTTGGGTCATTTTGTATGTATTTCGGGCCTGTCGGAAGTTTTTGTCCCGCCTGTCCCAAGTACGAAAGTGCTTTCTGTTCTCCGACCGGCCGAAATCCCCGAAATTGTCCCATTTTCGGGCCCGTCGGATGTTTTTGTCCCAAGTGTCCCAAAACTCAAAGTGCGCTCTGTTCCCCGATCGGCCGAACCACCCGAACCGCGTACTCCGGAACTTTTTGTCCCAGATGTCCCAAGTTCAAACGGACCTGTTGTTCCATTTTCGGCCGATTCACCCGATTTTGTCCCAACTGTCCCGAGTTCAAACGGACTCGTTTCCATTTTCTACCGATTCCTTCCAAATCACTTTTGTCCCAATTTCCCATTTCCAAAAAGTGCGAACCGCCTTTAAAACCACCTGAGTCGCTCGCCGATCGCACATTTTTGTCCCAAGTGTCCCGAAGCCAAAAATGCAAACTGTTCCAATTTCGGCCGAACCGCCCGAGTCGCGCACTTCGCACATTTTTGTCCCAATTGTCCCAAATTCATTTGTGCGTCTTCTCCCCGTTTCACCCGAATCGGCCGAGCCTCGTGTTTCGCGCATTCGCGTCTCACATGTCCCAAGTGAACCTAAGGCAATTCATACTTAGTTTTTCCCGCTCGACCCGAATATGCTGTTTTTCAAAATATGAATTTAAGTTGCGGCTCTGATGCTATCAATCCGAAGATCAAATTTCAAGGACAGCTGGCGGAAGGACGAAGCTCTCAAGACGCTGGTTGCATCAGTTTTCAAAGACACTCATTGTCATCCTCAAGATGAAACGTCTGGTGTGTCCCTCGTGGCAAATACAGAGCTGAGACGTTAGAAAGATTCAAGCAGCGGTTTCTGAAGACAGTGGGTCCCTCTCAGAACTGGCCACCTGTCCCCTTCTCCATCCTTCTTTCTTCTTCCCACTCCTTTCGTATTCCATGTAATTAGTTAAGGCATTGCAATTAACAGTCCTTAACTATTCTCTAGTTAAAAGAAACGGTTACGAGGAGTAACCGAATTGTAAACTATATAATGGCCTTCTGCGCCATTTTAAGGAGGAAGAACTTGGATATTTGCTGAAAGTGTAAATAGATCTTAAAGAAATCAATACAAAAGGGCTTTCCATTCTTTGTCTATCTAATTCTTGTTATCTCTGTGTTTTCCTTTAATATTGTGAAGATCATTTTGTTCTTAACTCGTTAGTCTCTCTGATTGCATACTGTCTCGGCTTTTGCAAATACATTGATCTTGTATAACCAAGAAGGAACTTTGTGTCCTTGATTAATAAATCTGAAGAAGGTTATTTATGGAACTTTGTGTCTTTAAATTTAATCTCATTCAGCCAACGCAAATGATCTTGTCTTAAATTCTTTGAAGCTTCGCATACACGAAGAATTATTCTGCCATCTATAATTCCGAATGTTGCTATTCTACTCATCTTCTTATTCCACTTCTCTATCCTCTGCTTGACTGGTCCACTCATTTATCCTTTGCACAAGTACTTTCCAAATCTTTCCGCAGTTAATTGTCCTCCATAGGGTATTCCCATATTTTCTCCTTTGGCCCATCGGGCACCTCAATTTCCATAAACACCAAAGACAATAGAACAACCCCAAAAATGATTTTCTCTCATGTGCATGCTTCTTCAATGATAGTCTATGTGATGTAACTGGAGATGTTGTAAATCACTCCCTGTGACATCTTCTTCACAATGTGTAGCCACATTGTGTTTACTTGTGACCATATTTCTTGGTCATTCAACTTTGTCACTAAGTGTGCAACTGCTTGTATGATTGGGTACTTCTTTAATTTATCAATGTCCATGCTGCATGGACCCTTGGTGTACCCTAACTCCTTCCTTGTCTCCAAGATTGCAGCCTTATCAGTTAAATCACCATTTAGATCTACCCCTATTCCTTTCAACCATGTTCTACTTGAGATCAATGCGGTTGTGATCCTTACCCTGCATCCTGCAAAGTAGAAGAAATATTCATGTACCCTACTCATCAACCATTGATACAATGGTTCATATTTCCCAAAGTAGGGGAGCTCATACAACTGGTAAACTCCAATGAACTTCAAAAACTTATCCCCAGAATCATCATACACTTGACATGTCTTTTGTTGTGTGCTTATTCATCTTTGTGTTTAATAACACATCCAAGTCCTTCTTTTTTCAGTTGTACGATGGTTGTACTCACTAATATTGCTCTCGGAGGGTCGCACCAGCTTGTTGGCACACTAACCACAAATGACTTCATTGCAAGGCCATACCAGAATATGGTTGGGATATGGGGTGATGACGGGACTATACTACTTGTTTTTTGGTGGTGCAAGGTAGTTAGTAGAGTATCAACCAAGGTAGAGGTACACCCTATAGACATGAGTCCCTCAAAATTTAGGCTTCCTTACAAGCTGGTGCGATCCTCTCGAGAACCATCAAAAATGTCTATTTGGTAGCTTAATAGCCCCTAGATCTAATATGCCATCTCCCCTCTGGTAGGGGATAATCCACTCATAGACCAAGCACATCACCAGGGTAGGGTGGCTAAGGGATTTCCCATGTAGCCTCACAACATGATATAGGTCATGGTATGTGGTCCTAAGAATGTCCACACCCCAAGCAAAGATCCTCCCATGCTTTGCTCAATAGCCATAATAATAGGAGCCTAATAATACAAGAGCTTGTCCCCCCTTGTCTCCCACTAAACGCGAAGCCAAAATACCAATAATGGCCTTGCGTAGAGTGGGGATATGTGTGGAGGAAACTGATAGTAGACACATACCTTGCTTGGCACCCACATTAGATGCTCCATCACCCCCATATATGATGCCCACCGTCTATATATAACCATAGAACCTTTCTCCAATGTCAACCGTCTTCCAGTCATAGGAACAACCAAGATCCTGTAAACATCCTCGAGAGTGATAGTTCACTCCCCTAACCCCAAGAAATTGGAAAGTATTCCAGTTGGCATCCCAGTAGCTCAAAAATCACATAGTATGTGGTTAGTTGGTGCTATCAGCAGCGTTGATAGATCCTCCATATGCCACTCTATGTAGCACACCCCTCTTTACTTGGGAAAACTGTTTAGTAATCTTAGGGAGCCAATCACACTCTTTGGCCTAGCTCCAGTGAACGTACAGGTCCTTCTGCATTCACCAAAACAAGGAAAAGAGCAAGTTAGCAACATGGTTCAATACATAAGCTCATAAAAATAATATAAAAATAATTACAATCCAAAAAAATTCACTTAGGTTACTCAAAATAAGGTTTTGCCTTGATAATTACAAAATTGCCGCCCTATGAGAGTGACAGTTATGTAATTGTTGCGGTGGTTGCCAAACCCACCACCCTGGAGGGTGGTGATTGCATAACCGCCACCCCACATGCAGGTGGAAATTGCGTTTGGAATGGACAAGTTGTCCCCTTTAACCCAAAAATGCAAAAATTACAAAAATTGATCATTTTGGATAAAACAAAATCTAGACCCACCTAGACGACCCCATAGGGAACATTTTGACTGGAACATTTGTAAAAATTATCCCCATAGGTGTAGATTTTTCAATTTTTTACATTTTAGGTTTAAAATAAACAAATTCAAAATACTAACCTTTCGCCTAGCCGCTGGAACTATCACTCACAGGGCCATTTTAATGACATCGCACAATTCATTTTGACTGTATCCATGCTTAAAACGGTCATAGGTAATCCAGAGCTCTAAAATCACTATGAGGGTGAGTGCAAATGAATTTGAAAATGAATGGTTTTAGATATATATGTGTTTTGTTTTAACTTTGTGTTGAGTGTGTTTGCTTTACAGGGTTGGAGCACTGACACATGTATATTTCTATCTCCATCCAAATGGTAAGTCCTCATGTTGTTTTGTTTAAAAGTTTATTTTTTCAATATCATGTATATCTACACTTGAGTCTTGTTTGTATTTTGTAGGCAACAAGATCTTGGATGGCGTCACTTTGGCACATGGGCGTGTCAAGTATAACTTATAACTCCCCATTTTTGGAACACCATACTCGGATTCTACGTTTTATGCCTCTTCATGGATAAAATGATTCTCCAAGGGGCAATATGTACGCACCCAAATTTACACATGCTACATTGTTAGAAATGGTTCAAAAGTCCCCAATGATGATTCATATCTTTTCCAAAGGTGTTCGATCCCCTTTACCTCTTTGTAGTTCATATTTGTAGCTTAGATTACCTTACTTATCCATTTCCTACTTTTTTGTGGCTTTCCGTATTGTTTTTCCTTCAGTTTTGGCCTTTAGTTACAAAAATGCCACCCTACTTAGGCGGTGGTTATGCAACCACTGCCTTACTTGACGACGGTTACGTAACCACTGCTCTACACATGGTAGTGGTTCCATGTGAATTGTCTGAAACTTTCCCAACGTGAATTGGACACATGTTAACTCACTCTAGTTCACCTATAGCACACGTTTCTTGATCAATTTGGCTGATTTTAAGCTTGACTGATTCGTATCAACCTCCTCTTCCACTTCTAATTGTTGATTGAGTGTTAAACTGCCTCTCCTTGTTGTGATGTGGCACCCCATTGCTGCCAAATGGCTTAGACCATTTCCCAACTTGTGTTCTATAAAATCATCACTTCTTCTAAAGTAAATCACCAAAGATTATTTATGTATCTTGCTTACTTGAGCTAGCAAACCTTGCGAGAAACTGCACAACCAAGCTTTATTCTCTTGCACTATATTTCTTCTGCCTGCATTGCAACTAGACTACCATCAAGCTTCCATTGCTCCAACACTTTCTTCTTGCTGCTTCCTCTGCATTCCCAGTTCCTTGAATCACGTGGACATAAAAGATTGGTAAAGATAACTGAGGGGACAAAGTGATACCACAACTGGAATTTCCTTTGCACTGTAATTCTAGGTTGGGGTTGTTATTGAGTTTCTTTATTTATTCATTTATTTCTGAATGTACGCACACTTATCAACTAGATTAGAAGAAATAATTTTATTTATTACAAATAGTTAGATCATTTCCAAGAAGCTTTCACATCTTCTATAGAATTTTCTGGTGATAGATCCTTCCCTTCCTATCCCTATGGATTTGTGAGGGAATAATATCTGGAGGAAGCTTGCTATATCACCATAGATAATAACAAATATGTTATAAATTGTGGTTTCTATTGAATCTTCTCATATTCTATCTAGGAAGTTAGGGGAAGAAAATATTCTTAGAAGCTTCAAATCTTCCCGTGTCTTTGAGATAGGAAGAGGATTTGATAATCCACAATTATTAATTGGAAAAAGCTTCATTTAAATTAGAATAGATTTAATATATTATTGCACAGATAAATAGCTACATCCGGCTATTTATTTGTATAGGATTTGTTAATTAGGATTAGAAGCAATTTATTTCTTCATTTCTTCATTATTCCATAAAGTTCCAAAAAACACAAAAAATTCTTTTAATTAGATTAATTGCTTTGCATTGCTTTATTTCTTTTATATCAAAAATAAAAAAACATAGTGTAACTTTTATTTACTTAGATTAGTTTGTTATTTATTTTCATAGATTAAGTTGCACAAATGCATACATGACCATTCTTGACCACAACAAGAAAGAACATATGGTTGTGATCCATGGGTCCCCCAACCAAACGAGCCCAAAATTCTCATGGATATAGATACTAGACTTCATATGTTTGTCCTCAAAACACCATCACAATATTCTTGATCGCATTGCACAACTCAATGTCTTAAACATCGAGGCCGACAAGGCTTATGAATATTGGACTACCCCCGACAATAGAGTCTAGATCAAACACATATGACCATACAAGGACCACAACCAGAGAGAGTTTACGGTTGTGATCCAATGGTCCCCAAACGAACGGGCCCAAAGACTAATTAGACTTAGACACTAGATTACGTGCACTAGTCTTTAGAACATCCCCACTTCTTCCGATATCATTAGGCAATTTGAACATTCTTAAGAATCTCATTTATCCTCGCGTTCTAGATTTAACCAGCTAACTATGCATAGATCTAGCAGAACCATGCCTTTCTCATTTATTTCATGACCTTGTCTAGACATCTGTAATGCCCCACCTCAGGACACCGCGAACCACACCAAAATGCAACTAAAAATTTGGGTAATTTTTTTGTGAACTAAATAATACTAATGTTTGCTTCACCGTTTCCCATTAATAATTAATTTATATTAATTTAATTTACCCAAAATTAAATAAACAAACCCAATAAACAACTTAATTATTTTATTCTATTAAGTTCACTAGGGTCACAAATAAAAGTCTACACCCCTTTATAACTTAATTAGTTTTCCCCTTTTTAAATTAATTTACCCACACCCCTTCCTATAATTTATTTCTCATTCCCATCAAATTCCCATGACTTAAGAGTGTGTAGGATTAAATAGGAACCCTAGGATCAATCACATCTGGACCCTTGATTTCAAATTTACCCTAAAGTTACCCTAAACCCTCTTTATCTTTTCTTTTCTCTCCATTTAGTTTTCATTTAGTTTTCTTTTTTCTGTAGGTTGAGGAGCTATGGAGTTTTGGATTCATGGAGATTTTGATGAAAAATCTCATTATTCTATGATGTAATTTTTAAAAAAATTTACTTAATTGAAAATCTAGGGTTGTTGGGTATCTAAAATACCCACAATTTTTCTTTTGTTGAATAAGACAAATATGCCCGAGAAAACACACACACACACACACACACATAAACCACACCATTTGTATAATGATAAATATTATAAAACCGAATTTATTTACAAACCCAAATGCCAAAATTTATAGGTTTTAATGGATCCACATTTTACTTTATTCTTTTTTTGCAGATTGGGGGTGTGGGATTCATAGTGAAGGGGTGAGGAGAGGGGCTTTGTGTATGGTGGAATGGAGGATGCTTGGTGGGTGGGTGCACAAATGTTGGGGAGGGTTCGACCCGTCCCCATCCCATTTACTTTGCTTTTCTTTTAAAACTACATACCTATCATAATTTTCTTCTATGATATGATATTTTTTTGTTTTTGTTTTTATTTTTATTTTTATTTTATCTTTATTAATATATAAAATTTAACATATAGAATAATATATTAATTTGTATTTATTATTATCTTATATTTAATATTATATTCATTATATATATTATAATAATAGGTACTTGTAAATTATAGAATATTACAATTAAAATATATCACTGAAATAATATAAATTAAATAATGAATATCTTTGTAAGAATATAATGTAGTCATATTTTAAAATATCACTATATGGAATATGTTTTAATAATTTTATATCATATGCTATGAGAAGGAAGTTTGCTATTAGTCAAGAATTAATAAATTTTGGGATGTTACCTATATGAACTATGCACTTTGTAAGTTTTGTTTTTGAAAAATCTAGATGAATATTATTTACTTCTTTATGTGAAAAGAAAGCATGTGGCAAGGTATTTCAAATAAGAAAAGAAGCTTGAAATATGTCTAAAAATTTACAAGGAATACATATTCAAAATTGTTTTTTTTAATATAATCATCTATTAAGTTTTCTCATGAAAATGGGGTATAATCTCATTTCATTTCTTTGTATAATGTTACCAAACTTTGTAAAAGAGACATAAAAAGGCTAACAATATTTCCAATAAACCGACTTTCTTTTCAAAATGGATTTCCAACAAATCATATTAGAGGAATATAACTATCTTGCAAGATTTCTTTTCCAAGGAGCTTAAACTCACAATTACAACATGTTTTTCAACTACTTAAAATACGTAAGAAAACAACATATCAAATCTTCTTTCCAAGGTTGAAGGTAGGTTACACCTACAAATGTGACACTAATTTACAAGTGATTCCAAATCACAAAGAGGATACTTTACAAGACAAGGAACTTTCCAAATAGCCACATTCATGAGATTACAATGAGAGTAATGTTCACCAAAAATAGGAGAAAACAATGAAGAACCATGGTGACAAGAACCTCCAAACATCCTCCAAATTTGAGCTCCAACCTTGAGTGTTTTTCCAAGAGACCAAAACCAAGAGAAGGGCTTGTTTTACCACCCAACCAATAGGCATCATTACATGTCTTTCCAAGGGTTGGAAGACATGCTAGCCTCCCCCAAGCCCATGGGAGAGAGAGCTAGCTTCCAAAATTGTGCACAAGATATAGGGAGACATAACAACATTATTTTCACATACAAAACAAGTCCATGCACTAAGAAAAAACACAACATTTTGCAAACAAGGAAAGGAGGAGAAAACATATTCATCCTCCAAAATGGGGAAGAGAAGATGAGATACCCAAGGTGCCAAAAGTGTGGTCCAACCATAAGATGCACACAAACAATTTCTTCACAACCTCCTTATTCCTCCAAGACAACAAACCCTCCTTATTGCTCCACCCATTTGCCTAAATCCTTCTTGGGAGGATTTTCAAACCCATTGGGTTTCCTCTCTAACAATGGGGAAGGGGATTCAAACCATATGAACCACCTTCCCCACCTGAAAATATTTGAGGGGAGTAAAAAGAACCTACATGGTTTTCCCATCAAGCCATGAGGTTTGAGAGGGGAAATCCCTCTCTCTCCCCCCATAAAATTCAAAATCCATTAAGCCATATGATGGATGGAGAAAATAAAACATAAAAACATACTCAAGAAACAACACACATGAACAAAACACACATTTAAAATAAGAAAGGCTAAGTTATAGCATGACATAAAACATAGAATGAGCTCAAAGAGCCTACCTTCAAAATATCTCCAACACTCTAAGATTTTCCAACCTCCTTATCCAAGAAAAGTCTAGCTCCAAAATATCCAAGCACCAATCCAAAGCCCAAAACAAAATTTCTCTTTCTCCCCTATGAGGAGAATTTGAATAAACCAAAATTTTTGTCACCAATTAGGGGTGACATGTGTCACCCCTCTCTTCCCTTTAAGTGAAAGATTCCCAAAATAAAAAGAAGAAAAGATAAACTCAATTTTAACACTCTTCTCACAAATTTCCCAAAAAGAAAAGAAAACATGCTTGTTCAACTTTTTAAAAACACACGAACCAATCCATATTACATGGATGGTGACCAAAGAGAGAGAAAATGGGAGGGAAAATCCTTTATGCCTTGAAAGTAAACACCCTACCTAAAATTTAGGGTCCAAGTGTAGACACTAAAATTAGGTCACACTCCCCTTTCGTCCCTCAACAAATAAGCACCTCCATCACATTCAACTAGCCATGTTCACCTTCACCTCACTAATATTAATTTAATTAATTAAATTAAATTAATTCATTATCCTCAAAATATTTTTTATTTAAATATCTTAATTTAAATAATATCCACACATACACTTCACTTAGACACCTCATCAAGCCAACTCACCCTAAGACCTATTCTTAGTAAGTTGTCATAATTAACTAAGACTTACCTAAACCCTAAAAATCAATGCCTACATTCCTCTAACCACATTCCCGCATGCTTACAAGAAGCTCCCAATCTAATCCATGGGTTAACGACATGAGATCTAAGGAAATCAAGAGGATCTCCCTAGTTTAGTAAACCTAGGAAATCTCACCTTGACCGACGCCGGTTACCCCTAACCATCGCCGGTTAAGTCGGAATCACTGTCGGTTACCCTTTTAACCCCAAAACAACCTTATTATCAAGGTTGGAAGAAGGTTAGAAAATATTGGAAAAGTTGGCAAACATTAGCACATTCCAGAGAGATATTGCATCTTTTGAGAGTGAATTCCAACGAGAACACGCATGCAAGGAAGGAGATCAAGCATCTTTTCTTGCACAACCATCCCAACAATGATCTGATCTAACCAAGCAAAGAGGAATGTACATGTAGCCCATGCAGAAGATTTCCTTCAGTTGGTGATCACCTGTAGCCTTCAAAACCTCTCATCAGCACCTCCATCCCTCACTCACAAGCATCCAGGACTAGAATCCGAGTAAGTAAAACATTCTACTTCTCTGGTTCACTTCATTTTGTCACTATATTATCACCTATTGTTTACCTAGCCATCCATTGACCTCCTTCAACATTCCCCCTCCATATACCCATTAAAACCTCGCCAAATCTCTCCCAAATCACCCAATACCTTATCCCGACCAACCAAAATCCTTTATGCAAATGCAAAGGAGACCCAAAACCCATTCTGTGGCATTCCTAGTTTTCCAATGTAACCAGCATTGGTTACACCCAACCACCATTGGTCACCCGAATCGACATGGGTCTCTCGTATTTACCCATACAACCTAGAACAATGACCTATCCACCTAATTCCCTCTCACACTCATTCACCTGGTGATCTACCTAAGACCTCTGTAAAACTTTCAGAGACCCAAAACCAGTTTATTTGACCTTGATCCTATTCTAGCCTAGCACATTTGTTAGATTAGATCTATTTCTTATTGTGTTTTAAGTGAGATACCTAAATCATTTCAAATTACAATAGGATTTACTTTATTTACCACATTAAATTGTTTAAAATAGTGGACTGATAGCCATCTAGGAAGTATCACACTTCCCGGATCTAGCATACGCTAGGCAGTTCACTGCATATATTGTTTAACTTTTTCTGGTGGTCTTGCTTTGTATTACAGGTAGTTCCTCCTAGCCAAAAGGAAGCTCTCATGATCAGTTGTGGATTTAAAATTCATACACGCGCAACAACCCATCAACCAACATTTGAACAAGTATTCCTCCTATGCCCGTTACCCTATCTGTTTTGTCAATACTTCAAAGAAACGATCTAGAAAATGGTGAAACATTTTGGCACGCCCAGTGGGACCCATCCGGGGTTCCTTGCATTTCATTCATTCCTAGGAAAATTTGTGTTTGTTTCCCTTCTGAAAATCATACACATTAATTTTCTTCCTTGGTAACCCACCTTTTCTTTCTATTTTGCTCTAAAGGAAACCTTTCTTTTGGTGTAATTAAAAAGAACCATTTCTTTGTGTTTTCTGCATTGTAGTGAAAGAGCATCCCTCTTCCTCTTCATATTTTTGTGTCATCCAACTTCACACTTTGATTTGGGCTTAAAAATAAGTGCATTGCATTCTCATTTATCGCATTAGCTCACATTAATTACGGGAACCTATACGCTTTGGAGGTCATGACTAGTGATGGTTGACAAACGAAACGTAGAAAACACTTTCTTTCTCTTTCTCTCTCTATGATTCTTACCAAACCTCACAAAAATTGAAAATAAAAACATTCTTAAACAACATCTTTCCTGGAAGAAGATGTAGGTGATCACATGATCACGACACAAAGGCACCCACATTACTTTGTCGAGTCATACTTTAGAGCGAGGCCTGCCCCCACCATAACATACCTAAAACCTCACCTTTTAGATCTCCTTCTTCATAGGAAGCCATCCTCACCAAAAAAATCTATTTCACAATTCATGTGTCAGTCCTTAAATAACATAAGCTAAACAAACATAATAGAAAAGGCACTCCTAGGATCACATTTTTCTTAGTGTTTTTGCTTGGCTTGCATTTTGAGGTGAGAGATCATGTTCTTCATTTTTCTTGTTCATCCTTGCACGCTCCTCATCACAGCTGGTGTATTCCGGCTTCACCTGAGTGTGCCTGGGCCATATCATCATCATTCCCAGAATTATGGGTTTGATTCTACATCGATTTTAATTCACAACCACTTTTCTTTCATCATCAAGTTTCAATTTCATAAAGAATCGCTTGCCGGTTACCCTCTCGACTGTGATTGGTTATACCCAACCGATGTCGGTTCCAGGTCCTTTTGTTAACCTACCTAAAAGGAAATTTTATTCATTTTCTTCCACTTTTCATAGTCCCTATCACTACCATCATTCCCATTGACATTGTAAAACACCATCAGATTTAACATACCTGCCAGATTTGACCTTCTCCTTGATTTTTCACTCACTGACCATTTTCTACAGTGACCGGTAGCGGTTACCCATGACCGGCGTCGGTTTTCTTAACCAACATCGATTATCTTGTTTCACTTTCCAACCACCATTTGGTACCTAATACACTTTTTACCATCAGATTCACTGTTCTTACTATTTTTTGTGTCATTTACAGAGAAGCAACCCTACCTAATCAGTACTAGTTCACATGGTGTTGACCCAAAGACAAGAAAGTGCACTTGTGTTTCACACTAGTTGTCAACCACTCCCACCTAGTCCTTCACCACCTTCCATTTTATCACCAACCATGGATCCCATCCAACCTATCACTATCGCTACTGAGAGATGAGGAGTTCACACGACTCCTTGACCAAAACCCTACCACCTTGCAATTTTACCTTTCCCACTCGTCCACTCGAGATGCCTCAGGTCAGTTGATATATGACATGCCCGTATCTATCCCCCCGACTCTCACTCCCACTCTTACATTGGCTCCATTTAGCTCTGTGATGCCCGCATCTACCTTACCCCCAGTCATTTCATAGCTAGGTCCTATACCTACTATGACTGCCATGTCTGCCACCTCCATTACCCCCGCCACATCTAGCATACCCTCAAAACTACCCAAAATGCAACCTCATCTGCCCCTAATGTCTCACACATACCTATAGCTACACTACCACCTCCCGTGTCGGTGACCCCTACCCCTTTTCAGAACATGGTCCTTTCCATTCCACAATCATTAACTCCCATTGCCACTAGGGTTACCACGACCCTTCCACCTCCATATACATACTATCGCAGCCTCCCGTTTCATCCATTATTCACTTAGGGTATGTACCCCCTATTTCACTGCCTTCTTCCCAATCAACCTACATGGTAGCACCATACACTGGAGTGCCACCCCATTATATGCCCAAAACCAACCCTCTCATGCTACAGGAGGCACCCAATCATCGCAACCTACCAACGACCTAATCAAATTGATGTTGGACAAGATGCAAACATTAGAGGCATCGGTTTCTAGCTCCGCAACACTCTCACCTACGATGAGATTTGTAATGAGCCCATCCACCCATCCATTCCTATCTCGCCCATACCCCGTGCATTGGGAAATGCCTAAATTCAATCGTTTCAATAGCAAAGAAGACCCACAGCAGCATTTACTGGTCATTCAAACATGGGTGTTATCTGATCACTCACGATGATGCCTTGCTCTTGAGAACCTTTCCCATGTCTTTGACTGGACCTGCATTAGATTGGTATAGTGGGTTACCTAGACACTCTATATTCTCATTCAATTAGGTAGCCCAAGCCTTCTTAGATCATTTTTCTATCAATATCGCCAAGAAGGTTACCATGACCGTCCTATACTCCACGCATCAATATGAGGATGAATCTATCACATTTTGTCACTCACTGGCGTAGCTTGATCAATCAACTCACCTTCCAACTGCCACAAATAGAACTCATTGAGCTCTTCACATGGGCTTGTGCTAGACATATCTCACCGACCTTGTAGGTCCAAACCTTTCGAACATTCGATGAAGCATTCACTATGGCACGAAAGTTAGAGATTCAGGCCATCAAAGAGAAGAAAATCCAATTACACAATAAGAATTCGACATTGAAGTCGAATGATACCCATTCTTATTCCAAACCAAAACCAATTATTCAAAAGCTAAGGCAACACTAATGCAATGGTACTCAAGGCTGACCCAACTCATCCATCAAGTCAGGCTACCCCCTCATCTAATCTTTCACCCATCCAAATTTTTCAATTGAGACGAGAGCAACAGAAATACACTCCAATTGGGGAATCTTACCAAATTCAGGGTCATTACCCTTCCACCCATAAAACCACACACTGGTTTTGACCCTGCTCGCCCCATGCACACATGGTACAAAGAATATGACTTCTGTAAGTATCATTGAGTAAAGGGTCATAGTGATGAAAATTGCATCACTTTCAAAAATATTGTCCAAGAAATGCTCGAGAAAGGTGAGTTAACCATGGATAATCCTAACGCATTTGCCAACCAAAACCCACACATCTTCAAGAAACCATTTCCCATCCATGCCCCTTCTTCTGATCAAACCGGTGAGACCTCAACTCATGATACCCATACCCGCGAGGTCCACACTATCTTTAATGACATACCTGTTGCCTCCCAATTACCTCACATTCCTTCCATAGAGGAAATCCTAGCCTGAAATCCTCCTTCTACATTAGAACCAACCTCCCTTGTTCCTTCACCCATAGAGGAACATCTTTCATCTCCTTCATCACCTACGAAGGAGTATTCCGCTAAAATCGAAACCATCTCACCCTGGCTTTCTCCACTTAAAGAACCTTTACCCACAAAGTACCTCCTCCACCCATGAGGAGCACCCATTACCTTTTCACACACACGCAGGAGTACCCATCATCTCCTCCACCCACAGAGGAGCACCCATCATCTCCTCCACCCATGAGGAGCTCCTATCATCTCCTCACCTACCATAGACCCAAATGAGATACCTTTGCCTCTTGGTGAGCACTCTCCATCCGCTACCCAAAATCCTGTAGACCTACTTTCAACTCTCTTACCCACGGAAGCTGAAGCTAGCCAATTTCCTATCTCTAAGACACATTTTATGAGAATTTCCATTAGGTCCTCATCAACTCTACCTATAGACGTGTCGTTCTCGCATTTGGCCGATCACTTAGATTATGTGGATAGATCCTTACTATGGGGATGCATTTTGCTTCCTGTCTTAACGCAGATGTAGAGGTCACTTACTAATACTTCCACTATCTACCCAAAAGTATTTCAACGAATCGAACCAAACACAACCACCTCTATCACAAATCCTTCCATGGCACCTATCATAGCTCAAACCACATCCTTACCCATAGCCCAATCTATATCTAAACCCAAACCCACACCTATGACATCATCCTCGACTAAACCTATTACCACTTTAGGGGTCACCCCAACTACCAACCTTACTTAAAACTAGATTTAACTACATTCTCTAAAGTTGACACCACACCTACTCGACACCCAAACAAGCACCACACCCATAGAACTCATACCCCACTGCGCCATCACACTGCACTGTCCCATGTCTATCTTAGGATCTCAGCTTCCCCACATGGTCAAAAACCTCCACCCATCAATAAACCAAAAACACAACAACCCATTCCTTCCTCACAAACCTCTAACCTACCTAGATGCCCAACACAACTTACACCCACACCTGTAGCATCTTTACCACCCATACCTCCAATACCCTCAGTTATTGCTTCACTACCCACTACACTTTAGTCACTGTCTCTCACCCCAAGCATGACCCACGTCATCTACCTTCATAACACCTCCATTATCCCCATGGGTAACTCACCCTCTTCCCCCATCTACTTTTCCTTCTAGACCTCATACACCCATATCACCTTTACCCAAGAAGGTGCAATCCAAAAACAAAATTCCACTACCCCATAATAAGGTAGTCAAAACAACCACACACCCTCCTACTCATTCACCTACTATACCCATACCTAAACCAACACGACCGACACCCAAAACCACGCCAACACCCAAACCCATAGCTCAACCCACTCCTCCTCTTCGAAAAGTTGTTTCTTAACAATCAACCACACCTACACTCAAACACACGCTCACTTCCCATTGTGATCCACAAGGGGTCTTATGCCAAAATTTTAACCAACCTCCTCGACACTTCACATCACATTACTACCACTCGGGGCCTTATGACCCCCTCAAACCCAAGCCAAAAGGGTTTGATGATACTAAAATTTTCACCTACCATCGTGTTCCAGGGCATGATGTGGAAAACTACAAGGCCTTGAAAACCATCCTTATCTAGTTGTGCCCCCAAAAGCCAACTTTGATGATGATGACCTTCTCGATGAGGATCCTGCTTCACCAACACCCATTCCCATACTACCCACTCAATAACCAAAAACTCCATCCTCACAACTCCTAGAGCCACCCCCAAGATTTGAAATTAACATGGTTCACATTAGAGAACTTGCCACGCCACCACCCAAATGTCATTGCACCCAACTCACCTCACAGGTTTTTTCTCCTCTGGTAGGTTTTTCCCATCGTGTCATTATACCACTCACCCTACACCTTCTCCATTTTCCAACTCCCCTCAGATCAACATGATACACGTCACTACATGTGCTTAGAAGGATAAGGGTAAAGAAAAGGAAACTGACCCACCAACCAATCCTATACCCAACATACCATCTACACCCATACCTAAAATCACTATCCGCGGCCCTACATACCCCATTTCTAATGGCGTCACACATCACACCATGCTCAAACAATTACACCAGTCTCCCCTCAAAATGTCCCTATATGACCTCATCCAAATGTCGAATCCCATCGTCAAGCTCTCATGGAGGTTCTTCAATCTATTGAGGTTTTACCCAATGACCCTACACTTGTGGCCTCCATTATCACACCCCATCATGTAGCCTCTCTCACTAAATTACCACCTTCATCTTCACTCCACCCTATTCACCAAGTGGCCTCCCTTAGCTTCTTAGAGGAAGAGATCGCACCACACAAAAATGATGACCTAGACTAGCCCTCTTCATCTCTATCCACATCGATGACATACGGGTATGCCGTGTGATGATTGATGGGGGCTAGCATTAACATCATTTCATCCCATGCATTTGCTCAAATGCACATACCTGACAATTGCATGATAAACATCCGGTCATGTTACATTCATTTAATGATGTTATCACCTCTATACTAGGTACCGTCATCCTCCACGTTTGCGTGGGCCCCCTCACTGTTCCAAAATTGTTTTACATTTTGGAAGGGGAATTCCAATATAACCTATTGCTTGGTAGACCCTAGATTTGTGTCATGGGTTGCATTCCTTCCACTTTGCATTGTTGTGTAAAGTTTGAACACGAAGGACACACTTATACCATTCTAGCTGACCCATCACCTTTTAAAACATGCAACATGCTTTATTGACCCAATGATGTGCTCATACCTATTAAGCCACTACCTCTCGCAACTATTACTTCTTCACCTACACTTCCACTTACCAGTGCAGTTGCTGTTTCTACCACACATACCTCCTCCATTCCTACCACTGCCATAACCTCCACGGCTGACCCATCAGCTTCCCAATCTGTTAACTCCACCTCCGCATCGACCTCCAACACATCATCCATTCCAGCTACCTACATACCAACCACTGATCCCTTGGAAGGTGTTTTTCAACGCCTCACTCTGGGGGAGTACCGCCTATATAGTGTCAACACATTCCTTACTCCATAAGAGTACGGAATTCTTCACCAACACCCTCGTTATGATCACCGTATAGGAGAATGTCTCTTGTATGGTCTCCCTCACCTTCGTACTAGTCTCACCTGTGGGGGACTTGATACTACCACTTACACACCCGAACCACCGCCACAAACTTGCCCCTTTTCTCGATGACTTTCAATCACTTACCAATCACCGTTTTTCCCACACATTCCGATCATCGATGTGCGTGGAAAGGTTTTGGTTTTGGCTTTTACAAGTAAGGCCGCCGTACTATTATTCCATGTACCACCCACAACCATAATGACCGTAGTGGTATCGGATTTCCTGAACCACCTACCAAACAAGCCCACATTGAACTCAATAAGGACACTAACCCTTCTCCACCTTCTTCACCCGCTCCACCTTCATCACTAATTTTACCGATGGAGTCGATGGATCCTAAATCTATCCCTCCTAACTTTTTTTTTTTTTCATAAACACCATTTCCTTGGGGCCTCTGACTTATGAACATGAGGGCGAGGCCCCTTCCACTCTTCCTTCCTGTATCTTGAAATGATCGATGACAATACACCTTCAATTAATGTCGTTCAATGTCAGGATGATGAATCCATACTCACCTACCTTGGTGCAAAAGACTCATATATTCATCGGTCGTTACCTTCTGAGATGCAAACCATGTTGAATGAATCGACTATCGAGATCAACATTCATACTCAGGATGACCCGCACATCCTAAAGATTGGACAATCTTTAGATGCTACTAAACAGGAAGCCATCACTTCTTTTCTCAGAGATCATAACCACACTTTCGCTTGGTCTTACACAGACATGCCTAATATTGACCCCACCATAGTGGTCCATAATATCATAACTATTCCCGATGCCAAACCCATTAAACAAAAGCTGAGGAAAATGTACCATTGCATTGCCCTTCTCGTCAAAGAGGAACTTCAATGCCTTATTTCTGCTTCCTTCATCTTACCCATTAATTATCCTTGTTAGATTTCTAACATTGTCCTTGTCACTAAGCCGATAGGGAACTCCGTATTTGCACGTACTTCCATGACCTCAACCTAGCATGTCAAAAGATGACTTTCCCTTACCTAGTATTGACTAGCTGGTTGACCTAACCACTGGCCATGAGATGCTATCACTCATGGATGGATTCTCAAGTTATAACCAAATCCTGCTTGCCCCAGAGGATGAACACAAAACCTCATTCATCACCCCTTAGGGGACCTTATACTATCGAGTCATGCCTTTTGGCCTTAAAAATATTGGTGCCACATATCAGCAGGCTATGAATTACATCTTCCATGACATCATACATCGCATATTGGAAGATTACATGGATGATCTCTTGGCCAAATCTAAATGCCGCTTCGAGCACCTTACCATCCTCAAAACCATTTTTGACCGTCTCATTAAATATTGTGTCTGCCTTCAGCCTAAGAAATGTGTCTTCACGCTTCTCTCAGAAAGCTCTAGGGATTTATTGTTTCCTCCATGGTATAAAGGTTGACCTCACTAAAGTTAAGGGCATTCTAGAAATGCCTCGCCCACTAACCTTAGACAACTCCGTAGCCTCGCAAGGTAAGTTGCATAGCGATCTATTCGTTGTTTCATTTCATAATTATCTGATCGATGTCAACCATTTCATCATCTTCTCAAGAAGGATGTCTCCTTTAAATGGGATGATGACTACCAAAAGATTTTGAGGCCTTAAAACAATACCTTCTCTAACCACCCGTACTCATTCCACCTAAAGACGATTAACCTTTTTACCTATACATATCCACTACTGATCACTCCTTGGGAGCCATGCTTGCTCATTGTGATGAACAACACACGGAGCAATCGGTTATTACATAAGCCATACTCTTTTAGACTATGAAACCCAATACAACGACCCCAAAAATCTTTTCCTAGCCTTAGTTTTCATTGTCACCAAACTCCGTCATTACCTACTCAACCACAAAACCTATGTTATGACCAACACCAACCCCTTACACTTCATGTATGCCAAACCTTATCAAAATTAGTGTGCCGCATGATGGCTTATGATTTTAGCTGATCTTGACCTTGAATTCATTCATCAAAAGTCCATCAAGGGCCAAGATATTGCTAAACAATTGGCTGACACACCTATCTTCAGGGATCAACACTCTAATTTTGACTTTCTAGATGAGTCGATTGCTACCCTTTCCCTGGATGAACCCCCTTACCAAATGACACTCTTCTTTGATGGTTCCAAGTGTCAGCGTGGGGGTGGGGCTGGTATTATCCTCATTCCCCTTGAGGGTGAACCCATGCCTTTTTCTTTCAAATTAGATTTTGAATGTACCAATAATATTGCCGAATACAAAGTGCTCATACTAGGTCTCCATGCCACCTACGCCCTAGATGTCAAATCAATCAACATCTTTGGTGATTCTCAATTGGTCATAAACTAAGTCAATGGTATGTACCAATGTCATAACGAGATACTTCAAAAGTATAAACATCATGTAGACATACTTTTGACCACCTTTGATCGTTACACCCTTCAAACCATCCCATGTTCAACCAACAAGTTTACAGATACCATGGCCTACTTAGCTTCCCAAATACCCACTTCACCCGCCGATTCTACAATCTTTGTCACCATACAATGACTCCAATCACCTTCTTATTTACCTCATGATGTTTACTCGATTGGAACCGCTACCCCTGACCTGAGTGACCTTTGGTATAAACAATACTCCGACTACCTTTCTCTCTCCATCTTACCTCCTAATCTCACCCGTAATGGACAACGCACCTTCCTTAAAAAGGTCTCTCATTACATCATTCTAGGGGCCTCCTCTATAAGTGCAGATTTGATGGTATTCTCTTACGATGCCTCACAAGTTCTGAAATTCCTTATACCATTAAGGAAGTTCATGATGGCATATGTGGAGGTCACTTCAATGGCCTTACTGTTGCTAAGTGTATTCTTCACCTGGGATATTACTGGTCGACCCTTAACCATGATTGTTGTGACTATGTCAAACGTTGTGTAAATTTCCAAAGACATTCCAATCTTCATCACACACCCAAATCATGCCTTACAGTGCTCGCCGAGTCCTTTGTCCCTTCTCTCAATGGGGTCTGGATCTTTTAGAGAATTTAATCCTCATTCTTCCCAACACCATCAATGGATCATCACTACTACCGAATACTATACAAAATGGCTGAAGCCATACCACTCATCTACATGAAAGCCGAGAAAATATGTGAGTTCATTAACCACCATATCATTTGTCGCTTTGGTGTTCCTCATCGCCTCATCACTAATAATGGAAAACAATTCAAAAACAAAACATTGAATTTTTTTTAGCGATGCCTTTAACATTCAGCTTATTTTCTCATCACCTTATTACCCACAAACAAATGGCCAAGCCGAATCCACTAACAAAACCTCAACAAAATTCTTATGAAATTGGTTGACAATACTAGGAAGGATTGGCATACGCACATTCCTTTTTCCCTGTGGGCATACCGCACTAGTATTCGCACTTCCACTGCAGCCACACCATTTTCTCTCGGGTGTACGGCATGCAGGCGCCTAGCCTCTCGAAGTCTAGATCCCCTCACTCCGCATTTCTCTCCATGACATGCTCAATGATGATGAATTTTGTCAGGACCATTTAGCACAACTAGAGTTATTAGATGAATGTTGTCTTAACGCTTTGGATCACCTTCAAGTTTACCAAAAACGTATCAAACATGCCTATGACAAACATGTCCATGCATGAACCTTCCAAGTCGGTGACCTTGTCCTGAAAGAAAATCAACATGTAACTAAAGTAGAAAAAATTAAATGGGGAAAATTTACTCCTAATTGGCTTGGACCATACATCATGACTCATACTTATGGATCAGGTGCTTATCATTTATCTTCACTCGATGGTAAACCCAAACTTGAACCCCTTAACACCTTGCATATTCAACCATTCTATTGTTGACTTGTAGTCCTCCCTCACCTTTTGTCTCTTTCCATGCTTGTCCCTTGAGCGCTATTCACTTCATACACCTCACCAATGATTAAACAAGAATCATGTGAGTACCCATCACATTTTATCTTCTCTTGAATATGTGTACCATAATGCTGCACATAGCATGATTCTCATGGATACTTTTCGTCTACCTTTAGATGAGATCCCATGGTTGTTTCACCTTGCCTTTTGAACAAGAGTCCTATTCTCCACCTTGGTCTTGTCCATGACTTCAAAGACCTCACATGGGACCAAACTCCTTGAGTCAAACTTCTAATAAAAAGATAAGTCCCTCAAAAGGACATTTTCCTCTTGACAACTATCACTATAAATAAACCTCCCTCAAAGGACAACTATGCAAAAGCTCTTAAAAAAACAAAATAAATAAATAAATAAAAATGAGAGCAACCAAAGCTTCCCGCATCAATCAGTCTATCTCAACTATAAGTCAAAACACTCAACCTTTTTGTCATGGACTTGCCCATTGTGAGCTAGGTTCTCTTGCTCAAAATGCATGCTACCTATACCATATATAAAAATTACCCACTTTTCACCCTTCAAACCATGCCCACTCTCATTTCCTACTGCCTCAAGGGACTTCTTGGAACTTAGACATTTGGTGATCATGTGACTACTTTTCACCGTAGAACAATCCATCATGCAATGTCTTTAGGGTCTTATGTTCATCACCTCCACCAAGTTATGATCTACATAGTATGATCCTACCCAATTAGGTGGCTTTATTGCCCCTTCTTATCTTTTAACCATCTTTGTTTAGGTTTTGATTACCTTATATAGGACATGGTACTTGATAATTAATTTTGTGGTAATCTCCTTCTTTCGCCACAATCACCCTCACCTACATCATTTTACCTATAATCTACCCACACCTAATAGATCTAAAACCCACACCCTACCTAAAACCTACTAACTCATTTTCATACCTCCTCATATTCTTCCCTAGCTTATGGGAGAACTACATCGGCCTGAGGTCCCTTTTCGCTGGGACTATGTAGGCAGCACTCCAAGGGCATGGGGCCCTTGAAGGTTAGCTCAGCCATCCTCTACCCTCAATAGTTCATCTTCCATGTGCCTCACATTACATCACACCTAACTTCGTTTCCCTTTTATACCCAAAATTGGAAATTAAACCACATACATAACAAGTTGTTTCATGTTTTAAACATTATCACAACATATATTTATTACACCTACCATTTCTCTATCATCACTATGAATAGATTATACCACATCTCACATATGACCCTTAGTATCATTCATTGCATAAAATAATGAATCACAACTTCACTTACTTTCAACTCAACCATGCCAATTACCTGACTCAATCATGCCTAAACCAACTCGACTTGATCCATGCCTATAACGTGACTCGATCCATGAATATAACCTTACTCAATCCATGCCTATAACCTACTTGATCCATGCCTAAAAACCAACTCCGACTCAATCCATGCCTAAATTGACTTTGACTCCATTATGCCTAACTCACCTAATTTCCATTCATATCAATACAACAAATTCATATCTCAAAACACATCAACAAATCAAAACAAAAATACCATGTACCTCATCAACACATCAACACATCAACAAATACCATGTATCTCATCATATAAATAAATCAATGTGTATCTCAAATATACATAGCTATCTCGTCATGTCCATCATCTCAAAATCGTTGGCACACAGGCCAATATATAATACAAAATGTCATTGACATGCAGGCCGGTCTCATATATACAATAAAATAATGAATTAATATAAAATATCTTCGACACGCAGGCCGGTATATGCTCGAAATATACAAAATCTCTCATTAATCCTCACTGTCATTGGCACGCAGACGGTATGTGATCAAAACTATAAATATCTCTTGCACGTAGGCTAGTATATAATCACAAAATAACTATCGTACATCAAAAACTAGGTGACCGCATATCAGGCATCTTAGCGGATGTCCTCCATCTCTGTGTCACATGTACCCTCGGCCTCTTGGGTCCCTGCTGCACCTCAACTGGAGCTGGTCTCCATGCGTTGGTAGCCTCTCGCCTGATTGAGCCTTGGAGCTCCTCGATCCCTGCTCTCTCCACACTGTGAGTGCGGGATCTCATCCTCTATTTAGATGCCTATTATGCCTTGTACTCGGCATAGGATATGAAGTCTATCTAGACCACCATCATCTGGTCCTAATAATATATAGCCTCACCTAGGGCATCCCATAACCTGGATATAGGCATGGTCTGTGGTGGTCCCATAGGTCTCGACCCCTGTACATATCCTACGGACCCTATCCCACTCTTGCTTGTGAACTGGGACCCGATCCCGGTGCCTGTGATGGTGGTGCCTGTGGTGGTGCCCCCTGCCCCTATGCCTATATCTAGGCTTGTAAGACCCCAATCTGTACCTAGGTTATGGCCAATCGCCCTTTAAACCTACCAACTATGCTTGTAAGGTTACCACCTAACCATCCCCTCCTCTCCATCTCCAACTCCTCCACCAGCCATCTAGGCCTCGCATACTGCCACTGTACATGTAGCTCTACTACCTCCACCTCCAATCCTCCAATCAGTGTGTGTAGTATACCCAACTAGGGTAATGAGAATAGCTACCTACCCCTGTAGGGAATCTCTCTGTACTGTAATGGTAGCTAGATCCAGCTGCCCCGGTCTGGGTGGTATGGCTCATAATTGAGCCACCCACCACTGTTGTACCTATCTATTCACCCGACGTCATCTATCCACCACCCACTGCTACTCCTCCTCTGCCCTATGGGCACTTTGTAGGCTATGGTAGAGGTAAGGGCCTCTCCACGTCATCTCTCTGAGTACTATGGGAAGGGTGGAGGTATGTCTTGTACTAGCCCAAACTACCATCAGACTCTATCTACTCGGGATCATCTCATCCTCCCTAACACGGTGACCCTGTATCCATCTCTCTAGCTAGAGCTCAGCTAGCTCCTCATGCATATGCCTATATGAGGGGAATCCCACATATGGCCTCCATATAATGTCCACTCTGGATAACCCCTCCAATAACTATCGAAAATGGGCCACATCATGTGTCGGCCTATCTGATCTCTACTCTCCTATCACCAGCACCCATATCCGTATATTCCACTCACATGAATTAAGTGGGAATGCATCTGCTAGGGGCATCCCTATAGGACGCAAGCAAACTATGTGCTCGTATGCCCAGTAGTGTAGTAAAAACGCATAACATAGGTTTCGAACTCAAGCAGCCACCCATATGCCCACAACTCCTATACAATCGTATTTGCATCAAGTGCTTTGGTGCCTGTGAAAGTGGGTCTCATGCACTATAATGTCATGGATTACCGCCATCAATGATCAGGGAAAGCATCCACCCTCTGCATCTGGTAGTGCATGCAACACACACCGCCTCCATCAACAGAACCACTAGCCTCGTCTTCTCCAGACATGCTAGGTACATCTCTCCATAGCTCAAACTAGTGCTATGGAATCTCAGATCGCCATCCCCTCTCCAAAAATAGACACAATCATCTCCTCCGAGGTGTCGTAGGAGATCAAATAAAATTGGGCACCTAATATGGGTAACCAAAGAATCGAACATGTCCTCCAGCGTGATAGTCATCTCACCCATCGACAGGTGGAATGTGTTGGTCGCAGATTCCCATCTATGGATGAGCGCGGCCATCAAACTAGGATACCGGACTACATGTCTATAGTGACAAACCCCACTCAATCCCACTAATTCCACATGCTATAGCTCCTTCGGGGTTGCGATACACACACCACCGTCACCAGAGAGGCGGAACTCTATCCCGTATATGTAATCGCACTCTCCCCGCATCCAATATAAGCATGCCATTAATTTACATATATCAATCCATATTCAACCATTATCATTTCCCTATACCTTATTTTCACCCTACCCATCTCACCTACCTAGCCCACACCACTTTTGGACCTTTTTGCCCCTAATCCGACCAAGTCTGGGTTCCGCTCCGCCTAACCAACCCCTCGGTTACCCTTTAACTGCACCGGTCCACTGCTTGGTGACCGATACTGGTTCACCCTTACCGATCCCGGTTACCCCTTAACCAGAATTGGTCACCTATTTTGTTACCGATACTGCTCCACCTAACCGCTACTAAATAAGTTTGACCGATGCGTCACACCATGCAGAAAAAACTCGATATTTTCCAAAGCCCCCATTCTCAAAAACCTTCCCCCCCCCTATTAGCCCCCTACAATGACCTAAACTACCCTTGGACCTCCACCCACCACCCCTATCCCATTTATTACCCTCCTCATCCCTCCTTTTACCCAATATACCCCCCATTCCCAAATTTCATTTGTGCCCACCCACAAAAATGAAAAATCAACACAACTAAAAAATTCCTCTAATATATCAAATCCATAACGTAGAGTAGAGTGCTTACCTCATTGCAGTGCCACCATCTCAGTGGCACGTCTGGCCATTGTATTGGTGGGCCACCCGATCCCTCTCTGGCCTCTACCATCACCGAGTACCTACTCACAACCTCTCACCAATCGAATTCCTCATAATGATCTTGTGGACCCACTGCTCACGAATCAATCACTTGTCAATCACACTACCAGCTCACTATTTCATTTCATCTAGACACTTTTCTCTCTTTTCTCTCTTTTTTGTCATTTTCTCACTTCGTAAAATAACAAATGAATAACAAAAATGTGGATTTTTTGTTTTTATAACAAACCCGACCTAATGTCGGTTACTCTTGACTGGCATTAGTCGTATGCCCTACCTAACCATCATAAGTTTACCTCTACCGACGTCAATTATCCATGACCGCATCGATCACCATCACCTGCACATTGCCCTAAATTTTACCCTTTTACCCTACCCCTACTTCCTTTTTTTTACCTCACCCAACCTTCACCCCACCTTTACCCTACCCATTTACCTCACCTTTCCTGACCTCATCATTTACTACCTCCCTTTTTCCTCCTTTGGGGACTCATTATTTTACCCCTCCCTTGGCCTTCCCCATGTCGTGACCTAGATATTTGGACCTGGACCATTGCTAGTGACCTTTGACCTCATGTGTTCGCTATAACTTGTGGCACTGTTACCTGTGTTGTTGACCTAATGACCTTACCTAACCTATTTCCATGACCATTTATCCTAACCCTACCTTTGGTGTACTAGAACATACCTAAACGTTCCTACACCTTCCCTACATCATGTTTCCTGACCCTATCCTATACCTTGGATGCCAAAATCACTTCAACCTTGTTTGGATAAACCTATCGACCTTAGAGAATGTAGAGTTTTCCTCGCTCTTCAACCCGGTAGCGTGTTGCAGTTTATACGTGTGCATGCATTTGATAGTTAGTACCTTTGAACCTAACCCATTACCTAGCTTATCCGAGTAGACCTTGCTCCTTTTTTCCATGTTACCCATCTTTCTTTTCACCACATTTACCTTTTATTAAACCACTCACCGATTCTACCTTCCTCCCTCATCGCTTTATGGTTTGAGGGGAATCACCTTCACCCACACATGGGGCAACCACATCTATTTTTGTTAGTGTTGCTTACCAATACAAGCTACGCAACAAAAAGGGGAAAAATGTAGACACTAAAATTAGGTCACACTCCCCTTTGGTCCCTCGACAAATAAGCACCCTTCATCACATTCACCTAGCCATGGCTCCCTTCACCTCACTAATATTAATTTAATTAATTAAATAAAATTAATTCATTATCCTCATAATATTAATTATTTAAATATATTAATTTAAATAATATCTACACATACACTTCACCTAGATACACCTCATCAAGCCAACTCACTCTAAGACCTATTCTTAATAAGTTGCCATAATTAACTAAGACTTACCTAAACCCTAAAAATCAATGCCTACATTCCCTCTAACCACATTCCCACATGCTTACAAGAAGCTCCCAGTCTAATCCATGGGTTAATGGCATGAGATATGAGGAAATCAAGAGGATCTCCCTAGTTTAGTAAACCTAGGAAATCCCACTTGACCGACGCCGGTTACCCCTAACCGCATCGCCGGCTAAGTCGAACCGTCATCGACGCTACCCTTTTAACCCCAAAACAACCTTATTCTCAAGGTTGGAAGAAGGTTGGAAAAGATTGGAAAAGTTGGCGAACATTAGCACATTCCGAGAGATATCGCATCTTCTGAGAGAGAATTCCAGTGAGAACACGCATGCAAGGAAGGAGATCAAGCATCTTTTCCTGCACAACCATCCCAACAATGATTTAATCTAACCAAGTAAAGAGGAATGTACATGCAACCCATGCAGAAGATTTCCTTCAGGTTGGTGATCACCTACACCTTCAAAACCTCTCATCAAAACCTCTCGTCCCTCACTCATAGGCATCCAGGACCAGAATCGAGTAAGTAAAACATTCTACTTCTCTCTGGTTCACTTCATTTTGTCACTATATTATCACATATTTTTACCTAGCCATCCATTGACCTCCTTCAACATTCCCCCTCCATATACCCATTAAAATCTCACCAAATCTCTCCCAAATCACCCAATACCTTATCTCGACCAACCAAAATCCTTTGTACAATTTCAAAGGAGACCCAAAACCCATTCTCGTGGCATTCCTAGTTTTCTATAAGTAATCGGCACTGGTTACACCCAACCGCTATTGTCAGTCACCAGAATCGACATCGATCTCTCGTATTTACCCATACAAACCAAAAATGACCTATCCACCTAATTCCCTTTAACCCTCATTCACTTGTGATCTACCTGAGACCTCTGTCAGACCTGCAGAGACCCAGAACTAGTTATTTGACCTTCGGATCCTATTCTAGCCTAGCTTTTAGATTAGATCTACTTCTTATTGTGTTTTAAGTGAGATACCTAAATCATTTAGAATTACAATAGAATTTACGTTATTTACCACATCAAATTGTTTAAAACAATGGATCGATGACCATATAGGAAGTATCACACTTCTGGATCTAGCATACGCTAGGTAGTTCACCGCATATATTGTTTAACTTTTTTCTGGTGGTCTTTCTTTGTATTACAGGTAGTTCCTCCTAGCCAAAAGGAAGCTCTCATGATTAGTTGTGGATTCAGAAGTCATACGTGCACAACAACCCATCAACCAACATTTGAATAGGTATTCCTCCTACAAGTGTTACCCTATCTGCTTTTACAAGACTTCAAATAAATGATCTAGAAAATGGTGAAACACCAAGGGCTTATTTTCATGCTAAGTGAACTCCCAAAAATATAATGGGTCACTTAAAATGCCATAAATAGCCCAATTTCAGGTTTGACACATTTGGGCACAAGTGTAGAGGATGTGGGGCCCACTCAAGGGTTCACATGTGACCCTAATCCTCTCTAATTAACCCACACTTACCCAAATACAAATCTTAATGCAAGTGGGGACCATTAAGTCCCCAAACCTAATTTACTTAATAAAATAAACAACCTAATTACAATTAATTTTACATGACATACTACATTACAAATGAGGGTCACTCATGGTGCCCAAAAAAAGAAATATAATACTAAGGCCTCATACAACTAACATGGTTAGGACTTAGCCCCATGGGCCACTTGTGCACAATTTACGTAGCCGCCTTGAAACCCACGTTCTCCTGTGACCTGTCACCTGCACACTCAATGCACACATTAAACAACTACTCAATAAGTAGTGAATGAATTCTATGATATCATAACATCATCACGTAACCATAAATGTGAAAACATGCACAATTACACACAATTCACCATGAGTTAGCCATAGAGATAAATATAAATGACATACATCCATGCTATCATATGTTCTCATCAATAAATAAATAATCCATATAATCAAGACATGCGACTAAACTAAGTATCCAAAATATATCAATTAGGTCCAAATAACATCACAATAAGTTAGTATCCACAACATCTAATGAAAGGTGTCAACATACTAATCAAGTCAAATTGGCGCTACATGCCCAAATCACCATGCATGTCCAAGAAGATCAAATATCATAACATAATGTCCAAAATATATCAAATCCCTATCAAATCATGTCTATGAATAAAGAAGTCAACAAATAACTAAGGCTATAAAAATTTGGGCACTACATCCCCTCTCCTAAAATTAGACTTCCTCCTTGAAGTCACTAGAAGAGATAGGGATATGACCTCACGAGATATCGTGTCGTATCATGCGGTTGTTGGTCACAACAAGCATTTCCCACTAGTTCAAACTTGGTCAAGTACTAAGTGTTTCTCTTACTTAGATTAATTTAATTAAAGGAAGTTATATCTTCCAAGGAAATTGTTATCAACATCATTGTCTAAAACCTCTAAATGGTCACACGTAGTGTATGTCCAATGTCAAGGACACTTTAAGGGAACTATATTATTATTAGTATTTTTTACAAACATGTCTTATCAAATATAACATGGTTCAAGGTCAATTGTATTTTTCAATTAGGAGAATATTAATCAAGGAAAGTTGTAGCTTCCAAACCAATTCATCGCCTCATTATCTAACCTTCCTATAAGGGTCCAAATAAGAGGATGTACAACATAAGGTCTATATTTAAAGGAAAATAAAGATGGGTGATCCAAGAGAACATAAATGTTGTTTTAAAAGGGGTTAACAAGTTTTGCATACTAGTTGCGTATGAGCCCACTCAAGGAAACTATCTAAGGTGACACAAATACCACACAATAAGAGAGAAAAAGTTTCCAAGTTCTATGTGGTTTCATCTCCTAGCTCATCATTACTTTAAATTTTGAAAAAAAGGTTCACGAGTCTCTCCAAAAGTGATTCTAGCATCTACATTATTCATTAAGGTCAAGGACGAAGATTCACATAATACCAAACATAGATAAAGGTGTTGACTTAATTTGACCATTATTTCTATGTTCACATAATGATAGTACCAATACATTGTGGTTGAAATATATATATATATATATATATATATATATATATATATATATATATATATAGCCAGTTACTGTTAAGATTGGTTGTCTAGTTTGGTTTCCAGGTTCCATAACATGTACCGTTTTCTAGAACATCTCAATTCTGATTCAAGGTTTGCTTTAAAATATCATAAATGATAATTGAATTTATTATTGTTCATAATTTTTATATAAGTTCTCACTATGAAAAACAATTTTTCAAACTCCCTACAACCCAACAAAGCCACATTTAACTTAATGAAAACAAAAACTTTCAATTCCATAAGACATGAAAAGTTTTACTTAAATTTTATCGTTTCTTAAATACTATAATCAAGAGAAAACATGAATGAGTTAGGAAAACTAAGATCCATTTAAAGTGAATGTTTCCCAAACCTATCAAAATATTAGGCAATTATAATTTGGATGGAATACAACTTGTCTATGCATACCTTCCTCAAAAGTACAAGAGATCAACACACATTTTCCTTTAAGGAAAGGTATAGTCTAATGCTTCTCAAGATATGGAACTTATGTTAACTTTTACTTAACAATTATTTGGTCAAAATTGGCCCATTGGGTTGCTAGAGATAGATATATATACACTCATTAACTAGAGGGTGAATCCATTTTACACAAAGAACTTTAAATTTCACCACCCTTTTGAGTGGTAACAACAAATGGGGCCATGTTTTAAAGTACCCCAAAACAATTCCAAATTTAAATTTCTTAACTAGTGCTTATACTGATTACAAAAGATGCCTTCACCCAAGGTAGGTGGGAAGATTAGCTAATCATTATTCTTATTCCTTACAATAAGGGTTTACATCATTTATCTTATAATAAGTTACTAAGAGTTTTTCAATGTGAAGGAATTATTATGCATGAGTCTCCTAAGAGTCGAGTAGCCAAAGGCATATTAAAGTTGTGAGACCATAGAAACCTTTGATTATTCATATTTATTTCTCACCTAGAGCTTAGGAAAGACAACACAATGCCTAAGTTACTTACATAAGACCAACCATTTAGCGTGTATTCCATATTATATGAATATCACACAACTAAGATTAACAACAATAACTTATGATTACCTAAATTTTAGATTTGAAGGAGTAACAATTATAAAATTGTTGGCAAATCAAGGTTGTTTAATTACATAATTAGTCAGTTTTCCCATTTACACATAAAATTTCATGATTTTATTGTTGTTTATAAGGTATGAGTACCTAGATGTAGTTATAGATATATAAATATTTTTGGTGGCTATGAAATATTTACATTATTCACTATTGCACCATATTACTTGAAATTCCACGGTCACCACTAACGTTGGTACACCATAACACCCAACCAAGGGAGCAATCAGAATTAATTTATTTTATCTTAGTTTTTTTTTTTTCGAGAGAGATTGTTGTTATTTTTAGGTAATAAAAGTTCTTCTATATCCACGTGTTAAGGTTAGAAAGAGGGTGATTCCATGATTTATACACGTAAGTATTAGTGTTATAAACATGATTAACTTGGAACATTTTAATCAACTTGAGGAGGTTTAAAATCACATGTGTACTTACTAAGGTAAAAGTTTTAACCAAGTTACATTGCAACAAAACTTAGTAAGTGGTTATAGTATGAAAATATGTTTATCGAGATCAAGAAGGATTAAAATAAATAGATCATTTCCAAAGCTAACTCTAAATGTTATACCGAGAGCTTTGATGAGAATTTGAAGTTGTGAAACTAGATTCGTTTTATAATAGCACAATGTGTTCTTACGTTACATGAAGAGGATAAAATAGCTATGAAATATTACTTCGAGAAACACCATCGTATAATAAGAGACACTAAATTTCCTTTCCCTTATCATTTATTGTTTAGAGACAAGTTAGAGGAGTTTATGTTAGCAAACATTTTCATCCAATTATACTTAATTTCAAAATACAATTTTGAAAAGGAAACAACAAGATCATAAGGTCATTTGGTAAATTTCCTTATAAAAAGGGTTATAAAATTAAGATTAGTAACATAAACAAGAGGAGTAGAAATTATTCCAATTTCATAATAATGAAATTTCAAGACGTGGAAGACTATTTTATTATATTGGGTGGTTCTATACAAGTTATAGTTATTTATTTTACACTCATACCAAAAGAGTTTTATTAGGTTTAAAAGTGGTGCCCCTAACATGGCGGTTGAGATTCCCAAGAAACAATGGATCACTAGAAAAGGAAACCAACCAGCTAAACACCTTAAACCTAGTCCTTGGACCAAGGTAACATTTATACATTCTTATATTGACCTATTGCTTATTTCCAAAACTAACAACTAGACCTTTTTCGATGTCCAAAATTGACCAACCTAAACCAAGGTCGTTAGAATTCAAAAATGTCTCGAAGAAAATAATTTGTCAAGGTTGTAATATTCAACCACATAAGACAACAAGATAATCATATTATAAAATGTTGCACCCTCCAAAGGTGCCCTAAGAAGTCTTACAGTTTATTAAGACCTATTTCTCTTGTTCTATGATTTGGAGAAAATCGGCGATAAAAAGGGCCTACCAAACAAGTACCCAATACCCAAATGGTAAAACAAATGATTCCATTCAATTTTATATTATATAGAGAGTCAACTAAGACATACAACTCTCAAAACTAGTGCATAAATATCAAACTGGAAACACCTTCTTGAAGCCAACTATTAAAGTTTCGCTATTGCATTTTAGCAGATTTTTAGTGAAATTGGCTACAAAAGGGGTCTTGAAAACAAGTGATCCCAACTCAAAAATGAGTTCTATAAACTCACATATATTCTCCTATATATAGAGAATCCGACCTAAATTCCAGAGCTAGTTAATGTTATTAATGTTATTGACAAGTTTGTGTTTTGTGCCAAAATGACTAGAGGCCTCCTAAACATGCTAGGAAAACTAACTCCCCATTCTTTTTCTCAAATATAATTGCTGCAGCCAATGGACATGTAGAAATACTAAAAGTTAGAGGTTGTAAATTTTAATTTCCTACTAAATCTCCCTAAACTAAGGTCCAATCGAAACGAATTTTCTTAAATTTAAGTTGTTGTCGCAGACAAAAATGTAATCAAATGAATCCAAAATTCTTTTAACTACATGATCAAACGATCTTAAAATTTGGGTTTAAATGTTGTTGTGACTTCCCATGTCACTAGAGAACATGACCATCCAAATCGATCACCACTATGGGAGCCAAGGAGCCATTTTGCATGCTATTTAATAACGAATTTTCTTAACTTTTACCAATTGTTTTAAACAAATTAAGTGATCAAAATTTGTGTACCACCTATTGTGTTAGCAAACATATTTCTCCCATGCGGTTAATCAAGAGATGTTTTGACCCAAGGACGATTTAACAGAAACGTTTTATTTATTTTTGTTTAATGTTATTAAAGCATTAATAAATAATTAAATATCTTACCCAGATCATCTGCCTATGTGAATCATCACTCTAATACCAAATGTAATGCCTCGCCTCGGACACCGGGAACCACACCAAAATGTAACTAAAAATTTGGGTAATTTTTTTTTGTGAACTAAATAATACTAATGTTTGCTTCACCATTTCCCATTAATAATTAATTTATATTAATTTAATTTACCCAAAATTAAATAAACACTAGCCCAATAAACAACTTAATTATTTTATTCTATTAAGTTCACTAGGGTCACAAATAAAAGTCTACACCCCTTTATAACTTAATTAGTTTTCCCCCTTTTTAATTAGTTTTCCCACACCCCTTACTATAATTTATTTCTCATTCCTATCAAATTCCCATGACTTAAGTGTGTAGGATTAAATAGGAACCCTAGGATCAATCACATATGGGCCCTTGATTTCAAATTTACCCTAAATTTTCCCTAAACCCTCTTTATGTTTTCTTTTCTCTCCATTTAGTTTTCATTTAGGTTGAGGAGCTATGGAGTTTTGGATTCATGGAGATTTTGATGAAAAATCTCATTATTCTATCATGTAATTTTTTTTAAGAAAAAACTTGCTTAATTGAAAATCTTGAGTTGTTGGGTATGTAAAATACCCAGATTTGTCTTTTGTTGAATAAGACAAATCTGCTTGAGAACACACACACACACACACACACACACACACACACACACACACACACACACACACACACACACCATTTGTATAATGATAAATATTATAAAACCAAATTTATTTACAAACCCAAATGCCAAAATTTGCAAGTTTTAGTGGTGCTGCATTTTATTTTATTCTTTTTGTGTGGATTGGGGGTGTGGGATTCATAGTGAAGGGGTGAGGAGCGGGGCTGCATGTATGGTGGAGTGGAGGTCGGTGCTTGGTTGGTGGGTGCAGAAATTTTGGGGAGGGTTCGACCCCTCCTCACCCCATTTACTTTGCTTTTCTTTTAAAACTACATACCTATCATATTTTCTTCTATGATATTTTTTTGTTTTTGTTTTTCTTTATTTTATTTTATATTTTATATTATATTAATATATATTATATATAATATATTTTAGAATCTTACAATTAAAATATATCAATATAATTTTAGAATCTAATATAAATTAAATAACGGATATCTTTGTAAGAATATAATGTAGTTATATTTTAAAATATCACTATATGGAATATATTTTAATAATTTTATATAATATGCAATGAGAAGGAAATTTTTATGAGTCAAGAATTAATAAAATTTGGGATGTTACCTATATGAACTATGCAAAGCCTTCGTGAGTTTTTGTTTTTGAACAAATATAGATGAATATGATTTACTTCTTTATGTGAAAAGAAAGCATGTGGCAAGGTATTTCAAATAAGAAAAGAAGCTTGAAATATGTCTAAAAATTTACAAGGAATACATATTCAAAATTGATTTTTTTAATACAATCATCTATTAAGTTTTCTCATGAAAAAGGGGTATAAACTCATTTCATTTCTTTGTATAATGCTACCAAACTTTGTAAGAAAGAGACATATAAAAAGGCTAACAATATTTCCAATAAACCAACTTTCTTTTCAAAATGGATTTCCACCAAATCATATTAGAGGAATATAACTATCTTGTAATATTTCTTTTCCAAGGATCTTAAAATCACAATTACAACATGTTTTTCAACTACTTAAAATACGTAATAAAATAACATATCAAATCTTCTTTCCAAGGTTGAAGGTAGGTTACACCTACAAATGTGACACTAATTTTCAAGTGATTCCAAATCACAAAGAGGATACTTTACAAGACAAGGAAATTTCCAAATAGCCACATTCATGAGATTACAATGAGAGTAATGTTCATCAAAAATAGGAGAAACCAATGAAGAACTATGTTGACAAGAACCTTCAAACATCCTCCATATTTGAGTTCCAATCTTGAGTGTTTTTCCAAGAGACCAAAACCAAGAGGTGGGATTTTTTTACTACCCAACCAATAGGAATCATTACATGTCTTTCCAAGGGTTGGAAGACATGCTAGCCTCCCCCAGCCCATGGGAGAGAGAGATAGCTTCCACAATTTTGCACAAGTTATATGGAGACATAACAACATTATTTTCACATACAAAAAAGTACATGCACTAAGAAAAAAACACAACATTTTGTAAACAAGGAAAGAAGGAGAAAACCATATTCATCCTCCAAAATGGAAGAGAAGATGAGATACCCAAGGTGCCAAAAGTGTGGTCCAACCATAGGATGCACACAAACAATTTCTTCACAACCTCCATATTCTTCCAAGACAACAAACCCTCCTTATTGCTCCACTCATTTGCCTAAATCCTTCTTGGGAGAATTTTCAAACCCATTGGGTTTCATGTTCAAGAATGGGTAAGGGGATTCAAACCATATGAGGGGAGTAAAAATAACCTACATGGCTTTCCAAACAATTTCCTCACCAATCAGGGGGTGACATGTGTCACCCCTCTCTTCCCTCCAAGTCAAATATTCCCAAAATAAAAAGAAGAAAAGATAAACTCACTTTTAACACTCTTCTCCCAAATTGCCCAAAAAGAAAATAAAACAAGTTTGTGAAACTTTTTACAAAACACACATACCAATCCATCTTACATGGATGGTGACCAAAGAGAGACAAAATGGGAGGGAAACTCCATCTATGCCTTGAAATTAAGCCCCCTACCTAATAGTTAGGGTCTAAGGGCTTATTTTCATGCTAAGTTAACTCCCAAAACTAAAATGGGTCACTTAAAAGGTTGTAAATAGCCCAATTTCGGGTTTAACACATTTGGGCACAAGTGTAGAGGATGTGGGGCCCACTCAAGGGTTCACATGTGACCCTAATCCTCTCTAGATAACCCAAACTTATCCAAATACAAATCTTAATGTCCCCAAACCTAATTTACTTAACAAAATAAACAACCTGATTACAATTAATTATACATGACCAAGTACATTACAAATGAGGGTCACTCATGGTGCCCAAAATAATGAAATCTAATACTAAGGCCTCATACAACTAACATGGTTAGGACTTAGCCCCGTGGGTTGCTTGTGCACAATTTGCGTAGCCACCCTGAAACCCATGTTCTCCTGTGACTTGTCACCTGCACACTCAATGCACACATTAAACACACCTATCCGATACAATGTAAATCAACTACTCAATAAGCGATCAATGAAATCTATGATATCATAACATCATCATGGAATCATAAATGTGAAAACATGCACAATTACACACAATTTACCATGAGTTAGCCATAGAGATAAATATAAATGACATACATCCATGCTATCATATGTTCTCGTTAATAAACGAATAATCCATATAATCAAGACACGCGACTAAACTAAGTATCCAACATATATCAATTAGGTCCAAACAACATCACAATAAGTTAGTATCCGCAACATCTAATGAAAGGTGTCAACATACTAATCAAGTCAAATTGGTGCTACGCACCCAAATCACCATGCATGTCCAAGAAGATCAAATATCATAACATAATGTCCAAAATATATCAAATCCTTGTCAAATCATGTCTATGAATAAAGAAGTCAATAGATAACTAAGGCTACAAAAATCTGAATACTACAACATCATTACAAGGCATTGATCTGGTCACTTTCCACGTATTCTACAACCGGTTGAGAGAGTCTCACACATTGACATTGACAAACTTTTATGCATGTGTATTCTTCTTGATCGCTTCCATCACACCCACTCAAGTTAGAGAGGCCTTTATTTCCCTTGATGAGAAGATACCTTTGGTGCTTGTAGAGGACATTAGATTTCCTTGATAAGTTTTTAACCAAATATACACCTATTTCTACTACATATAGCCATCCATTCATTCCACATCGGCTATCCCGACACGACATCGGAAGGTCGAGTGTGATTGAAGGTCACGTGTTTTTTTCGACCATACAATACTTGTGGTGGAGGTCATAATGGTGTGTCTCTTATGGCTCAAGGTTTTTACAACCACATTCTCCTTCCCCTTGAAATGATCTATCTCCATATCATACTCACATAGAATATCCATCCAACATCATTAACGGGTGTTCAGATTAGGCTGTATGAAAAGATGTCACAAACTCAAATGATGTGTACTCAATATGAACTTATTCCTTAAAAGGAAGTGTCTCCATCTAACCAAGATGTGAATCATTATTGCCAAATATAATTAATATGTGGGATGATTAAGCTCGTATTTCTTGAAATTTCATGACTCGTAAGTAATAACTAGGCCATCCTGCATTAATACACCACCCAATCCTATTAATGAAACATCTGTGAAAAATACAAAATCTCCAAATGGATATGGCATTGTAAGAATGGGAGTGACGTTATGACTTTCCTCTAGTGTCTGGAAAGAATTCCCACACTTCTTTGACCAAATTAATTTATTCCCCTTATGCTTTAGGGAGGTAATGAGATGAGAAATACACTAGAAGTTTTGAAAAAAGCTCGAGATAGTAATATAGTAGCCCCATGAAACTACATACCTCTGTGAAACGGTAGGTCATGTCAATTAATGATGGATTTAACTTTAGAGGGATCTACTATGATACTCTCCCCGATACAATATGTCCTAGATACTATACCTCTAACTGAAATAAGGGACACTTCTCCAAGCTCTCGTACAACATGTGCTCCCTCAAACACTATAATACCTTTAGAAGGTGCTCCTCATGTGCCTCTACTATACTTGAGTAAATCAATATGTCATCTAAGAACATGAGGATGAAGTGGTCTAGAAAAGTCCTGAATACTCCATTTATAATGCTCATGAACATTGTGGGAGAATTTGTTAGACCAAGGGGACCACTATGAAATCATAGTGGCCATAACATGCATGGAATGCGGTCTTGTGAATATCCACCTCAACAATCCTCAATTGGTAGTACCCTAGCTTTAGATTTTTTTGAGAACAATGTATCCCCTCTCATATGATAAAATAAGTCATCAATCCTAAATAGGTGGTAAAAATTCTTCACCATTACATTTTTATCTAACAATAGTCTATACTGAACCTCAACAATTTTTCCTTCTTCACAAAGGTGACATGTGCGCCCCATGGTGAAACACTTAATCTAATGAAGTCCTTCTCTAATAGCCCCTCTAACTTCATCTTGAGCTCACATAACTCGATAGTGGTCATGCTTTATGGAGCACGAGATATATGTTCTGATCCAAGAATGAATTCAATCTCACAAGGTGGTGGCATTTCTAGAAGCTCCTAGGGAAAAATCAACAATTTCCTTAAGGATGTGGTGGTCATCCAAAGAGGGTCCTACTACTCCATTATGAGACTTATCACTCATGTTGATAACATATAATTAGCACCCCTTTTTCATACTTTTCTTAAGCTGCATAATGGAGATAGTATGAATGGAAATGGGTATTTGATCCCAACCAAAAACTACTTGACCTCTATCATCTCGGTATTCTACTACCTTTCGAAACAATTTTTAGAAGAAAATGTACTGAGAAGGTGGGCGTAAATCAATACTAAGTTTTTACTTCATTTACCATTTTTTTCAACATGCATAAAACATACATTCAATCATATACATTAAAAACTATCTTATTAAGTGTGCACCATACATTCAAATGAATATAAAAATGAGAGAGAGCACATAGGCAAAAGATCTAAGTGGGAAACCATCAAGGGGAAGAAAACTCACGAAAAATCTACTTAAATTACAAAATCAAAGATATTTAGTGAAGCACCAAATTCACAAGGATCACAAAACCTTATTTTAGTAGAGCACCATCCCTATAAGGAGCACCAACCCCTAATTTAGTGAAGCACCCACTCCAAAAGGAGGCTTAAACCCCATAAGGTGATCAAGACCACCTAAGAACAATGAAAATATAGAATGTAACCACTCATTAGAATCCTCGAGACATGTAGATCACATCCATGCTTTCTAGAGATCATGAAACATCCATATGTGTAAAATAAAATCATTTTCTCGCTTTCACCAAATTGAGCTATCCAGAAAGAAGTTTTAGAAACTCAATTATTTTTCACCCTTTCTACCACTTTCAAGACCTATAAAGGCCTTCAATAAGACAAAAAGTTATCCCTCTTCACTCTTCAACTGATATAAAACATCAACCAATCCATCTCGTGCCTCATCTACCTCAATCTTTGAGCCCAATAAATTTTGTCATGAAAACAAGAACCCTTCTTCTTCACAAAATGAGATGGATGACTTATCAAATATCCTTATCACAAGATAAACCATATACCATTGGAAATAAATATGAATCTTCTTTCCATAAAATTTTACATTTTCTTCCAAATCCAAGTGGAAGGCCTTTAACTAGGTCCATCTCTGAAAATGCTCCTTTAGCCTTCTAGGACTCAAGAACTAAGATTGAGGTCAACTTACTCCATCACCTCCAAAATCACTTCCAACCTTAACAAATGAATGTAACATACTTATAAATATTATATAAGCACTCAACAACCTTCAACAAGTATGAAAAAATCATAAAAATCATCTTACCTCATGAAGCTACTTGAGACCCTGTTAGACCAAACATCCTCTAGATTTAACTCTAAAAATAGGTCATAAATTGCTCATACATTTGTGAAAATTACTCGATCTAATACACATAATGAAATAGCTACACAAACAATAATTAAAATCAGCAACACTATATTATTCTCACACTCATTTTTTATTGATTCACTATTTCATTACACTCCATTATATAGGAGATGTATAATAACAATCCTCACAACAACCTTTGTCTGCATATACAACCATACACTCGTATGGTTTCAACCTCTCACCAATATAATAATAAAACAATACTAATTTTTTTACTATTCTAACTTACTAACTTACCACATACTAACCACATTTTACATTTACTATTTACATTTACATAGTAAATGTACTTTCACTAATTTACCATAATAATAATTACACATGTAATTATTATTCACCCATACATACAAATGGAGCACTAAGATATATTTCCTAACAACATTATCAATTTTTTTTTGATATGTCATTGGAAATTTATCTGAACTAGGATCACAACAATACTTGAATCAAGTCCCAACTCCACTTGTAGCTCCTACAATTTCACTTTTACACAGATTGCTCCAAATTGCCCCAATAACTAGTCTTCATAAATAGGGCACACTTTTCAATTTAGAGGATCAACCATGATCTGAAAATATATGAAAACTCTAGGGATAAAAAATGTCAATTTATTCATCACCTTCTTTGGAGAATTTTTCCACAAAATGAAACTCTTAAAAATAAGCATTTTTAGATAGGGTCCACATACATCGAAGCTATATCTTACCTTTATAGAAATATGGATTAGTCATCTACAACCTCCAATCATAAATTTGGAAAAAATATTCAAAATAGGTTCATTACACACCTTTTTCTTCAAGTCGCTTTGAGGTATGGTTTAACTAGGGTTTCAAAGTAGCTTATTTTTAACGATCGTTCATAAAAATTTGTTAATAAAACCACCTCATTATTTTTATAAAACCTTCATAACTAACCTAAAAATATATTCCAAAGATATTAGGTTCCCATTAAATCCACATATCTCACAACGATCGTCCGAAAGTCAACTTTTTACCTCAAAAACATTTCTAGAATACACGGTTTTACCAAAAATCACATATCTTCAAAAATATTCTTCACTTTGACCTAAATTTTGTCATAAAACATCATGAAAACATCGTATAACTGTCTATACTCATCATATAGCCCAAATAGGTCTGAAAATCTCTATCTATTAAGACTTACCTATGTCAACTTGTTTGTTCTTCACCTGTTTGCTTCCTAAGGACCTCAAACATGAATTGTACATTTGAGTACTAACTTGAAACCCATTATACACTTGATATATAATTTCAAATAACTTTCCCATGTGTGGCTAGTACTGATCAGATCCAAAAATCATACCTCCATACCATTCTGCATGTTTTAGGGATAGGAATGGGCTTGGAATGACCCGACTTAACACATACATCCCATGTACTAACCATGTTGACTCATGAAGAATCTTATAAACATGTAAAACACCTCTAGGACTTTGAATGAACTCATAAAAACCTTTTAACAACTTAAGAGAGACCAAACCATGACTATGCCTACTCAACCATGCTCTAGAAAACATAGAACTCACCAAACGTGGACAATACCAATCAAGCTTCATGCTTGACCTCTCGACTAACACCTCATGGAGACTCACATGACCTGATGAAACAATTTGATATCAATGTAATTAAAATCAATGAAAACAATAACACACAATGGCCAACAATATCCCCCTTTATCACTGATGACAACCACCTTTAGAAACATTGATGGCAACCTCAAGACAAAACACACCTACATGACCTCATTTCCATGTTTCTGATGCTTCTCTCCCCATTTGAAACATATGAAAAAGGCTATACTAATAATGAGACATGGAAAATGACAACACATGATGACAAAAATGCAAAAAACTTTCAAAATGCTCCTGCTGGGTTTATACTACCCATATCTAATCAGTAAATAGAGAAAATTGATCTCGAACTTGCTTTATTGCCTTATAGAGTGGTCAATTTCAACACCTCAAACCTGAATAATTAATTTAGTGTTTTATCCCTTATTTGTAAGATGATACATCTCATTTGATAAAATACTTGATCCTTTACAAATATACCTCCAAGTATCATCCACTTTGTCTTATAGACTACTTAGACACCTTACAAACTTGATTTGGAGAAAATAAAAGACCCCCTTCCTTAAATAGAATTTACAAACCTATAGTATTATATTTTGGTACCCTTATCTTTGCAGAAACCTTGTCTCTTAAGATTGCACCTGATTTGAGACAACACCACCCACTTCAATGGTCACTTACAAATATGTAAGTTCTTGCTTAAATGTTCAAGATTCTATAAAGCCTTCAAGCTATTGAATGACTCTTACCACTTTAAAACTTTGTAGACCATCCTCAAGAGGTAAAAATCTTTGAAATCTCATCATACTAGTCTAATACAGTTGTAAAAACCTTAAAATCACCATACACAAATATAAAACCATGAATTCTCTATTTTAGGTTAAAACTTTTCACTCCTTCTTCATGGATGCTTGCATGAAATAAAAAAAACTTATGCACATACATGTAGGTCATCATAGAAATGATTATGAAAAAAATTATACCAAGTATTAGTCCTATAAAATAGAAAAGCTTTTCTCAAACTCATAGATTATTTATAAATTCTTCACACATTTAACCCCGATTTGACACAGGCAACAAGTTTCATGATTTTTCTCTTTACTGTCACAATCATATCCTCTGCAAGACCTCTATGCACAAGATTCCTATTCCATGCTATATATTGAATACCATATCACATTCATGACATAAATATTCATGCTTTCCTTTGAGTACTAACCTTCCTAAAGTAATTTAAAGCATCTCCTACATATACCCCATTTCATTTATTGACTTTGAAATTTTGGACATGAATCACTTGTACCAACTATGTGATGTCAACCCATATTACTTTATGGATATGTAGGATTTTATGTACTCAATGTTGTATGAAAAATAACTTTCAATACACAGGCTTGATGATATTCAACTCAATTATTTAAGAATAATACTTAATAGTTAAACTGTGGCATACCTTCACGATTCCATTTGGAGAAAACTTCATGTTTCTTTTTCAAGTCTACATGCATCATTTATATATGGAATTATTACTTTTAAACCTTACATCTACTGCACATTATATGACCTTCACATCTTTATGATTTTAATTTAGGGGATTTCTCTTTTGGAAGACACATATACCCTTTAAGAACTTTTCCAATATTCTACTACCTCTCTTCTTCAACCTTGTCAAATCTTCATGTGAGATTATTATACTACTGATATCAATCAAAACCTACTTAGGTCCTTATGATAGTGAGATTGTAGAGTTGGGTTTCCAAGATACAAACCCTAAGCACAAATGGAGAAAATACATATTCAAACTTTATGAATTTTTACTTGATGGTATTCATATTAGTCAACACACAAGGCACTATATTCAAGGTACAATCATATTGAAACTACCATCACCCATTTTTCAATCTCTCTTCATTATCACATAACACCCCTTGGGAGAATACATCACCTTTTTATCTCAAATAGGCTTGTTATCCTTCAAAAGCACTACATTATGAAAACTTACCTAGATCTCTATTAGAACCTCGAGTATTTCTTCTTAGTCGATCTAGAAACTTATGCATGAATGATTCCCATGAGGTCCATACTATATATATGGTTATAGTTCCCTAATACTTCTTAATATGCCTTCTAGAGATGCATGGAAAACATTATTGAATACCAATGTATTCACTTGAGATGAATAACATTTCACAACTTCCGAGATTACTTATTTTGGACCCTTATATGGATAAAACACGGATAGATAGCTTTACATATTATCAAAAACTTTAAAAGTTCATAAAAAGACATAGAAGAGCACATATATCTTATTTATAACTTCCATGGAGAAATAACATGGTTGAGATGCTTTAGATATTCAAACAAATTACATTTATACCTTTATGTTTGTCATTCAGACTTTCCTTCATGATTACAATCTTGGAGCCTTCATAATTTACTCCGTACTCAATCACCGAGTCCTACTTGATGACTTGTAGAGTGACCTAGAAAAAATCTTGCCTTACAACATAACACCTTTTACTATCTTTCCAGCCTTGAAGTGTATATATCATCTTGATGCAACCTTGGAAGAGATTAATAATCATGAATTCTTCATACTAGATGTCTCGGACTCGGAATGTACATGTCGAATTAATCTTTGAACATATGATGGTGGCAAAAATGTATTCACTCTAGAACAAGTAGAAACTCAAAACACATAGTTATATCACAACATAGATCATTGACCTTCACAACAACTGTCATCCCTCTTAATTTATTCAATTTTGGCTTGAGGAACTAGGAGGCATTTTAATCCATGTTTTAGGATTTGGAATTCACAGAACTTCTCAATAATCATCAACCAATCTCTGTAGGTCTTGAAAATTTGTCCAAGACATCTGAAATCACCTTAATTAGCCCTCTTATGAGACTATAAAAATCTTCTTAGAACCTTATATAAACTTGGATCTATACATCATGATTATAAAGACTAGACACATGATTAGAAACCGTAACACACTGACACAAGTCCATGACTCATAATACCTTAACAATATTGAGACCTCATTATGACCCGCCACAAATAATTTGTTGAAACGAGGACACCTTCATACACATGGATGCATCATGAAAATTATATAAACATCCTCAAGACAAAGTAATACATTTTTGTGACCTTAATGGAAATACCTTATCCACAACAATACACATTCGACACTTTTAAATAGTGACACCTCTATTTCATAACATCCTTACCTCTAACAAAGCCTCTACAAGATAATTATGACACTTTGTATGAAATGAGAGACATATACTTGGACTAATATAACCTTGAATTCACTGTTAAAGACCTTATACTAATAACAATATCTTCAAACTCCACTAGAATTTGGACTTAACACTTAAACCTCCTGACATGATGAAGAAAGACTTCTCACCTACACAAGATACTTAATCACATACCTTTTACTGAGATAACACATTATATTTAATGTAAGAAAACTATATTTTCTTGGAAAGATATACTAAACTCAAAATTAGACCTTAGAACCACCTTAAACAAGAAAAACTAACTTTAGGTATAATGATGAATAACACACTCAAACAAACTCAGAAACATCATAATAAAAAGAGATAAAAAAACACATGTAAAAATAAAATATCATACCTTATCACTCTTGAAGTGTCCCAAACTCAGAGCCTTCTCAATTTGTCATGTACAAGAGAATGAAAGGTTGTTAGACACATATATTCTTATTTAACCTTTGCTATATGATTCTTGATCTCACTTGCATGGACTTGATCTCATTCAATTTTATTGGATCAGATTCACCTTTGACAAGTTTTGGAATCAAACATCCTTCATTTTGAGTTTTTTAATCTTCTTCACTTTCCTATATGATTCATGAGAGAAAAACCTTGCAATATGAACCTTGAGAGACATTTGTTGCAAATAACCTCTTGCATACCTCTTGGATGATGAATCTTTTGATCTTTTCCATTTCTCCAAGGGTACACACAAATGAAATACTTCATGCAATCCCTTTCTCTATGCCAAAACCATTGCATACACAACAACAACCATGGAATTTTGCATACCTCATAGCATTTGGTTGTCTAATGAGATCAGGCCTTGAATATTCCTTTCCATGAACACCTTAATTTTCACTTCCTTTGGAACTAGGGCTAGATTATTGATCTAAAATATTATACCTCTCATCTTTCTTGAATTTTAGGATTTGAATCTCTTCTTTAAGATTGAAATACTCTTCTTCTTTGGCCTTGAGTGCTTTGTTGAAATAAATTTTATTTCAGACTTCAAAATCTTGTTATCCTTTCACGTGGAATGCTAAATATTCTTCTAGATCCATCACCACCTCTTTGAGATCATATTGACTATGCATACAAAAATCACAGGGCTTTTTTTCAACCTATCACATTCCTCTTCCTTTGAATTAAAATTTGAGATATATTTCTCCAACTAAATCTTGAGACATTTGATGGTTTCTTCATCCTTCTTGACCATGGATCTCAACTCTTGATTCTCTTTCTTGATTTTCTTAGCCATCTTGTGCTTTGAGGATCTCCTCCAAGCTATTAGACTTGCTTCATAAGGACTTGATATGATACCAATTATTAGAAGTGTAATGAAAGGAGAGGGGGTGAATCAACCCTAAAAAATGTTACTTTATTTACCATTTTTGTAACATCCATCAAACATTCATTCAATCATATACATTCAAAATTAGCTTATTAAGTGCACCATACATTCAAATGAATATGAAGTATGAGAGAGAACACGTATACACAATATGTAAGTGGGAAACCCTTAAAGGGAAGAAAACCCACTGAAACTATGATTATATTACACAAAGAAAATAGATTTAGTGAAGCACAAACTTCACAAGGAGCACCAACCCTTAATTTAGTAGAGAACCAATCCTACAAGGGGCACCAACCCCTAATTTAGTGAATCACCCACTCCACAAGGAGGCTATAACCCCATAAGATGATCAAACACAAACTCAACCATATGAAGATGAAGATATCTAATTTTTTTTTACTTCCACAACTGATGGATATCACTAATTCAGCTCACAAACCTTATTTAAACCCTCATTCCTTCAACTCGCTCTTTCTTCTTCTTTTTCATGGAATTATATTCCTTCAAAAATTACACACATGATCTTCATCATTATTAATATTTTTCACTCATCCTCATGTCCCTCTTGATGCTCTTGAACATGTTTCACACTCTCATTCATCACTTCATACTTTTGAGTGTTTTAACCTTCTTCACTTTCCTAGATGATTCATGAGATAAAACCTTGCAATATGACCCTTGAGATGAAACTTGTTGCAAATAACATCTTTCATACCTCTTGAATGATGACTCTTGTGATATTTTCCATTTCTCTAAGGGTACACACAACTAAAAAAATTCCTACAATCCCTTTTTCTATGACCAAAACCATTACATACATAACAATAACCATGAAATTTTGCATACCTCATATAATTTGGTTGGCTAATGAGATTAGGCCTTGAATATTATTTTCCATAAACACCTTAATTTTCAATTCCTTTGGAACTAGGGATAGCTTATTGATTTGAAAAATTAGGCTTCTCATCTTCCTTAAACTTTAGGATTTGAATCTCTTATTTAAGCTTGAAATACTCTTCTTATTTGTCCTTGAGTGTTGCTAAAATAAATTTGATTTCAGACTTCAAACTAATGTTATCCTTTCTATGGAATGATAAATATTCTTATAGATCCATCACCACCTCTTTGAGATCATATTGACTATAAATACAAAAATCACAGGGCTTGTTTTTTAACCTATCACATTCCTCTTCCTTTGAATTAAAATTTGAGATGTGTTTCTCCAACTAAATCTTGAGACATTTGATGGTTTCTTCATCCTTCTTGACCATGGCTCTCAAATCTTGATTATCTTTCTTGATTTTCTTAGCCATCTTGTGCTTCTAGAATCTCCTCCAAGCTATTAGACTTGCTTTAAAAGGACCTGATCTGATACCAATTATTGAAAGCACAATGGATGGATGGGGGATGAATCAATCCTAAAAATTATTACTTTATTTACCATTTTTATAACATCCATAAAAATCTATTCAATCATATACATTCAACAAGATTATTAAGTGTGCACCATACATTCAAATGAATATGAAGTATGAGAGAGAACACGTAGACACAATATGTTAGTGGGAAACCCTCAAAAGGAAGAAAACCTATTGAAAATCTGATTATATTACACAAAGAAAATATATTTAGTGAAGCTCCAACTTCACAAGGAGCACCGACCCCTAGTTTAGTAGAGAACCGACCCTATAAGGATCACCAACCCCTAATTTAGTGAATCACCCACTCCACAAGGAGGCTATAACACCATAAGATGATAAAAAAAAAACTCAACCATATGAATACGAAGATATCTAATTTTTTTTTCTGCCATAACTGATGGAGATCACTAATTCATCTCACAAACCTTATTCAAACCCTCATTCCTTTAACTCGCTCTTTCTTCTTCTTTCATGGAATTATATTCCTTCAAAAATTACACACATGATCTTCATCATTCTTCATATATTTTCACTTATCCTCATGTCCCTCTTGATGCTCTTAAACATGTTTCACACTCTCATTATTCACTTCAGACTTTTGAGTTTTTCAACCTTGTTCACTTTCCTGATGATTCATGAGAGAAAAACCTTGCAATATGACCCTTGAGATGAAACTTTTTGCAAATAACCTCTCTCATATCTCTTGACTGATGAATCTTGTGATATTTTCCATTGCTCCAAGGGTACACACAACTGAAAAACTTCCTACAATCCCTTGTTCTATGACCAAAACCATTGCATACATAACAATAACCATGAAATTTTTCATACCTCATAGAATTTGGTTGTTTAATGAGATTAGGCCTTGAATATTCCTTGCCACGAACACCTTAATTTTCACTTCCTTTGGAGATAGGGCTAGATTATTTATTTGAAATATTAGGCTTCTCATATTCCTTGAACTTTAGGATTTGAATCTCTTCTTTAAGCATGAAATACTTTTTATTTGGCCTTGAGTGCTGCAGAAATAAATTTGATTTCGACTTCAAACTAATGTTATCCTTTCTATGGAATGCTAAATATTGTTGTAGATCAATCACCACATCTTTGAGATTATATTGACTATGTATACAAACATCAAAAGGCTTATTTTTCAACCTATCACATTCCTCTTCCTTTGAATTCAAATTTGAGATATCTTTCTCTAACTGAATATTAAGACATTTGATGGTTTCTTCATCCTTCTTGACCATGGCTCTCAACTCTTGCTTCTCTTTCTTGATTTTCTTAGCCATCTTGTGATTTTAGGATCTCCTCAAAGCTATTAGACTTACTTCACAAGGACCTGATCTGATACAAACTATTGGAGACACAATGGATGGAGAGGGGGGGTGAATCAATCCTACAAAATTGTTACTTCATTTACCATTTTTGTAACATCCATCAAACATCCATTAACCATTAGCTTATTAAGTGTGAACCATACATTAAAATGAATATGAAACATGAGATAGAGCACATAGACATAATATGTTAGTGGGAAACCATAAGGGGAAGAAAAACCATTGAAAGTCTGATTATATTACAAAAAGAAAAGATATTTAGTGAAGCAACAACTTCACAAGGAGCACCAACCCCTATTTTAGTAGAGAACAAACCTTATAAGGATCACCAACCCCTAATTTAGTGAAGAACCCACTCTATAAGGAGGATACAATCCCATAAGATGATAAAACACCATCTCAACCATATGAATATGAAGATCTCTAATTTTTTTTTGCCACAACTGATGGAGATCACAAATTCAGCTCATAAACCTTTTTCAAACCCTCATTTCTTCAACTCACTCTTTATTCTTATTTCATGGAATTATTTACCTTCAAAAACTTGCACACATGCTCTTCATAATTTTTCACTCATCCTCATGTACCTCTTGATTATATTTAACATTTCAAACTCTTATTTAGGTCACATTTTCCCCTCACAAAGCACTATTTCAAAAATGAACTAAAACATCATTTATATATGCATTTCTTCTTTCAAACACACCATAGATCAATCCTCCTCAATAATACCAAAAATAAAAAAATTATAAAAAAATTCAAAATGGACCGATATAGGCCGGCCATGCCCAAATGCACCAAACTAGCTAAAAACAATTCAAAACTCCATCACCCGGATGGCTAAAAACCAAAAACACCATAAAAATGATTATTCAAGCTCCCTAATTTCAGAAACATGTCAAATATGATATAAAAACTGTTAGGAAATTAAATATTAATGTTTACATTATAGTTTGTTAGCTAATATTTAATATTGTTATATATTAAATATTAGGTTTGAAAGTATATTGTTTCAACAATATATTATTCTTAGAGTTTGTTATACCCATGAATAACATTCCGGGTTAATTGTTGTGACTCCTTCCTATTTTATAGGAGGTTGTTTAGCTGTTATTATGGCTATATAATAGCCTAATGTATCGAAATAATATTGGGACAATAAATATAATACGAGTAATATATTGAGAGTGATTTTTTGTGTAAATCTATAGCTACATTTATATTTGGTATCAGAGCGACTTGATGCTCTGCTAAATCTGTGAAGGGGCAATTCGCATATGCATTGCTTGCCCCGAGTCATGAGATTACGTGAGAGAAGGTATAGGGGTCGTAGCTTTGTGCTTCACCTCTCAAGATGAGAAAATATTATTCTCTGAGATTATGTAGGGATAGAATCATTAACTCAACGTCATTTATTGATTTCTGTTTGTTGTGATCTCTTCCATCGTGGGTTTTAAGAATTGTAGATTGATATTTTTAGTGCACATGTAAGTCTACATCAATGATTGTGCACTTTACTGATCTGACATTTTACCCGTTGTCAATTAATCTTGAAAGGCATATAGAAAATATTGTATTGAACATCGGAGTGATTGGTGTATTCTGTTCATTCAAACCGTATCTACTCAGCTTATGATCTACGAGAAAGATTCGACAGATCAACACCGATTGCCAACAAAGGTGGAGATAATTCATGCCCTGATCCCTGTCAATCGACTACAATTTCTACATATCCAATTGTTTTGGTGGGTCAACTTCATCTCCAGATTCATGTCCCATCCTGAACAATACTTGTAAGACCAACATTGTCTAAAACGACGATCCAACTATTCAGATCTGTCAGACACAACGTCTAAAATTTAACTGGAAGTAATATTTGGTTGATTTTTCTCCAGATAGCAAATTCTTCACTCTGCAGATCTATACACGTTCCAACGCTGTGCAGAGTTTCACTGTGGGTATATTTTGAGCCCGATGAGGAATAAAATTATTGTGTTTGAAATAAGAATGAGATTGGGGGCATTCGCTGCAAAGACTATTTCAAGTTTTTTGAAAAAGTATTCAACATGTTTGGTGCCATGGTGATTCAGTGCATTTAAGTGACATGATAGCTACGATGCTACGTTTCTTGGAGACTCCACCAAACTTAGGCGAGTAGGTATGTATTTGTGAAGACTTCTAATTTTCACGGGTGTTGTTACATGTCTTTTCATTGGTCCATAACATTCAATTATTTTAATAGTGTATTGTTTATTGTTGAATTCTATAGAGGTCCAATGGTCTTATAAGTCATTTGAGTGTTTTGAAGTAAAAATTCAATTTGTTTTAGTGGTCATATTCCATCCTTACAAATCACATTTGTATGTTGTATTTTGGTGACTCTAGCAAGTAAGACCATTGTATACCATCTAGGGTATGTTATTTAATTTTTTTTTTGTTAGTTTCATTTAGAGCTAAGTGTCGTAATAAATAATTCCATATAGGTGATTTTAGGATTTTTTAATTCTCATTTTCATTTAAAAAGTAATCTCATTTTATTAATTTTTAAAGTTAGTCGAGTCTTCTTGTCCGATTCAAAATAGTCTTTGTCAAATGTGAGTCGTCGTTGTCAAATGTTGTATAATTGTAAAAAGTCCGAGAAATTTTTTTTTTTTTTTGCCTTACGGACGCATTTTCGGTGTTACCCGACGTCCATGAAAATAAAGTGTTTCACATTGTGGGAGGGAAGATATAATAAACAATGTGGAAACAATTGAGCTTCATATCCAAATCAGGTGAGTTAGCAGCATGTTAAATGGAGGAAGGAGGCATTGAGGCTAGAGGTCGATAGCTACCTCTCGTCACACCAATGATGGGGGCCACACATAATGATTTGGTGGCACAGCGTGGTGTGAAAAATAAGAACATACGTGGTTCATTCTTGTTCACTGGTATGTGGTTGCTCCTATTTCCCCAAATGAAAAAAAAACATAGTGCAGAACAAATAACATAGTGAAACGCAACATCATGAGGCTTGATGAGGTAGAACAGTCAGATGTGTTCCTGTTCATACCTAGGTTTGTGGTTAGCCTCCTGAAAACCATTGAAGGCTGTTCAGATGTGTTCCTGCTTGAGTTCCCACACTGCTAGGTCAGATGTGTTCCCTAGAGTGACTAGTTGATAAGCAGATGATTCCTGAGCGTGTTCCCATCCTCGTCGGTCAGATGTGTTCCCGATAGTGCTTGGTCGATAAGAAGTTGATGTGTTCCTTCTTCTACCTTCAGTTTGAGTGTGTGCCAAGATCATGAGCGCAGCACGCAGGCAGCAGGGCTGTAAATGAAGTGTGAAAGTTCTAATGTTACCATGTAAACATTAAGGGGGGGAATGTTAGGAAATTAAATATTAATGTTTACATTATAGTTTGTTAGCTAATATTTAATATTTTTATATATTAAATATTAGGTTTGAAAGTATATTGTTATAATATATTGTTTCAACAATATATTATTCTTAGAGTTTGTTATACCCGTGAATAACATTCCAGGTTAATTGTTGTGACTCCTTCCTATTTTATAGGAGGTTGTTTAGCTATTATTATGGCTATATAATAGCCTAATGTATTGCACAGAATATTGGGACAAAAAATATAATACAGAGTAATATATTGAGAGTGATTTTGCTGTGTAAATCTGTAGCTACATTTATAAAAACATCATCCATGGTCTTGAATTAGCTTGCAACAATCAAATTTATCATAAAAAATCAAGAAGGCTCATATCCTTCACCAAACAACTATTTCAAAGAACCGGTCTTCACCTTTAGCCCGAAGACCACCCAAGAAAAATTAATCTATAGTGTATAACCAATATTTGGAATTCCTGGACCTTTAGATCACATCCATGCTTTCTATAGCTCATGAAAAATCCATATGTGTAAACCAAAATCACTATCCTCTTCACCAAATTGAGCTTCCCAGAAAGATGTTTTAGAAACACAACTTGTTTACACCATTTATTCCACTTTCAAGACCTCAAAATTTCTTAAATAGGAAAAAAATCATCACTATTCACTCTCCATTTGATATAAATCATCAACCAATTGCCTTATCTAGCCTCAATCTTTCATCCTGAACAATTAATCTGTAAAACAAGAAACCTTATTCTTCACAAAATGAGTTGTATGATCTATATAATATCATTATCATGAGAAAAACCATATACCATTAGAAATAATATGAATCCTATTTCCATAACATCTTACATTTCCTTCCAAATCTAATTGGAAGACCTTCAACTAGGTCCATCTCTGAAATTGCTCCTTTATCCTTATAGGACTCAAGAACTAAGCTTGAGGTCAACTTACTCCATCACCTTAAAAATCACTTCAGAGATTAAAACAATCATGTAATAACCTTATCCATGTTTTATAAGAACTCATAAATCTTTAATAATCATGAAATACACATAACAATAATCTTATCTCATGAAGCTACTTGAGACCTTGCAAGACCAAACATCCTCTAGATTTTACCTCAAAGAATAGGTCATAAATTGATCATACCATATCAAAAATACAAGTTTGATATATTATTGGAAATATATCTAAACTAGGATCACAACACAACTTAAATCAAGTCCTAACTCCACTTCTCCGATCATGTAATTTCACTTTTACCACAGATTGCTCCAAACTACCCCAAAAGCCTGTCTTCATAAATATGACACACTTTTCCATTTACAATATCAAACATGATCTGAAACTATCATGGACATATAGTAAAACTCTAGGGCTAAAAACAATGTCAATTTATTCATCACCTTCTTTTGACAGATTTTCCACAAACTGAAAATCTTTAGAACAAGAATTTTTAGATGGGTCCCACATACAATCAAGATTTATATCTTATCTTTCTGGAAATTTGGAGGATTTCTATACAACCTCCAATAATCAATTTGGGAAAAATATTTAAAACAAGTTCAATACACACCTTTTTCTCCAAGTTACTTTGAGCTAGGGTTTAGCTAGGGTTTCAAAGCAACTTATCTTCTTAACAATCATTCATAAAAACGTGACAATAAAACCACCTCATTATTTTGTAAAACCTTCGTAACTAATATAAAAATATATTCCAAATATATTAGGTCCCCATGTAAAGCACATAACTCACAACGAGCATCTGAAAGTCAACTTTTTGCCTCAAAACCACATTCTAGATTACCCGTTTTACAAAAATAACATATCTTAAAAATAATTCTTTAATTTGAGCTAAAAATTGTCATGAACCATAATGATAACATCCTATAACTTTATATAATCACCATCTAGCCCAAATAAGCATGAAAATTTCTAACCATTAATACTTACCTATGCCAACTTTCCTGTTCTTCACCTACTTACTTCCTAAAGACCTCAAACATACACTCGTATCTCCAACTACTGACATGAAACTCATCATACACATGATACCTTTCCCATGCTTGGATAGGACTAATCAGCTCCAAAACTCATACCTCCATACCATTCTCGTATGTTCTAGGGCTGGGAATATGCCCGAATGACTGACTCAACACATACATCCCATGAACTAACCATGTTGACTCATGAAAAATCTTAGACATGTGTAACACACCTCTAGGTCATTGAATGAGCTCAAACCAACCTTTGAAAAACTTAGGAGAGCCCAAACCATGACTATGCCTACTCAACCATGCTCCATAACAACATAAAACTCACCAAACTTGGACACTACTAATCAACCTTCGTATTTGACCTCTGACTAACACCTCATGGAGAATCACATGACCTCATGACACCCTTTTCAATCAATGGACTTAAAAATGACAACACTAACACAAAATGGCCAACAACAATTAACTATAGAATGATGAGAAGATAACCAATCCATCCCTAATATAACCTCACATGTCCTAAAATGCAGGATGCACAAGTCCACCATAGTAAAAAATGATTTGAGATAAATGATATACCAATTTACTAAGGAGCTGAATGATTTCTTGGCACCATTGGTTAACTCTACGTACCATCTCGACCCTTCCTAATCATCACTAGTTTGCATCATTCCACTAACAAGGAGGAATGAAGGAGTTTAACGAATCGAATCAAATAATACATAAAGTGAAATACCACAAATACTACTTGAGGTATCGATCATGATATCCTCGATGATCTACTTGGTGGTTCTTAACCACTACATAAACCTAGTGTTCTCGTCCCATGTCTCTAAATTTAATCTATGATATGGGGCCCTTTCACTTGGCTATAAATGCCATATTTTGTTGGCATTACTTCCACTAATGAATGGGGTCATTACATCCAAAACATGCTCCCGGTGGATTGTAAAAATCTAAAATACCCAATAGACCTCTAGTGTAGGGTGTTAAGGAGGAAGTATCTTGTACTCGTGAGATTTACTATGGGTGGCCTCCCACTAAATGTGCCCTAGGCTACCCCTAAAATATTTGTAGTAGTATGTGAGGTGACCCCATATTCTTTCCTCTTTGGTCATCATTTTAGGGTTGAAACTTCTACAAAGGCATGTTATTGTGATGGTGGTCAAGAGGTAGAATGTGCAGTGTGAAAAACACCACTAGGAGGAGGTGAAGGTCCTCTTGACCTATTATCTTGGAGCTAGTGAATATGTGACCTGAATCTTTCACGGGCTTACTTGTTTCTTTCACATGTTTTCCTCAACAATGTAGGCCTTTCATACAACCTCTCGAAAGTGTCCATGGGAAGTGCATCCTAATAGTACCACCCAAATTGAGGTTCAAAACTCGTATAAATATGTGCACACGCACCGATCATCTTGCATGTAATCCACATACTTGTAATAGATGTAAAATTTTTCCCTCATACTAAGCTAATGCCATGCTCATTTTCCAAAGGTCATGGAACTCACGATGTATCGTTAGATGAAGTACCGAAATATGTATCACATCTTGAATCTCTCCTCGAATATCTCCCAAATCATTGTATATGAATCTATAAGGTGATTCTACTCCTCTATGCACCACCAAACCCCTACTTTGTTTCTAAGTAAATGGATGGAAACACAAGGTCGAGTGTTACTAATGGAATGGAAGAGTTTGAAGCATCCCTTCAAATAAACTAACCAAGCCTCATCCTGAATTGAATGGTGTATCCCAATTATGTATGTGGCACGAGTTTTAGTATCTCCCCAATTTTCTCTCACTGGCTCTAAGGACCATCCCCATAGTCTTTCCTATGGAATGTCACTCTACCATGGAGGACTCCTAGTCCTCGATCTAGTTCAGAAATTACCTTCACATCCACTATGAGTGGTGTCCTCTGTAACTCGTGTGGTACCTCTCCTCTTTGCTCAACCAAAACTCCACCATCATTTCCTTGAATATCAAAATAAACATATATAAGGCCTATAGTATCTATAGTCCAATGGCATCAGTTTTGAGCTGGTGGTGGTAGTGGCATGATAGAGTTGGATATGGTGACAGCTTATGTGGGTAGTGTAATAAATCTCGCATCAATATCCCTTTTCCCACTTCGTTTACGTGTCCTACATAGACCGGGGAAAGAGTTAAATGTTTGGTATGTTTTTAAATTTCATTGTTTCTAACAATGTAAAGTAAGTCTAAGTTTTGGTTTGAAGTTAACAGTTACCTAGATTCCAAGTGTTTTAAGCTTTAGTCTAATACCAATTATAACGCCCATAAATTTTCACTCATTTTTAATATGGCTTAATGTGACCAAACAAGAACATAATTTTTTTAATTTTCACACATGTTTATAATTAATTTAAGAGCATGGTTTACAATTTCACTAAATTTTGGCCATTTTAAGTTTAGTTCACGTTGCAAGCGGTTTTTTGTTTACTAGTTCTTCTAAGGCAATCGACAACTTAGACCAATCGATTAATTTAATGTTTACTAATTATATTCATTTCATTATGAGGGTATAAAAATCATAACTTTTTCAAATAAAAATTTATTAATATTTAGCGTGTAAAGTTTTTACCCGATTATACCAATTTTTAACACAACTTTATAATTACACTATAGATTTATTAGATTAATTTTAGTCATTTAGAAAATTCAAATCTACTTAAAAAATCGTTATTCGAGGTTAAAAATTGATATACGTTATAAATTGGGTTAATATTTTTCTTAATAATTTTTTTCTACCCTAGGGAAATTTATTCAAACTTGTTAGTTAATGTACTAAGGATTTAATCAGTTAAGCTAGGAATGTCAATTCTATGCTAGACCACTTAATATATTTTTTTTCTACTTCCCATAATAGTCTTTTCAATTAATTTTCACCCCATAGTAAAAATAAATATGATATTAGCTTAAGTTTTCAAAGGTGGAAAGAGAAAAGGTGTTGACTAGGGAAGGTCACAACTCCCCAAGTCAACACCTCTCCAAGTGGGTGGTGTAGGATCAATCCTCCACCATTGGATTCAGACCCTCTCCACCCTTGGATCTAGGTTGTCTCATTTGCCCTAATTTTTTTCTCTATGGAGGAAACATGAAGTTTGTTTTCTTCTTTATTTGCTCATTTTTTTGTTCATTTTGCAGGGAGGATCTCAAGACTTGGAAAAGGAGGAAGATGAAGAATATATATATATATATATATATATATATATATATATATATAGTATGTATATACTATATATGTATATATATATATACATATATATGTATATACATACATACATATAATATATATGTATGTATGTATGTATATACATATATATGTATATGTATATATACAATGTACATATATAATATATATTTATATTGTATACACACACACACACACACACACACACACACACACACACACACACACACACACACACACACACACACACACACACACACACACACACACACGTGTGTGTGTGTGTTTTTAGCACCCTATATTAAAACCACGATATCTTCAAATATATGATCTACATTTTTTTTGAAAATTTGACAATATCATAATAACATATTCATCTCAAAACCCATTAATTTTTGTGGGTTTCAATTTGTAGAAAAACAATTATGACCAATTTAGTGACCGTATCTATTTCTATTTTTTGTTTTCTTTGTTAAATAAAACACATATATTAAACTAAAATTCTCTATTTTTAAACACACATTTTTAACACACACACACACACACACAACATATATATATATATATATATATATATATATATATATATATATATATATATATATATATATATTTCGTGTGTTTGTGTGTGTGTGTGTGTGTGCATGTATAAATCCTACTTTTTAATTTTTTTATAAAACTTATCTCACACATATTATATACTTAAAAAATATAAAGTAATAGTTTTAATATATATGATTTATATTTATAAATTGATATTTATGATTATACTCTTATATATTTTTTTTGAAATATATATTTTATAAATATAAATATACTTTTATTTATTTTTGTTAATATTGATATGGTTTTATTTAATGTATATTTATATAAATTTATAAACATCCATTAATAAATCTCATTATATAGAGATATAATATATTTTTAATAATAATTTATCAACAATTTTTTAAAAATATATACACACATACATACATATTTCTTTCATTTCATACAAGGAAATAAAAGTCATAATGGAGAAAGGAATCTAAGAAAAAAATTTACTAAAGAATTTCATAAATACAACTATCATTTCATTCTTTCAAGAAAGCTCATACACAAAATTTCTTTTTCCATATTTCAAACAAATTGATCTAAAACTAAGACTTACTTTTCAATAACATGTACAAAAATTTCCTTCACTTTCCAATTACAACATGATTGCTTTCAAGAAAAATTTCAACTACAATACATATGAGGATAAAGCTCTTAAAGCTTGATTCAAATTTACAATTCTTTTAACAATACAAAAGGTGCTCAAAGCAACAATAACTATCTTCAACAAGGAGGATAGAACCCATAGTCTTCTTCACTTGATCTCCACCAAGGTCAACATGGAACAACCAAAAAGAGGAGGGAATAACACTCTCATGGAAGAGAGTAACTCTCCCATTAACCCCAAAGCCCCAAAAAAGTAGGAATTTCCACATGTTATCCATAATGAACACAACAACAAACAACAATCAAATATATAAAAACTATCAAGAGAGAAAACAACACAAAGGGTTCTCTTTATAATCCCAAAATAGAAAGGAGTTGCCATATTATCCTTATGCCTCCCAAGTGAGATGGTAAGAATCCATCTCACACTCCCTCCAATAAATCAACTTCATTCAAACCCCTTTTCCTCCACTCCACCAAAAGGAATTGATTATTTCCAAAGAAAACATACAATACATCCCTCCATAAATCCCACACAAGAATATAACATTTCTATAATATATACATAAACAAGAACCTTATCTCTCCACTCTACCAATAAGCTTTGATTATTGCTTTGTTTACCAAGTAAACCCCTTATCCCTCCACTCTACCAAAAGACATATTTTTTTTCCAAGTTTGGCTACTTTTCTCCCACACCATTCCTATGGCCATTCACTACCCAAACCCCAATTTCATGAAACAAAACAAACACATGCAAGCAAAAATCAAGAAAAAGAAATAACTAAGGTAAAATAGGCCTACCTTGGGGCCATCTTGTCCACTTGAGAAATCCAAAATCCAAGCAATATTTCACAAGTTATTCTCCATAATGCTCTTCAATCTAACAAAATTTAAGAGAAAATTTCAAAACAAAAGGGCTAAAAACTTCTTTCTCCAAATTCAAACACATTTATAGAAATTTAAGAGGGAAGGGTGATGTGACATCCACATGGGATTGCCAACTAGGAAAGCCCATGTGCTCTCCAAATGGAGTACACAAGTCAAACAATCAATTAAAGAATGTGTAAGAAATGTGTAAGAGAGGTATGGGGGTGATCAACTCAAAAGACACATGGGTGTAAGGAATTTTCCTTCCACATCAAAAATTCTCATCCCAAATAAATCACTAATACCAAAATAAGTAAAAATCAAATAAAATACACTAAAGAGTGTAAAAGAGGAGAAAAAATCCCTCATAAATGAGGAAACGTGTCTTTTTCCTTCAAAAATTCCACCTACTCTATGGGTATGGGATTGGGAAATTTTAAGGAGTGTGGAGCAAAGTAAACCTTGTCCACACTCCTCCAAAAGTGGGCCTAAAGGCCAAATTTGAATGTTTACTTTTAGTTCAAATTAATCAACTCAAAAGAAAAAGACTAAACATATTAAATTTTTCGAAACATAACTAACTAACCCAAATAAAACCCACTTAGCCAAAAACATAGAATTTCACTTTTCAAAAGTTTTACATAAGGAAAATATAACAAAATTGATTCAAAAATCAAATAAAAATAAATCAAAACTTACAAGGTCATTTGACATAATTGTACACACACTATAACACCCATGTTATAATTACTCCAAATTAAGGGATTTTTTTCTTTTAAAACAAACCCCTTAATCCCATTAAATGCCTTCAATGATTTTAACTAGCGAAATTATAATCCAACATGAAATATAGTTTACAATCCATCTTATAAAAACATAACCATGTGCATCTATAAAGGTCAATTAGATCTACTTGATGTGGTTTATAAACACTCCTTCGAGAGAGTGCGAACTTGTATGCATTTCGTTAACCTATTCATTTAGGTTTGAGAACTAATGCAGTTCCAAAGTGTTTACCTAAAAATTAGTTAACTGAGTTTCAACCGACATCTCACACTGCTAGATAGGAACTCGATGAACTGACATTATATTCAAATAGTACATAACTTAGGAAAAAGTTTTCAAGCTATGTTTAGTTTTGTGACTACACATAAGCTAAACAAAAATTACCCCATCATTGCACAATCATCTCTACATAGTTATTTGGATCATGTCTCATTAATTAAAAGTTTAAGTTCTTGTATTAAGAAGGCCTAGAATTTAGATTTTGTCTCTCAACTTAAGAATATTATATCGGTCCCAACTTAGGACCTCTGTGGGAAAGATTATGATTACTTAATAACATTTGTCATTAAATATTTATTTCCTTACCCATAGCTGTCATAAGTTGGTACAGATAGAGTTTAATCAAATGGGTAGGTGGGACTTCGAGTCCGCACTTTCATAATACACATTATCCCAATACTAGGTAGAATTCATCGTGGAGATGCTAAGTCAAGTTATCCGTTTAACAACAAGATCCATAATAACTTACTAGTTACTATCATACGAAGTATCTTAATTCCGTAGTGTTAATTTACACCATTCATTGAAAGAATAGGTTTAGTTAACCACGTCTTTTAAATTTTGTAACGATCCAATCTTATTTAGATTTCCACCCATTTGATAACTAATGTTGATGTATATCTTATAGAAAGATATTTAAAAATTGAAGTATTAAGACAAGAATAAGATTAATTATAATCGTAAATGTATCATTCACATATCTTATTACCATCTTAATTCATAGTTAAAGGTATAACACTTATGCATTTATGACATTATTATGTCATTTATATATGTTGTTGTCGTAAAGGTATAAGCATGTTGTTAATGAAATTTTTATAGATATATTATGTAAATGGATTGGTTATTTAATTAATCTCATTACGAAGAAGTTATAATGAAATGTCCTTATTTTAAGTATTGTCATCCATGACAACGTTGTTTAATTAATCTCATTTATTTAAACATATAAATGATGATGTCATTGATATAGTTGTTGTTGGTCACCAAAATATGACACTTAGCAAAGGACATACGTAAGGTTCGTGTGGAAGGAAGAGAAGAAAAGCATGGAGGATCGGAAGGAATCACGTACTGAGGATAGAGATAGATTCAAGACTTAGCCATTTTCACAATGATGAGCTATTTTTGGAGATAGCGTGTCGAACACACAAACCGGTTAGAGACTTGCGTGACACACATTGGCTATTTTTGGAGGATTGGCTACGAAGCGATTTGCATGGATATAGGATGAGAATAGATTTACTACTGATAGTTAACTAGAAGAAGTCTATTGTTAGCGCACTTGCATGTGTGGCTATTATTGTAATGGCGTGTGGCTAATAATAGCATGCGACCTATTTTGGGATTAGATAAGTGGTGAAGGGAAATTCCCCACCCTTATAAATATGTAGTGAACTATGTAACATATATATGTATATAGAGATAGGATGTAAGAACTGAGTTATTGTGAGGTTATGCTACCAAATATGATGTGCGCATAAACTATGGTATTATCTATTGTAATAATCTTCTGTGTATTACTGCATTTAATATAATGGGGGTTATTGGCTGAATCAAGGTGTTAATCATGGTTATAGTTTATTACTGCATGAATGATTTCACTATGATTATTGTTTGATTCATGATACTTTAAGATCTAGATCTAAATATGTACTGTAGAATGATATATTAGTCATAGATCTGAATGCAACAAGTCTTCATCATGCTAACATCCTGCAACAACAACCCTAAAGAGGGGCCTGGTACCTTTGCGCACTTCGGGTGAGCACTCAGTCTAGGCTAAGTGATGTGCCAGCTGCGCCTAGACTTTTACTAGTGAATTCTAGGCCACATCATTGGTTCCATTACCAAGACCTCTTTTTCAATTATTTTCAGGATGGTTCATGATGAATACATATCAGTTGACCCTAGTAAGTGTTGAGGAGTGGATACATGACCTGGAAGAAGAATACACATAGAGGTTCAACACCGGATATGAGTTTAATGCATGCATATGGGTGGAACAAAATATGTATGACAATTTATATGAGAGATTCTTTGCTATCTTTCCAATAGAATTGTACGAGTGGCTGATTTCTTATGCATCTAAATGGAATTGGAGGTATCACACACTTGTCTGGATGTAGGAAGAATTTCAGGCCCTTTATGATGCTGATATGATTTGGAATCACGTTGTGGATACATGGTTCCATGGTGTTTTGAATAGTTATATCTTAGAGTACTCAATTTCCACTTATTCATGCCTAGAGGTAGCTGAATTCTAATTTTTACGATATCCCAGGGGAACTTACCTGCAAGGCATTCCACTAATGATCAAGATTTTTATGGTAACCCTAAACTTGGAGAACAAACCGATGGTGAACTAAAACCCCACCACGCATAGGGGCGGGAACAGGTTTGGTGAAATATGGAAGACCTAGCGGCAGAGAGGTAGAGAGAGGAAATGCAGCTTAAGTATAATGAGGCATGCGAGAGGGAGGTAGAGAAGTAGTGGGAGGTTGTAGAGAGAATGGCATTGTGGGAAAGATAGTTTAGGAAGGAGTTGAAGTTCATGCAGAAGACATGGAACCCGAACATCAAGAACTCCCCATTTAGGAAAGCATGACATGGAACCCTCCTCAGCCTCATGTAGAAGCGTGCCATTAAAGACATCTTGGGCCATGGCCGCACATCCGAATCCACCTAAAAACTTTTCCCTTGTGCTTGGTCTTCCAGTATCTAGTACAAAAAATAGTCAGCAATTTAATTCAAGCAGTGGGAAAGTAGGAGTGAGTCATATAAGAAGCACAACACTAGAAAAACAAACAAATTCATTGTTATATGGGAGTACCTTTTCGGGTGTATCATCCACATAGAATTTAGGTGCACAAATCTTTGGACTCTCTTATGGGAGTAGTAACACTTCACAAACCGTCGGGTATAGTTCAGTACTACTATTGGGACACAAGGAAGTACATCCTCTGGTCCGACCCTAGCCACAAGTTTGGGATCAAGAGGCATAGGTGGCTCTAGTTCTGGAAGATTTGGTGGTTCTAGAGGCAGAGGAAACACAGGAGGTTCTAGATCAGGTGGGCAAGGTCTACACCAACCCTATAATATTTACATGGAGATGTCTCTTCATCTTCCAGAGTATAGGGGCATAGAAGATGCTTCTAAACATGTACACATGTGTGAAATACTATGGCATGCAAAAGGAATCATGGCTTATGAGTATAGGGAAAGCTAATTTACTACTACATTATAAGGGCATGCACATAGTTGGTACATGAAGTTTGACCCTGATCAGACTTGTGTAGACTATATAGATTTAAAAGATGCATTCCTTATAGAGTTTCACATCCCTGAGTTTAAACAGAAGAGTATAAGTGCACTCAAGGATATTAAGAAAGTCACTACCGAAAGTGTCGAGAGAGTATGATGTCCATTTTAAAACATTGTTATCCAATCTTTCTTATGATATTCATGTAAACCAAATGCACAATGGTTCGTTGGAGGCCCGATTACATCTTTTAGAAGGGAACTATCAATAAGACATACACCGATCCACATGAAGCACTTGAAGCAACTTTACATGCTGAGGTAATTGAATTATAGACAATGGGGTGAGCCCATTTTTATAAGAACAGATAAAAGCTATGAAAAGTAGTTGGAGAAACTATCGATAAATTCAACACATGAGACATGAATAGGGATTTGGTGCACGTATTGCGAAGTGAAGGTCACATAAAGGATAGTTTTCCCACAAATCAATGTACTCATTATTGTTGGATTGTGAGATATTCCATTTAAACCATGATTTTAGCCACTGTCCATTACTACAACGCATGATAAGGAAGAACGTCTCTTGTTACTATTAAAATCTGCAGGTCCACGACTCATGACACGGAGGATTGCTGATTGATTGGTAAGATCCATGACATTATAGATATTGGTGTACGGTAGACACGAGTTTTAGATAACTCTAAAGGAAAGAATGAGCATCAGGATTGGGATCACAATCATGCGCGGTATGATTAGAATGAAGGGAGTTTTGAAGGTGGACGTGGTAGAGGTCGAGGATACCATGGTGGATTCGGGGGATGAGGCCATGGTGGTAGATGAGGTGATTTCCCTTAAGGAACATGTTATACATGCGGATATCCTAACCACTATATGCGTGAATTTCCTCAAAATATTACATGTTATTTCTATGGAAAGAATCATAGTTATGAGGAATGCCTGGATTTATATGCACATCTTAAAGCAAGCATCATAAAAAGAAAAAAAAGGTGCAGGATGGTTAGGATACAATACACTTGTGGAAAATCAGTGGATGCCCAAGTTGGAAGCAGAATCTGAGGCGTTGCAAGTAAGGATCACTACCCGCGGCCGAGGTGACATGCGCAGAGAAGCATTGCAAAATGAAAGAATACCATCACTAAGGAGGAGGAGGTTCCACATGCATGGTGGTACCCAGATCCTCGCCCATCGAAGGAGGTTTATCAGAAACCATGGAGGTACTCAGAATCTTCGTGGTGAAATACAATATTTAAAGGAACAATCATGGAAGATGAAGCAAAAGAAAGCATTAGAGACGATCCAAACTGATATTGATCACATGAGATAATTGTGCAAAATGTTGCACCAGGAGAATATCATTCCACTATTAGGGAATTGGTTAAAGGTAAACACTCCATGTGTAAGTTTTGATGCTGGATGGAAGATCCTGCATGCGAATCTTCCCCCTCATAGCCTAGATTATGATAAGGAAATCACTCTGAATGTTGTTGTGGATGGGTGGATATTGAGTAATATATTGATTGATACAGGTGTAGAAGTCAATGTTCTTACCTTATATGTATGGATACAAATGGGGAGACCTTCATTGCAACCATCCTCTAATGTATTGTTCATGGATAATCAGACTAAGGCCACTCCCATTGAAGTTTTGAAAGATGCATACATTACCATACAAAGAGCCAAGTTCACTAGAGATTTTGAGGTTTTAGCGCTATAAGAGTCGATAGATTCCTAGATCTATTGGTGCATCCTTTTGGTGCTATGCAAATAATGCTTGATCTTTGGTTCAAAAGGGTTATATTAGTTTTGAAAACAAGAAGAAAAGATTTATTATCCTTTTAATAGATGGAAAATATGTGCCCTATGTTGAGCCCTTGAGTGAAGAAGACCTGAATAATATTTATGTATGTGTCATATGGGATCCAGAGGTGCTTGAGCCATGTAAATAAGGAATCATTCAGTGGGAGGATGCATAGTCTATCAACGATACTACAAGTGTTTCTTGTGATAATTGGGCTCATAACACTTATGAGTTGGTGGGGTGAAGTAAAGAGTCTATTCGCTAGGGATTGCAAACCATGTTATATAAGGAGAATATGTAACAACTCGGTACCTTGTTACACTAGATAAGGATATCCTATGGTATTCTTGTGCACCATGGAAGCAAAAGTGGATAGAACCACTAGAGAGAAGGAATATGCTAGCATATACCCTACACTAGACAACAACATGCGTCTTTGGTGGGTGGCCCACAAGGATAATCTTGTAGGATGGAATGAAATTAGGATTTCTCTTGCCACTAGGTTCTTCAGAGCAATGCACCTACTCAAATATGTACTTATCATGGTAATCAACCTATTCAGCACCATGTTCAGTGTGAGAGAATTTGGACAAAGGGGCAGGAATCTTTACAACCATCACTCTGGGTGCACAAGTTTTATTCCACTTTACAAGGCTGCATGTGTGCTTGGTATGTATATGCAGAACTCCATAGAGAGACTAGAAATTGGCAGGATTTAATTACAGGAATGACCTAGATGTTTGACTTCTTCTCTACCAAACCTCTAGTGGAAGAAACATTAAAAGTCATAAAGTGCTTAACTATGGGAGATAGTTCCAAGGCTGAAGAACTCATTCAAGTTATTGGATGAAGGAAACTCAGAGTGCATTTTGTTGAAGAAATAGAGGCCGATGCCACACTACTTCAACACACTTTCCTTGAGAAAGAAAAAGGAAAAATGGTCTACTTAGTGGATGATGAAGAAGTAGAAAATCTAGATGTAAACCATTCAACAGTAGGCATGAGGTGTTGGAAAGTGCAGATAAGACCATGCGCACCTATCATGAACCTATGAAGACAAAGAAAGTGAATATTGGATTAGATTTTGAGCCTAAGGAGGCCATAATTAGAGACTATTGGTCGATCTAAAGTGGCAAAAATCATAGAGTTAATTATCGGGACTTATTCCCTCGGGGTACCATGAACTTAAAGGAATGCATGAATCATTAGGGGAGATGAAGATAAAGCTTAAAGAGGGTGCACACCCAGTTAGAAAGAGACCCTACAGGATGAACCCCAACTTGCGTGAAAAGGTCAAGGAAGAGATTGACAAGATGTTGAAGTTTGGAATCATCAAGCCCCTGGATGAGTCAGAATGGGTTAGTCCAATGGTGATCAGTATCAAGAAGGATGGTCGAATAGGATCTGTGTGGACTACAGGAGTTGAATGCTTGCATGTGTGACTGATCCCTTTCCTATGCCATTCACTAAGGAAATACTAGAAGGCATTGTAGGGCGTGAAATATATTCATTTACAGATGGGTTCTCTAGGTATCATCAGGTTAGGATTTCCCAGGAGGATCAGAAAAGACTACTTTTACTACTGAATGGGGTAGCTTTTCACCTATACTTGTGATGCCTTTTGGTCTAAAAATGTGCATGTTGTATTTTTCGTGCATAGTTGTTCAAGCATTCAAGGAATTTATTCACAACTTCTTGCAGTTTTATTTAGACATTGGACGTTGTATGGACTTGTTAAAGATCATTGTGACATTTTGTGCTTAATGTTTGAAAGATGTAGATAGTTGAGTATCTCTTTGAACATCAAGAAGTGCATATTTTCTACAACATTTAGAATACTATTAGGACACATAATCTGCAAGGAAGGTTTGTTGGTTGTTCCACTAAGGTTGCAACTCATTATATGCTTGAAAGAGCCTATCAGGTTAGAGTGAGGTGTGTAGATTCTTGGGTCACATGGGGTATTATAAAAAATTCATAAAGGGATATGCCAAGGTTTCCGCACCTTTAGAGGAGTTATTGAAAGGAAAAGGTACATTCTACTGTGGAGAACCACAACAACGTGCATTTGATACATTAAAGGAGAAACCTACTACCGCGCCTATTTTGGATTTCCCTTCATGGGACCAACCATTTCATGTACATGTGGACACCTCTCGCACAACCATTGGTGTGGTATTGGATCAGCCTAGAGACAGTATTATAAATCATCCTATTTGTTTTGCTAGTAGAAAGTTGACCCCTCGTGAGAGTAAATTAATCCACTACAAGAGCACGAAGCTTTGTTAATGATCTATGCACTACATAAATTCTAGATACATACTAATCGCTACACTATTTTCTTTTATACAGATCACATGACATTGAAGTATTTGGTAAACAATCCCATTTTACAAGGGTGCATATGCAAATGGGTACTCTTATTTCAAGAATTTGATTTCATAGTTGTGGTAAAACTAGGAAAAGTAATTCTAGACTAGACCATTTATCCATAATATAGTCAGGAGAAGAAGCACATGCCATTGAAGATACCATGCCCGATGCATATTTATACAAGTTATAACAAGTGCCATTGGAATTAGAGGACATTGTTTTCTTTCTAAGAATAGTATGGCACTAGAAGGAATGAAATCCTTAGAGAAGAAACAACTTGTTGTATGCGTGGAACCCTATATGTTGATTAGTGGTGACCTGTAAAAAATAGGCTGGGATGAAGTATTGTGTTGTGTACTGGAACATAAGCGCACAAATATTATGGAAGAAGCTCATGATGGTATTGCAGGTGGCCACTATGTAGGTGATGCCACCACTGCTGCAAGATTTACTATTTGGATTATGGTGGGAAACCATGTATAAAGATTATAAGGATTATTACAAGGCTTGTGATTATTGTAGCCAGGTCAATGGATTTTGATCACTATTACTAGTGTAGAACTATTTGAGAAATGGGCTATAGTTTTTGTGGGTCGTATTTCACCACCACTCACGTAGAAATGGATCACAGCTGCTATATCATAACTTGCACCGATTATCTAAGAAGGTGTGTAGAAGCAACACCTACAAATGATTGTACATCGGGCTATAGTAGCCAGGTTTATATGGGAAAATATTATTACAAGGTATGGATGTCCATTAATTTTAATGAGTGATAGGGGTACACATTTCTTGAATGAGACAATTAGGATACTTTATTGGATGAATTCATGATTGCACACCATAAGACTACACCATATCATCCTTAGGAAAATGGAACTCATTGAGGATTTCAACAAAAATTTGAGCCATACATTGACAAAAATTTATGATGTTGGAAGAAAGGATTTGGATAATAAAGTATCTACAGTGCTTTGGGCATATCAAACAACATATAAAAGGTTGAAAAAATCCACACCATTTCAGTTAGTGTTTGGCACAAAAGTAGTTCTTCCTATGGAATTCATGTTACCATCTTTACGTATTGCGCATGCTGGAGGTCTAGCTAATGAGAAAACATTAGAAGAATCGATTGAAAAGTTAATCAAGCTAGATGAGCGATGAGCCATAACACGTTGGAGTCAAAAACAAGAAAAATCCAGTAGAAAGCATGGCATGACAGACACATCAGGGATAAAAAGTTTGATATTAGAAAGATGGTGCTCCTTTATGATTCTAAGTTTTTACACCATCTAGGAAAACTCAAAGTACATTGGTTGGGGCCGTATGTTATCACTCACATCCTTGAAACATGTGCTTGTCAATTAGAGGTGCTTAATGGAATACAATTACTTGGATACTTCAATGGGAGTAGGCTAAAGCCCTACTATAAATAAGTCTTCTTGGTGTTTATAATAAGGTAGTATTGCCATTTAGATTAGTTTTCAATTCTGCATTTCCTTAATGTATTTTCTTCATCGTCACTATACTTTGTCAATTTAGTTGGTGTTTTTGTGTAATAAGTGCATTTACGCGCTAGAAGCTAATTACTATTTGAAGAATTTTTATGCAGTAGAGACTTGCACATACCCTTAGTGTGGGGTATGTTATTGATATCTAGGTACATGACTATTGAAAATAAGTCCACATGAAAGGAAAAAACTACTACGGGTGCTATTCAAGTTGGAGAATTAAAAAAATTACTTGGAAATGAGGACCATAGGTGGAGATGAATGAAGAAACAAGTATAACACGAGGTAAGTAGGGGCCATGGGAACTACCAAGGGAAGGTGCAGTGGTGAGGTACTTGGGTGCATGGAGGTGTGTTGAAGAGAAGTTTGTGGCTAGAAGGTTATAGCTTGGGCGTGAAGATGTACTTGTGCGGAAAGAACGAAAAATGGTCGATTAATGAGAGGATTGTTGGTAGGTGAAGAAGAAATAAATGCACTAAATTTTTGAAAATATATATAAGGATGGGATGCAAGTTCATTCTTACCATTACAATCATGATAATTTGAAAGAGCCAAGTGTGACCGAGATGTGAGAAGAGTATTCAGTGTGAAGAGTGTGAATCTAGATGAGATGAGAAAATTTATGCGCACAGAGAAGCTTGTGTCCCCAATTGCGAAAGGGTTTGAGTGAAGCAAGGCATTGCAAAAGAGCTAGGGCATGTCATTTCAACTAGGGCACATTGAATTGAGCTAGGGTTTGGTTTGCATGTTGCAGGAGATAAAAATGTGAGTATTTGAAGTGAGTAGATTAGGTTATAGATGGCACCAAGAAAGCACCCATAATAGGAGTAAAAGGGAAGAAGAAGGTCGAAGTGGAGGTTGAAATGACTCCTGAGAGTAATTTATCATAAATGTAGTATCCAAAGGGTGTGATTGTGGGTCAGGAATGGGATTCCCACATCCGGAAGAGAAAGATCAATGAGTAAAACCATCGTACAACTTGAAAATAAGGAGTTGATGCGTTATTAAACACAAAGATGAATAAGCACACAACAGAAGACATGCCAGGTGTATGATGTTGGGGAGAAGTTGTTGAAGAGATTGGAGTTTACTAGTTGTATGAGCTCCCCTAATTTGGGAAATATGAACCATTGTATCGATGGTTGATGAGCAGGGTACATGAATATTTCTTCTACTTTGCAGACGGGGTAAGGATCATAACCGTGTTGATCTCAATAGTAATAGGGTTGAAAGGAATAGGGGTAGATCTAAAATGGTGATTTAACTGATAAAGCCACAATCCTAGAGACAAGGAAGGAGTTGGGGTACACCAAGGGTCCACACGGCATGGACATTGATAAATTAAAGAAGTACCCAATCATACAAGCAATTGCACACTTAGTGAAAAAGTTGAATGACCAAGAAAGATGGTCACAAGTAAACACAATGTGGCTACACATTGCGAAGAAGATGTCACAAGGAGTGATTTACAACATCTCCAGTTACATCGTGGAAACTATCATTGAAGAAGCACACATAGGAGAGAAAATTAGTTTCGGGGCTGTTCTATTGTCTCTGGTGTTTATGGAAATCGGGGTGCCCAATGGGCCAAAGGAGAAAATATGGGAATACCCTATGGAGAACAAGTCACTTGCAAAAATATTTGGCAAGTACTTGTGTGAAGGATCAATGAGCAGACTAGTCAAGCAGAGGGTAGAGAAGTGGTATGATAGACTCCACATATTTTTGAAGAAGAGTGGTGCATACCCAAGGAGTTTCCTTCGGTGGTGGGTAAGGCATTATAGTTTTTAGTTTACCAACATTTTTGCATCGCGCGATTTGCGATGAAAGATGGGGCTTGGAGCCCATGGTGCAAATTACCATATGCCTTCACAACACGATATTTCTAGGAATCAGTTCACCAGTTTTCAGATGCGTGTCACCTAACCTTCAATGCAAAAAGGTAGATTGCGACTACCATACACTGAGAAAGACATATGTATATCTAGGATGGATTGCCTACATTGAGAGGCTTATCTCATATGTATTAAACATGAAGCCTGTAAGCTTGGTATTTGGGGACATCGGAGCAAAGTGCTTGTGTACCTTCAACTCAAGCCCAAGATGGAGAACAATAAGTATGTGGAGAATGATTTCGTGCTTCGTGGCTGCCAAAAGGTAAGCATACAATGGAAAATGTTCCAGCACCTAATCCCATAGAGACAATACAAGTAGATGATGAAGAAGAGGAGCATGAAGATAGTGGTGGTTTGGAGCACAAAGTCGGAGGAAGCCTATAGATAGGGAAGAAGTTGAGTACATGACTACTCCACCCCAGCCACAAGAAGGAGATGATGAGGACCTGATGTAGTATAAGGAGAGTGCCACTTCAAAAGGGTATTTAGGAGAACAATAACCCAAGGTGCTACTCCATAATCAGTGTGCATATCACCTCAACTCTCTCCATAGAAGGAAAAAATGAGAAGAGAATAAGGAAGTTGAAGTTGAATGAGGAGGAAGTGGAATATTTTGAGGAGAGCACGAAAAATATCCTACACCTCCAGAGAATGTGGAAGAACCAAAGGATGAAGAAATGAAGGATGGAGAAGAAGGAGAAAAAGAGGTAGATGAGACAATGCAAGAGACTACTTAGGGTATAGCAGAATAAGCTTTGAATCTTGAAGCTCAAGTTCCTAAGGGGCCAAGATCGAAAAGAAAAAGTGGAGAATATGTTCCATCAGTCATGGGCTATGTTGAGGACATAGGTAAAATTATCCACACCCATTTTCAAAGCACAATGACACCAAAGGAGTTGTATGGGTGGGAGTTGATGGATGAAGATATGGTAACCATGCACACAAGGAAGCAATGTCATGGTCTATGCACATGCACATGGACAAACCAAAATTTTATGTATGTGAAGATTCATGTGTATCAAGGAGGTTGAAGAAGACACCTTAGGCTAGACACATAATAGTAAAGCCTACTTTGTTATGTCAAATGAACAAGTGAGAAATGCTTTAGTAAAAGTCTCAACAGAGGTGGCACGGTGAAATATGGATAAGGCTGCAACAATTAGGACACTAAGAGAAGAACTCAAAACTAAGGATGTAGAAAGAGTGAACCTAAAGCAAGAAAAAGAATTGGAATAAAGAAGAAAACTATTTTTATTAGCATGGTAGAGGAATTTGGGGACAATATAATGAAAGAAAAGCCACACTTAGAGCCTAAGGTACCCAAAATATTTCCTTCGAAAATACATTATGTAAGTACCTTGGTGGACTTAGTGCTTGAAGATGGACCTCTACATATGTCAACACCAAAGAATCCTGAGCAGGAAGCAGAGTGAGAAAAGGCTTCAATGATGAGGAAGATTGCATCATATGAGGCATTTCTCCAAAGATTACAGGAGGAACTGAAGAAAGAAAATCAAGTGTTGAATATTTGTACATCCCTATAAGCCATTATAAGAACTAGGACCATTTTGGAAGATAATGAAGTCCTGAAAGTCATGAAAGATGAGACCTTGGGTCACGTAGAATGATTAACACTTTTCTAGGAGAAGCGCATGAGGCCTTACAACAACACAAGAACCACATAAGGAAAGGCTAGATGAGCTTGGGAAACTCATAGCACAAAAGATGGACTTATTAGAAGGAAGAATGACTACAATGTCCAACATTATTTTGGTCTTATAGAATGAGAAAGGAGAAATTACAAAAGATGAGCTAGAGTCAATTGCAGTGGATATCCCAAAAAAGGTAGAGGTCGCTCAATGATTGGCAGACTTTAGAGGTAGAAATAAAAGAAGAATATCTAGAATTGATTCTTCAGGTTGAAGTAGAAGATGCTGCAGGGTAAAGACATTCTTTTATTCATAAAAATTCTTTCTATTCTTCTATTCTTTGATTCATTTTGGAGACAACCATTGCCAGGCGAAAATGCAACTAGTGTGGGGTAATGTTGGTTAGTCAAAATATGGAACTTAGCGAAGGACATACAAAAGGTTCACACGGAAGAGCAGAGTGCATTCAAAAGCGTGGAGGATCGGGAAGGAATCACGTGCTGAGGACAGAGATAGATTTGGGACTTAGCCATTTTCACAATGATGAGCTATTTTTGGAGATAGCGTGTTGAACACACAAACCGGTTAGAGACTTGCGTGACACGCATTGGCTATTTTTGGAGGATCAGCTACAAGCACTTTGCATGGATACATGATGAGAATATATTTACTACTAATAGTTAACTAGAAGAAGTCTATTGTTAGCACACTTGCATGTGTGGCTATTATTGTAACAACATGTGGCTAATAATAACATGCGACCTATTTTGGGATTAGATAAGTGGTGAAGGGAAAGTCCCCACCCTTATAAATATGTAGTGAATTGTGTAGCATATATATATATATATATATATATATATATATACAAAGATAAGATGTAAGAGCTAAGTTATTGTGATTTTATGCTTCCAAATTTGATGTAAGCATAAACTATGGTATTATCTATTTTAATAAGCTTATGTGTATTACTGCATTTAATATAATGGAGGTTATTGGCTTAATCAAGGTGTTAATCATGGTTATATTTTATTACTGCATGAATGATTTCGCTATGATTATTATTTGATTCATGATACTTTAAGATCTAGATCTGAACATGCACTGTAGAATGATATATTAGTCATAGATATGAATGCAACAAGTCTTCATCATGGTAACATCCTGCAACAACAACACTAAAGAGGGGCCTAACACCTTTGCATGCTTCGGGTGAGCGCTTAGTCTAGGATGAGTGATGTGCTAGCGTGCTTGGGATTTTACTAGTAAATTCTAGGCCGCATCAGTTGTATTGATTTTCATTTGATATTTAAGGAAAATAATTTTCATAAAGTACAATTACAAAAATAAGATAAGTTCAATTTTGTAATCAAATATAGAAGTACACACCGTTGTTAAACAAATGTATTTCATTAATACTACTCATATGAGATATATAAGTAATAAATGTATTTATTGAAACTCATTAAGGATAAATCCTTATATTATAAGATATTACAATAATTTCATATTAATACAATTAGGCCAATTTCCTTATGAAATTATGTGAAATCATGTTTCTCTTTTCAATAAATACAATAATCCATAAATTGGATATTCAAACATAATCAATATTTGAAATCAGATAAACAAAATCATTTCATGATGAACATGTGTGGAATCAATCCAAATAGAACCTCGTAATAATTATTCCATCCTACAATCTGTAGGATAAAATAAAATAATATACATGGTCAGTTCATCGAACTAACATGGATTAATAATTCTCAATCCAATTGTCTCATTACGAAGTGACAAATGTAATAAGTTTAACTTAAAATAAAATCATATCATCCTCATATCATATTAAGCCTAAATATAAATATGAAACCAAATAAAATGAACCTATTGACAAGCTCAATATTTCCATCAACAACAACATGCAGACATCTAATAAGATCATTATGCTTTTACAAAATTAACTTCATTTTAAAACTATTGACACATAAACAGCCGATAAACATTTATATTCATAAATATCTAGTTATTCAATTTGTACCAAAACTACATTCTTCTTTCCTCCATCTTGTTTTTCCTAAACTTAACATTTGGAAGAAGATAACAAGTTTCTATCTCAAGATAAATGATGGAAAATTTCCAACTAACACTTAAATGGAAAAATGACATAGTCATCTTTTCATATTCTTCCGGGATCAATATCATAGATTATCATTATCTTAAATAATGAAAAATATTATTTATTATTAGAGATTAAAATCAGCAAACATTTAACCAAATTGATCATATTGCACATCAAAGGGTTTTATGCACAAAATAATAATTTCCAAATATTCTATCTTATATGTAACTGACATCAACCTTCACAACATACCTTAATCATAAAAAGGATATAAAGATAAGCATAATTTTGAAAAGGAATCCATGTGGTTAAGTCTCTTACTATTTCCATAATTTAACTTACTCCATAATCAGGTTTAATCGAGAAGTGTTAGGGTAAACATAGTTTACTATAGTTAATTTTGGCATTTACTATGGTAGTTTGATATTATTATATGGTTATGAGTGCATAACCATTTGTATTATTTTATTATTCACATAGGTTTCTTTGTTACATAGTTGTAACAAATATATTTATTTGTATTTAATTTGGTTATGCTTCCCGGATGTATTTTGGAAGCTATTGTGTTTATTGTTGTACCTGTGCAACATCTCGTTTTTCTGCACATGACTATCCAATATCTATAAATATTGCAGCCCTCATATTGTAATATGTTTTTCCCTACATATCAATAAGCTTATCGTGATTCCTTCCCTATTCCATAATTACATTTGGTACCCTGAGAGAAACCTCAAGCTCCTGGTTAGGGAGAGAGGTTACAGAAGGTAGAAGTATCTTGGAGAAGAAATCAACATTCCAGGAGAGCCTGTGTTGCCTCAAACAACTTCCTAGACATCTCCTCGCATCCCCAAAACCCTTGTTTAATTGCAGGGTGTTTGGAATGCAAATTTTTTTACACTGGTGCCCCTTGCACCAAGAAAAATTTGTTGTAGGAATATAAATTCAATAAAAAAATCCCCATTAGGTGTTTTACCTCTACATTTAGAGGTCATGTTAGTCTCTAAAATAGTACACTGCTATTTTTGGAGGCTTGTTTTGCACATCTTTTGAACCTTTGCATTGAGAGGTAAGATCCCCACCAATTTTTTTCGGGTAGACCAAGCCACTAAGCATTCAAAATACCTCCACCAAACATCAGCTTCCGAGATTTTTACCCCCATGCCAAGACCAAGTGGAGCTTATTTTGTATTCTAATCAACTGGGACTGTTTGTTCAAGGCCGAGTTGCAAAAGAAAGGAAAGTTACAAACACTTTAAATCTCCTGTGTAGAGACTATTTTGTTTTGAAGCGGCCAAGTTGCAAAAGACTGCTGACTATGCATCGATCTAGAAGGGGTAAGTTGCACCAAGAAATACGTTGGTATCTTGCCATCCTCAAGACACAAGATCAAGCTCCTTGCAAAAAATCAAGCCAAAAAAAATTGCCGAGTTCAACGTGGCATTGGAAAATCAAACTTGCAACAAAAGGCAATAAAATCAACCTTGTATAAAACATAACAAAGCTCTGATAATCAAAAGGTGAAGACTATCAACAAGCGAGCTCTCCTAAATTCTCCAAGTTTCAAATTGGTTCCTCCATCCACACGACCAAGTAGCAAATCTGATCCGTCTGCGGCTAGAAGTAAATATACAATGGACCAATTAAAACAAAATCAAAAATTGGCAAAGGAATGCAATAAAGCAAAGATAGAAGGCAATAGAGGAGCTCGATCCGCTTCACATAGAAAACATAAACCATCAAATCCATTCACATGCCACGTGGACAAATAGGATATTGCCACATAGTTTTCCAAAGGTTAGTCAATTTCATTTGACTTTAAATACAAATATCTTCAAATTATATTATATGTGCATTGGCGCTTCGTTGGCTAATTGAAAGGGTCTACTTTGGTGGAAGGTCTATGGTTCGACCCCCACCACAATCATATGCTTTTAAATATATTGAAATTTGGTGGAGATAATAGAAAAAAACCACATTTAGGGACAAAAAAAGCTTCTCTAACCCACTAGTTTCCACTAAAACTCCTGCTAAAATAGAGGAGAAAACCCTAATTTGGGGTAAAAAGTTTTCTCTATTTTTCTTAAAATTTCATTCTGAGCATATTCTTCCAAAGGAGGGAAACCTATAAACTACATTTTTAAGTCTATTTTTTTGGTTTTTTCACATAGAGAGTTGTATTAAGCTTTGGGGCCACTAGGGCGTCATGAAAACATATTTTTCTTGTGATTCAATTTTTCTAATTTTGGATGCAATTATATATTTTGTAGGTTTCCATATTCAACCAAAAATGTGTAACTATTAAAAACAATGGAAAATATTTTTGTAATAAAAAAATAAAAAAATTCTTCCCAGTAACACTCACAAGATCTTCGGATCTCATTCACAGCATTCGGTATAAATAGTGCCTCTGGGATGCACTTATAGGTAAAGCTATTGCGACTTCTACCGCACTTAATGCCTAATATAGCTGCAAAAATTCATTTGGGCATCGAACCTTTAAATTGACCGGGAGTAATAAGGAAAAAATACACACACTTTGAGCCTTTCCATCCATCTCGTGAACGATTACACGACATAAATCCGGACACTTGAAATTATCCGAGTATATAGAAAATTTACGTGCACCTATGAGGATATTTCTTTGAGCCGGTGTTAATAATCACATAGACCCCTTTCAGTACTATCTTGGTACCATGTATCAGATTATTTCACGTATGTTAATGCCTCTTTCACGTACTACCAAGTATATAGAAAGGAGAGCTTCTTCCATGTACCGACGGGTATATCGGAAGGGCGCGTATATAGAAAGGTTTGGTATATCAGATTGATGGTATATATATTGGGAGACCGTATACCTGGAGTGATAAGAGCCTTACCCTTTGTTAGTTGATTCTGCAAAATGGGCACCAATGATTCTAAGTTCTTTCTTCCGATTATCAACTTATAAGAGGAGATAACTATGCAACATGGAAGACAAAAATCAAAACACATCTTAAGTTTGAAGAGATTTGGAATGTTGTGGATGGTTCTATAACCAGATCAACAACCGATAGTTTAATAGATCCAATCAGAAGGCGAAGATGATAATCTTGTTTGTAGTGTCTAATGACATGCAACCCCACATTCATAATGCCAAAATAACCAAAGAAGTGTGGGATAAATTGAGCATAGTTTACGAGGCTAACAATAAGAATGTAATACTGAATTTGTAGAGTCAGTTACACACATTGAAGTTCAAAAAAATGAGAAAATATATTTTTTCTTGAGAAGAGTTGTAGAATTGAGGGCTTCACTTCTAGCCCAAGGAGAGGAGGTCACTGATATAGCTCTCGTTCCTATTTTTCTAAGAGCACTCCCTCCTTCATATCAATTTTTGTGATAACACTCAACTTGTCGGATCAGATAATTAGTTTCAACAAGTTAGTGGCGAATCTACTAAAACAAGAAGAGTAATGTACAATAATGATGATGGAGAGGAGCAGGCACTTTCTTCCCATCATAAATGGAAAGGAAAAGGAAAATTCAAATCTCATTCCTCTCAAAAGTCCCAAACACAACATCAACATGGGGAAAAACAAAATAAGAATAAGAATAAATGTCCTATCTGCAAGAGAGGACATGATATAAAATATTTTTGGTTCAATACCTATAAGAAAGGTTCATCAAGTCATTATGGACCTCAAATAAAAAATATCATAAGGGAAATTCAAACTACAATAAGGGAAGAAGAAGGGGAACTGGAGAATAAAACCCCATCAACAAGGAAATATAGCTAAGTAAGAAGAACATTTGGATAATGAAGAATTCTTGTACACTGCTCGATCAAGTGAACCTTCCACGTCATCTAGTGATGTCAGTATGTTGATTCGGGAGCCACTTGACACATGACCAACCATAGAGACTGGTTTACCACAATGAGGGACACGCCTTTGAAAAATCATGTTTCATTAGGTGATGATTCTTCATACATTGTACAGGGGATTGGGAACATTTCTCTACCTCTTGGTTCACACAATTGTAGATTATCAGATGTACTATATGTCCCTAGGTTAACAAAAATCTACTATCAGTTAGTTAGCTTCTAGATCACAATCTGAAGATTGACTTTGATACTCATTCTGGCAAAATAAAATGTGTTTAATTCGAGATAAATCATGAGGCTCAAAAATTGTTGCAAAATCCTCTAATGTGGGACATATGTTCCAACTTGATTTTTCCACAAAGATGATTAGGCACTTGTGGATAAGAATTCTACCTCTGCACAATTGTGGCATCGAAGACTTGGTCACATCAGTTTCAAGTATCTTGAAACACTTCACCAATATAACATGGTAAAAGGATTGCCATCTCTCTAGAAGGATACATATAAGTGTCCTCACTACCTAGTAGGAAAACAACACAGAGCTTCATTCCAGAAAATTACTTATCGAGCTTATGGTAAGCTTGATCTAGTTCATATAGATCTTTGCGGTCCAATGCAATTGAGTCATTATGGATTTCAGTACTTCATTCTTTTTGTTGATGACTACTCGAGAAAAATGTGGATATATTGTCTTCGTAAGAAAGGTGATGATTTTGAGACCTTCAAAAATTTCAAAGAGGCTGTAGAGAATGATATTGATCATCACATAAAATCTCTCCACTTAGATCAAGGGGGGAAATTCACCAGTAAAAAGTTCAAATCCTACCCACAATCTCATGAGATTCCTCAAAAATTCCTCCTCTACACACACCACATCAAAATGGTGTTGTTGAAATAATAAATCATACTATCATGGAAATGGTGCATTGAATGATTGATGATTTTGGACTGACGAGGATATTTTGGGTGGAAGTAGGAAAGACAACTATATATTTTTGAACGAAGTGCCAGGTTGATCTTGATGGAGTAACACCATACAAAGAATGGTCAAAGCGAAACCATATGTTGCACACCTCAGAATATTCGGGTGCGAATAAAGCATGCACAAACCCAAGAAGAAAAGAAATAAGCTGGATATGAAGTCACATAGAATTATCTTCATTGGTTACAATGAAGAGACTCTTGGTACAAATTGATGGAAGTAGAGACTCCTCCTCCAGGGATCACCTAATGTAGATATTTCACTTGTTGTAAAAATATAAGACGATGTTCCCACAGATGATGACAATGATGATGGGGATGATGGTGATAATTAGATAGAACCAAAACCCATGGGATTAGTACATCGTATTCTCAAGTGGTATACTATCATGATACAAGATGAAAAATTGGATGCTCCACTAGATACATCCACCATTGGACCAAGGACTTGCAATAAAAACATGAGGAGAAGTAAATTTTACTTTGATGAGTAGAGTTATTAAATATGATGAGCCCTCTACAGTCTAAGAATCCCTACAGTCAAAAGCTTGTAAAGATGACATGGACATTGAGTATCAATCGGTGATGAAAAAAACTTGACAACCTATTGATATTCCACTAGGAAGAAATCCATTGGTTACGAGATGGCTATTCAAGAAAAATTACAAATACGATGGGACTATATACAAGTATAAAGAAAAACAAGTAGCAAAGGGGTATATGAAAAGAAGGCATTGATTATGAGGAGACATTTTCTCCCATAACTAAGATAAAACGATTAGGATGATCTTTTCTCTAGTTTCACAATTTAGTTGAAAAGTCCATTAGATGGATGTAAAGAGTGTCTTCGTCAATGGATATTTACAAGAAGAATTATACATGATTCAACCTAAGGGATATGTTGTAAATCGGAGAAGAAACAAAGGTATGCAAACTCAAGAAATCTCTGTTTGGTCTTAAACAGGCACCTCGGGCTTGGTACATCAAAATTGATGAGCATCTCATACAACATGGATTTTTCAGAAATCCATACGATCCCAATCTCTACCTCAAAAATCAAGGGGGAGATTGTGATTGTTGTTGTCTATGTCGATGATCTAGTCATCATGACAGTCTATGAAGATGATCGATGCAACGAAGAAAGATCTTAATCGATCGTTCGACATGAAAACTCTCAGGTTGATAGACTATTGTCTTGGATTGGAAGTATGGAAGAAAGAGAATCACATATTTGTTTCTCAGTTGAAGTATACCAAGAAAATTCTTGAGAAATTTAGGATGATGGATTGTAAACCTATTGCTACACCTATAGAGAAAAAATTGTAGTTATCTCGTTCAAATCCATCTCTTGTGGTAAATACAACTCTCTATCGGTAGTTGATTAGGAATCTCATTTACTTGACCTACAATATACCAGATATCATCTTTGTAGTGATCTATCTATCCATGTTCATGCAGGAACCCAAAGTTTTTCATTGGAAGGAAGCAAGGCAGATCTTGAGATATCTCAAGGGAATAGTGGATCTTGGTCTAGAATACAAGAAGAATGATCAATTCTTCTTGACTGGATATTTAGATTCAGATCATGTAGGAAACATTGATGACATGAAATCTACTTCAGGATTTGTATTCTTTTTGGGATCTGGACCGATATCATGGGGAAGAAAGAAACAACACTTTGTTTCTTGCTCTTCTATAGAAGCTGAATATCATGCTGCAGGTGAAGCTATCTGTGAAGCGATATGGCTACATCACATACTGGAAGGAATTGGAATACCACAAGACAAACCTACCACCATGTATGTAGATAATGAAGGTGTTCTCAAACTTGTTCACAATCCAGTGTTTCATGAGAGAATAAAGAACATTGAGGTACAAGTTCATTTCATACACGAACATGTCTTAAAACGCAACATAGAGCTTGATTTTCCTAATAGATAAACAACGAAAATATCTTCACAAAGTCATTTGCAGGTGACAAGTTAAAGTTTTTCAGAGAGTTCCTCTCCTCATCCCTTGAGGAAATGCAAAATTATGGGGGGAATGTTAGGGTAAACATAGTTTATTATAGTTAATTTTTGCATTTACTATGGTAGTTTGATATTATTATATAGTTATGAGTGCATAACCATTTGTATTGTTTTATCATTCATGTAGGTTTCTTTGTTACATAGTTGTAACAAATTTATTTATTTGTATTTAATTTAGTTATGCTTCCCAGATGTATTTTGGAAGCTATTGTGTGTATTGTTCTACATATGCAACATCTCGTTTGCTGCACATACATGGCAGTCCAATATCTATAAATATTGCAACCCTCATATTGTAATATGTTTTTTCCTACATATCAATAAAATTATAAGGCTTTCATCCATGTTTCATAATTACAAGAAGTAACCCTCAATAATTCAAGAAATATAAACAAAATATCTTACTTAATAAAAAAGCATTTACAAGTCTAAAAATGTGAGCAAAGTTTCGATAAGAGGACACGATTACGGGTCCATTATAAACAACTAAAAATTCATGATTATCTTTGTAACATGAATATAAATGGACCCAAGATATTCTAGTCTCAACGAAAATCAATAAATAAGTATTGACTTCATGATATGATGACGATAATGGAGAAATGAACTCTTCATGATGAATATAGGGTAAGTGCACCAAGTTGGGGGGCCAAAAGGAGGTCTTAAGTGGGCATTTTTCTTTGAAAAATAAAAACTTCAACTTGTATGAGTTATTTGAAATAGTTACACTCAAAATTGGAAGATGTTGTAAAAACATGAATCATAGAATTTTGAGTCTAGTTTCTAAGCTACTAAATTTTATTGAAAACAATTAATTTTAAGTGGTTCAAATAACTAAAATACTAATAGGTGCTCCTATTTTTGTTAAAAACATAGGTGAGTGAATTTTGTGCCCCCACCATATTTTGAGCACTATTTAGTATTTTTGAAAACCCTTTGGTAGAAAGAAAACTAGGAGCATCTAGTTTGTGCTATAATTTTTAGATTTTTTAACAAGTATTTTTTAATAATTTTTCTAGTACAAAAATTTTAAATTTTGAAAAATAATGGAGCTCGACCGTGCCCCCTAATCAGCCTAAAGAAATATCGAAAATTAGTTTTTTTAAAAAATATTTATAGAATTAGTCCTAATTTGTGCCTAATTTTTTTAATTCAAGTTGATGAGTCGAAAAAACATACACGGTGAAAGATAGATGTGTATAAAATTCAAAAAATAGCTACATAAATGCATAGTTAGAAAATAATTAATATGAAAACCTTGTATTAGTCGACAATTTGAAAAATTATATTTTGGAAAGAAAAAGTTTTCTTGACGTCGTAGGCATATTTTTATTAAATGTATCGATCGTTTTAGTGTGATTTATCATGGCGTAATATCCATTTTTAGCAAAAAAACATTGTTTGCTATGTTTTATGCAGTCCATGCCTTAGGCTTGGGGATCCAAGTCGAGATCCAAGCCTAAAGGAATTCCTTGGAAATAGGAAAAGGAAAAACATTTAAGCGTTAGAATGAGTACGTGTTTTTTTCTTTGTATATTTTATGGGCCCCCAATGTCCTTTTCACCTCTTTCATGGGATTTCTACCCTCTTTCTGTCTAGTCTATAGATTCATGTACATTATTTATGAATTTTGAGTAGTTCATCTTGTCCCCTAGCCCACTAGTTGAATTTTTGTAATCATGGGTGATAAAATTCAAGCTAAGGACAAGAGGAAAGTCAAGAAAAAACACTTGAATAAATTTAAAGAGATGAGAATAAATAATGTGAAGAGAATAAAAAAACTTCATGGAGGGCAAGGTACATCTACTATATCGAATGTACCTAATGTTTTATAAAATGAAGATAAAATACATAATGAAAATGTAGAGAATAATGATTTTGCATTGAATATTGATATTGAATTGAATGATAATGTTGGTATGGATGAAGAAATTGGTATGAATCCAAATTTTGAACCTTTATCAAAATTCCTACTCTAAAACTACCAAGGAGACAGGTTGAGAGAAACATGGAAATGGAAACAAAACTAAGCAAAAATAGAGAGGTGATACACCAAAGGAGTGTTGAACTCCTTGCTTTGCAAAAATAGACACAAATCATGAAGATTGAAGCAACAAAACATGCACAAATTACCATAATGCAATGAAGGATCAGAAGACAATAATAACTACATGAGAGGATTGAAAATTGATCACAAAACATACATTATCATGCCCAGATTTGATACAATACATTGCAATAGAAAAGAGGAAAAAATGTGTTACAATCTCCATGGGAGGTCTAAAACTCCTTCAAATCCACCTGCTAAGGGGAAAAGAAGAGCTTGTAGAAGCAAGAACATCCAACCTTTTACAAATGAGCCAAATCTGGCTTTTAATGGCCAAGCAGAAGAAGAGAAAGCAAAAATGTTGGAAAAAATGATTATGAGTTCAACTACCAATCAAATCCCTTCAATTTCACCTACAAGGTGATGGGATTCATGGACAAACCCATACGCCAAAGTACATTGCTCTGCAGATCCAAAAATGACCCATACTTCATTAAATTTGGTGGTTGAATGTCATTTCTGTATTTTTTTGCATGCCAGAGATGTTTTCTCATTTTTATCCCATAAATATCCATCAAAATTCAAAATTTAACCCTCCATCATGTAGATAATTTCACCATCTTTCCAATGACATAAAGAACATGAAAAACCAAGCTCTAGATCAAAAGATATGCCCTCTCGAAGATTTAGGGCAAAAATGGCAAAAAAAGGGTCAAAATTAGGTCGGCGGGGTCAAACTTTAAAATTTTCCCTTTTGAAAATTTTCCCAAAAACCTCCATGCCTCACTCCTCTAGGGACACATGTCACCTTCCCATTCACTATTGATGAAATACATGGGCCCAAATGTCATTTTTCCTTTTGAAATTTTCATTGGGAAAATTTCCCAAACCTCCTCCCCCGCTCAACTCTCCACCACGCCACATGTAATCTCTGTTGCTTGGCGGGATTTCACTTCATTTTTTACCTTTGTACCATTGACCACTTTGGAGAAAATTCCAAAATTCTCCATCCTCCTCGACTCTCCACCTTCAATGAGACACGTGGCATTTTATTCTCGGCGGGCTTTCAAAAACTTTTCCTTCTTTTTTGTGGGGCCATGAGGCAAAAATTTTCCTTTTCGCAAAAATTCTTCAATTTCACTCCACCACTCCATCCACCCACCCTTCACCACTGGACACGTGTTAGCTTCCAAATGATCCGTAGGCCTTGGGGCCAAATTTTCCCTTTTGGGCATTTTAGAAAAAGGCTAAGGAAAAATTCCCAAATCTCCCGCATCCGCCACTCCTCTCCTTCCTCCTCCTGGGGGGCCCGCAGGCCATTTTTTTCCTTTCACCTCTACCAACTCCTTGGAAAATTTTCCAACTTACCTCCACCGATGCTCGACCTCCACCGCCACGTGGCACCTTTTCATTGGTGCGGCCTATCAGGAAATTTTCCCCAAAAACTCCGCCGAGCCATAACTTGAAAATATTTGGAGTTAGGAGGAAAATTTTACCTTTCTAGAAAGGGGAAAAAAATCTCTATCTATGGAGCCATTTCTAGAAAATTTTGAGTAATTGAAATGTGTAAAAATTGAAGTTAAGCACAAGGAAGGGAAGAATGAAGGCAGTTAGCCAAAATAAGCAGGGGGCTCATTTTGGATAACAATTTGGTGACTCTCAGGGGTCATCTTCCTACTAGATGAATGATCAGTGGCCTTTGAAGCATCCATTAGGCATGGAGTCAAGCTAATAAACTGATTCTGATCTAAACTATGAAAATCTAACCTTTGAGCCACTTGGAAACCCACTGAAACTTGGAGTTGATCTTCACCAAAATGCCACTGAAATGGATTGCAAGAGCAACACAACAACACCAAAAAACTATGTACAAAATTGAAAATCATACATACCCCAAGTGGGATATGTAGAGTGTGCACAAGCACTTCTTCTACTAAAAAAACCTACCTACTCTACTCTAACTGAAGTAAAGGTGAGCTAAACAAACCTACAACTAGTTGTGCAAAATAGCTTCCTTTCTTCAAAATGGGCAGCCATGCAATTGATTTGGAGCTGATCATGGCTGTTAGGATGAGTGGAAAATCAACAAGAAGTTGGTCTTCTACCCATATCAGCAAGGTGTCAACTAAAAACAAGTTAGATACCTCTTTTAGTTGCTTTGCATTTGGATTGTAGAGGTATTGCAGCTGATCCTTGGTGCTTAGATGCTCATCCTCATGCTTAGAAGCAAGCATGACTGGTTGTGACTTCTCCTTTGGCTCCAATGAAGCCAAATACCTGATTGGCAAGGTCTGATCCATTTGATATGCCCATTTCTCTGATTTTCAACTCCAAAAATGGAGTCCTCTTGTAGACCTTCTTGAATGGATGATGGAAGAAGTGGTGAAGTTCTCTTGCTCTTTCCCTTCCTCTTCCCATGAAGTACATGGAAGATTTAAATCTTCCAAACTTGGTTCCAAAAGAGATGTTACAAAACACATAGGCTACTGTTTTTCAATGTTCTCCTTTGTGGCAGCAGGCTCTTGATGTTGGAGAATGAATGGTGGAGAAGAGAATGTTGTAATTTCAGCTGGCTCCTCCTCAAGACATTCCTCTAAGTCTGATAAACAATCAAACTCTTCATTGTCCCACTACAACAAAGATTTTCCCTCTTGCATGGTGACCTCCAAATCTGCATTTTCTTCACCATGTGTAGTTTCATTTTCAAACATGAAACTTGTCAATTCAAACTCATCCAAAAAATTAGATTTTTGGAGAGATGAAGTGGGAGAGAAACATGAAATTTCTTGTGCCTCTTTCTCACAATTTGGACCTATTTTGTTCACCTCCATAATGGCTTCATCAATCAAATCAGCCCCTTCAAATGAAAGTAAAAATGTATCAATAATGCTTCCTTCTTCTGCTATTGCAAAAACTGACTTGATCTCATCCATTTGCTCCTCTTCAATGGGGTTTGGAGCTGGTTTTTCTTCCTCCATGATGACTGATTTTGCAGTGCAAATTGGATCAGCATTTTCTTTGGGCAAAGTGCCAACATGGACACCCAACTCATCACCAACAAACTACTGATTCTTTTCCTCTTGTTCTTGTTCTTCTTCTACTGCAAACTCAGCCTCAACCACCACTGTTGCTTCAACTCCAACTTCCTCTTTTGGCTTCACCATCAAGGGGATTTTTGTAATCCCAAATTTGAGAGCCAAGTTCAACAAAATTTTGATCTTTTCATCCTTGTTTGGCTCTTCTTCTTGGCTGTTTTCCTTGACTGGCATTCTGATTTTTATCTTCCCAACATGGATTTGGGAATGCAAGAGGAGGGGTGGGTTGTGACTCAATTGATTTTGTAATTTTTTGTGGTGTTGGAGGAGGTAGAAACTCTTGTTTCTTTGGAGGGAATGGCTGTTTGGAAGGGAAAAGAGTAGAAGAATTGAGGTGGGATGGGAGACTAGGAGATGGAGAAATGGAATCAACATTTGGGGCACAACATATGGGAAACTTGAAGCTTGACACTGCTGAAATGATATAGATTGAGAAAGAGGAAAAGAAAGAGTATGAGATGGTGTGCTTACCCATTGACAAGGTTGTTGAATACTCCTCTCATACACCTCTATTCCCTCAATCCACTTTGCAAGTAATGGAAGTGTTGCAATCATGAAGTCAAGTTTCTCTTGAGGGTTGTAATGCCTTGGAAAAGGTCCCACCCATGGACAAGGTGCTCCACAACTGATTCCAAATGCTTTCATTTGTGCTTGAGCCCTGATTGCACCATGCCAATCTCCATTTTTTGGATTTTCTCCAATAAATCAGCATCTTGCATTTGATTGTCTTCATTGTATGCATACCCTTCTTGTGCTTTAATGCCATAGCCAAACTAATTTTGGCATTGCTCATATGGGTATGCATATTGGTTTTGAATATGATCAAAATGCTGATCTGGAGGATTTGAGAAACATGTTGGAGGTGGATTTGAATGGCACTACTATTGTAAATGTGAATTCCATGATGGAAATGAAGTCATGATTGCACAACTTCATGGGATGAAAGAAGATGGAAGAGATGGAAGGAAGAATGGATGAAAATGAATGAAAAGGAAGGTCTACAACTTTAGAGATGGGTTGTTTACTAGATGGAGTCACCATATGTGTTTGTAATTGCCTCCAAAGGCTTGAAATCTTCATAGGAACACATCAACCTATAAAAGATGAAGTGGAAGACCTCTAAGGTCCCACCGGGCATGCCAAAACTGTTAGTGCAAATTCACAGCACCCCCAAATGAGTTATAGATATACTTTTCTAAGGCAAAACTCATCTGGTGTGAATGCACAACATTGAGTTTTCTCCAAGGTGTGGGACCTTGCAAGGTGAGAAAACTCTCCAGATTGAAGTTGGTTCTTACTCCTCTGTTTAGGTGTATGCATGCAATTTTACAGAGGTTCTGGTTCAAAATTCCTACTCTAAAACTACCAAGGAGACATGGTTGAGAGAAACATGGAAATGGAAACAAAACTAAGCAAAAATAGAGAGGTGATACACCAAAGGAGTGCTGAACTCCTTGCTTTGAAAAATAGACACAAATCATGAAGATTGCAGCAAAAAAACATGCACAAATTACCAGAATGTAATGAAGGATCAGAAGACAATAATAACTGCATGAGAGGATTGAAAATTGATCACAAAACATACATTATCATGCCCAGATTTGATACAATACATTGCAATAGCAAAGAGGCAAAAAATGTGTTACAATCTCCATGGGAGGTCTAAAATCCTTCAAATCCACCTACTAAGGGGAAAAGAAGAGCTTGCAGAAGCAAGAACATCCAACCTTTTACAAATGAGCCAAATCTGGCTTTTAATGGCCAAGCAGAAGAAGAGAAAGCAAAAACGTGGGAAAAAATGATTATGAGTTCAAATACCAATCAAATCCCTTCAATTTTTCCTGCAAGGTGATGGGCTTCATGGAAAACCCATACGCCAAAGTACATTGCTCTATAGATCCAAAAAATGACCCATACTTCATTAAATTTGGTGGTTGAATGTCATTTCTGTATTTTTTTGCATGCCAGAGATGTTTTCTCATTTTTCTCTCATAAATCTCCATCAAAATTCAAAATTGAACCTCCATCATGTATATAATTTCACCATCTTTCCAATGACATAAAGAACATGAAAAATGAGCTCTGGATCAAAAGATATGCCCCTCTAAAGATTTAGGGAAAAATGGCAAAAAGGTCAAAATTAGGTCAGTGGGGGCAAACTTTAAAATTTTCCCTTTTGGAAAATTTTCCCAAAAACCTCTACCACTCCGAGACACGTGTCACCTTCCCATTCACTGATGAAACGCGGGCCCAAACATCACTTTTCCTTTTGGAAATTTTCATTGGGAAAATTTCCCATTTTACCTCCATGCCCCACTCCTTCCACTGCGCGTGGCACACTCTGGTTACTCGGCGGGATTTCACTTCATTAGTTACCTTTGTGCCATCAACCACTTTGGAGAAAATTCCAAGGTCCCTTTGTTGCTCCGACTCCCACCTCCGATAGGACACGTGGTGGCATTTTATTGCTCGGCGGGCTTGTCACAAACTTTTCCTTCTCCTCCGTGGGGCCGTGGGTAAAACTTTTGCCGTTGCACCCTTTGCACCCTTTGGAAAATTCTTCAATTTCACTCGGCCTGGCATGACCTACACTTCCACCCTTCCATTTCTCGACACGTGTCAACTTCTAAATGATCCACGGCCCTTGGGGCCAAAATTTGTCTTTGGGCATTTTAGAAAAAAGGGAAAAAATTCCCAAATCTCCCCGTGCCTCCGCCACTCCTTCTCCTTCTCCTCGGCGGGCCCATTGGCTAGTTTTTTCCCTTTCACCTCTACCAACTCCTTGGAAAATTTTCCAACTTACCTCCACTAGCTCGACCTCCACCGCCATGTGGCACCTTTTCATTGGCCGTGGGCCTATCAAGGGAAATTTTCCCCAAAAAACTCCGCCGAGCCATAACTTTCAAAATATTTGGAGTTAGGAGGAAAATTTTACCTTTCTGGAAAGGGGAAGAAAAATCCTATCTGATGGAGCCATTTCCAGAAACCCTTGAGTACTTAAAATGTGTGAAAATTGAATTTGAAGCACAAGGAAGGGAAGAATGAAGGAAAGTTAGCCAAAATAAGCAGGGGGCTCATTTTGGATAACAATAACCTTATTAATGAATATTTACCTCTAAGAACACGTCCTTCCATTTATAAGAAAACTAATTCACTTAATTGAAATTGATGAAAAATTATAAAACCAATGCTTAACATAATGTTTGAAAGAAATGCAAGAAGAAAAGATAGGGAATTCGAGATAATTACTTTGAGAATTTAAATGACGCACAAAGATGTCAATTTTTTGTTACATTGATGAAATTAATTACGATGAGACCTACAATGAACACCCTAGGATTAAGACCATATAGTGTTACTTGATTGAAATGCGTCAATGTTTGAAAATATACATAAAGCATACCAAACCGTAGGTGTCATCAAATGAACCAAAGATAGTAATGCCACACAATGTGTACTTACTAATCGTATAGTAAGTGATAAAATAGTTAATAATTGATTGATTAGAAAAATAAGCAAATATTTGAAGCTAAATAGAAAAACACTAACAAAATCAATAGGGAGACACAAAATTCTTGAGTCAGTAGATAAAAATGACTATTGGGCATTCTCTAGCAGGATGCCACCAAAATACAAGCATACACATGATATTCTAAAATAATTACTTGTAAATTATTGGAATGAGAACACAATGGTGTCACTTGAATAAAAGAGATACAATAAAAATAAGAATAAGTTCTTGCAATCATGAATCATTTTAAAACATTTTATGGATATGACACAAACAAAGTTGTTCTCTATGTTTAAGAATGAAATTTCACAAATTAACATTAGCCAAAGATTATTTGAAATGAACAAACCCTTTTATGTGAAAATCAATCACTCACATACCACTTATTGTTGCAGGCATTATGTTAAATTTTTAATGCATTCTGATTTTTTTGTCAAATACATTGTGTTTCGCATACTGACATCATGTTGCAAGAGTGTGGATTAAATGTACCACCAAATTATACAAGGGAATTTATTCCTACGATACTTTGTGAAAAATCAAATGGATAATTTTTATAACAAAACATGTTTGGATGGAACATGCAACGTATGTGGTGGCTTGACAAAATTGAAAATTTATATCCATGAGGAGAGTAAAAATTTGATAGGAAAAGAATTATTTGGTTTCCGCAAATATAAATCAATGGCATATGAATTAAAATATGGAAAAATATAAGAGGTGTGAGCTTCTTACGAACTATTACACAATATCGAATATTTGGTCAAATTCAAAGAGGAAATTGTTTATGAGTATGAAAGGCACAAACATAGAGATCGATGGTTGGATGAACAATTCAAGTTAAGAAATGTTACATTCCCACTTGGTACTATTATTTAAGTATTTGAATTCATAGAGAATTACACATTGTAACCAAAAATTGAGGTTCGATCTCAATACTATAACCTAGTGCAAGTTTCTATTTTTGTGCATATAACATTCATGTACTATCTAGAAAGCACTAAAAAGATCAAAAATATTAAGAGAGTATCATTTATGCATCGGTGATGATTAGAAAAATTCTACTGAATATGTGCAAGGGTGTTTCCAGATGTTTTATGAGAACTTGAATGAGAGGAACTTTTTTTCAATAATCATTAAATTTGGTCGAACAACTGCACATCACAATTCAAAAATTCACGGATTTTTTATTGGCTAAGAAGGATTCATAAATAAATAGGTGTACAACAAATATGGAGTTTTACTGAAGTAGGAAATGGGAAAGGAGAACATGATGGTGCAAGAGCATGTGTGAAAAGAGAACTTGCAAGAGAATAGTTAAAGTACAAGGATGGTGCTAAATTTACAGTGCAAAAGCATTGTTCATTGGTGTTTCAATAACATGAGACATGAATATCAAGATTTTTAATGGTTCATAGATATTTCTAGTTAATAGAGGAACAAAATTTGGCAAGCTATGAAGATTATATGACATTTTCAAGATCAATTGATATTCACTCATTCTCGTACTTCATATGCAAGTTCTTGGACTAGTTATACTAGGTGCATGACATGCTTTTATATCTCATGCATTGATTTTGAGTGGAATGAATGTGAATCACAACGGGATGGACGAATGGAATTGTAGACCTATAATTCCACTCAACACATATAAAGTTCCATGAGCATTACAACTTGCGGTGTCTTCCAATCATATGACAATATCACCCGAATTTGATAAGTATCGAATTTATTACAACAATGTACATATGTATATCATGTTTTAGATTTATAAATTATTAAATGATCAAATCTTAATGTATTTGAAAATTGTCTTGAGTTTTAATTTGTGAGGTAGGGCACATTTTTGTAGTTATTGCGAAATAATTTAATGAAGAGGGAACAAACTACTTCTTTTCTCATTGTGTAGAGGGAAAAAAATGATTTCCACATATCATTGATGGTGAAGGCCTTGAATATCCCACTCAAATCGGTGGTAGTCACCGGAACTTGGCTTCGACAATATCTTATCAAAAATCAAATACTTGGTTGTTTGAAGACTATGAAGTACATCGAAAGATACTTCACTATTCACATTTGGTTCTTGCAAAAATATTCAATTTACCAAATATCGAGGTAGGCCATTAAACAAGAATCTATGGAAGGTTCGTGAATCAAATCATGAATTAATTCTTGCATCATCAAGAGTAGAGTTGATCCTTACGGTTTATTGGATTGGATTTGCAAATGTATGTTCTTCTTGAATTTAATTTTAATATTTACTTTAATGATATTGTTTAAATTTTGTGGGATTTAAAATTCTATTTAATTTCTTACTAACATGTTTATGTAGGTTAGCGGTGCCAAAAAAGCTTCCACCTTCACGTGGTTAGCAATGTTAGTAGAGAATTTATTATTCTTGAAGCCAAAAGAAGATAACGGAAATTAAATATAAAAAGGAACGATAAACATAAATTCTCATTTCACCACCTATATTGTATGAACCACCTATATTATTCACGTGGTTGGCAATGGATAACCTTACACTGACTTAGACTTGACTATTCATCACTTTTGCAAAAATAGGACATCAAAAGGACCAAATTGATATGGAGAAAAATGAGATGGGATTTCGTAGAGGGTACCAACGTGGAGGTGTAGGATTTGACGAGACCTTTCTAGGTGCCATGGAATCCGAGAAATCACCCGGTGAATTTATAAGATTGTTTGGTCTCGGGAATCTTAAGGGACTATGATTGGGCGAAGTATCTCGGAAGACTGGGATCATTGGATATCGAAATGATACCTCCCATAGAATTTACCAAGCCATCCAGATGCATGTGCACATCCGGTTCAGTCCCAAGAGCTTCCATTTGCAAAATATAACATCAAACATCATTACACTTACTTAGACTAGACTATTCGACACTTTTGCAAACAATAAGACAATGAGAGGACCCTATTGAGATGGAGAAAACCAATACATGATTTGATAGAGGGTACCAATGTAGATGTGTAGCATCTAATGAGACCTTTCTAGGTGCCACGGATTCTGAGAAATCACCCGGTAAAATTATAACATTTTTTGGTGTCAAGACTCTTAAGGGACTACACCCGGAAGCATCATGAGTGTTGGATATTGAAAAAAACCTCCCTAACATTTATAAAGCCATCCTAATGCATGTGCGTAGTCATTTCGGTCCCACAAGCTTCCATTTATAAAATATAGCATCAGAAAACCGACACTCGACTCAAACTGGACTATTCACTTTGCTTTAACAAACAATAGGGCAGTGAGAGGACCGGATTGAGATGGAGAAAAATAATATGGGATTTTGTAGACGGTACTAACACGAGAGGTGTAGGATTTGATGAGACCTTTCCAGTGCCATGGAGATTGAGAAATCACCACTCGAAGTTTTAGACTCATTTTTGGTCTTCATGGCTCTTAAGGGACTACACCCAGACGAAGTATCCTGGAAACACCTGGGAGCATTGGATATTGAGATGACACCTCCCCTAGCATTTACTAGGCCATCCTGACATGTGTACGTAGTCGGTTTAGTCCCATGAGCTTCTTTTTGCAAAATATAGCATCGACAACCTTACACTGACTCAACTTGGACTATTTGGTGCTTTTGCAAATAATAACACAACGAGATAACTGAAATGAGATGGAGATAACTGAGATATTCTTTCGTAGAGGCTTCTAATTTGGGGGTATGATCTAATGGGACCTTTCTAGGGACCACTGAGTCCGAAAAATCACCCAATGAACGTATAGCATTTTTTGGTCTCAGGGCTCTTAAAGGACTATGCCCAAACGAAGTAGCCCAAAAGCACCGCTAGCATTGGATATTGAAATGATACCTCCCCTAGAATTTAATAGGTCATCCCAATACATTTGCATAATCGGTTTGGTCGCACAAGCTTCCGTTTGCAAAATATAGCATCATACAACCTTACACTGACTCATACTAGACTATTTGACGCTTTTATAAACAATAGGACATCGAGATAACCAATTTGAGATGGAGAAAACCAAAAACTATTTTTTAGAGGGTCTCGAAATGGAGGTGTTGGATCATACGAGACCTCTTCAGGTGCCATAGAAACTAAGATATCACTCGTCAAATTTATAGTCTTTTTTGGTCTCAGGGATCTTAAAGGACTACGCCTAGACAAAGTAGCCCGAAAGTATCGAGGCGTTGGATATCGAAATAAATCCTCACCTAGTATTTAGTAGGCCATCCCGATGCATGTGAGTAGTAGGTTTTGTCCCATGAACTTCCATTTGCAAAATTTAGCATCCGATAGCCTTACACCGACTCGGACTAGACTATTCACTTTTTTGCAAAAAATAGGACAACAAGATAAATGAATTGAGATGGAGAAAACCAAGATAGGATTTCATAGAGGATCTTGATGTGTAGGTGTAGGATCTAACGGGATATTTCTAGGTGCCATAGAGACCGAGATATCACTCGTCGAAGTTATAGTATTTTTGGTCTCACACTCTTAAGGGACTACACCCGAACGAAGTAGCTTGGAAGAAATGAGAGTGTTAGCTATCAAAAAATTCCTCCCCTAGTGTTTACTATGCCATCTCAATGTATGGGCATGGTCGGTTTGGTCCCATGAGATTCTGTTTGCAAAATATAACATCGGACAACCTTACACTTTGGATTATTCAACTTTTTACAAACAATAGGACAATGAGAGGACCAGATTGAGATGGAGAAAAATGAGATGGGATTTCATAGATGGTACCAACGTGGAGGTGTAGGATATGACATGACCTTTTCAAGGGCCATGGAGGCCAAGAAACCCATCAAAGTTATAGTCTTTTTTGGTCTCAAGGCTCTTAAGGGAATACGCCCGAGACAAAGTAGCTCGGAAGAAACGGACTTGTTTAACACCTAAAAAAGCCTGTCAAAAGATTCTACCTAGCCACCTTGACATGTTGGTGTAGTCTGCTTGGTGCCACGGGATTCCGTTTGCAAGATATTACATTGGAAAACCTTACACTGACTCAAAGTACATTATTTTACACTGTTGCAAAACAATAAGACAACAAGAGAACCAAATGGATATGGATAAAACTTATGTAGTATTTTTTAGAGGGTCCCAACACGGAGGTGTAGGATCAGACAAGACCTCTCCGGGTTCCACGAGGATCGAGAAATCACTCTTCGAGGTTATAGCCTTTTTTCTCTCAAGGATCTTAAGGGACTACACCTAGACGAAGTAGCCTAGAAGCACCAAGAGTATTGTCCTTCAAAATAAAGCCTCCAAAAGCATTTACTTATTCTACCGTATGTCATGGCACGGGTTTGGTTCCACAAGCTTCCGTTTGTAAAATAATGCATTGGACATCCTTACACTGACTCAAACTGTAGTATTTCACATGGTTACAAACAATAGTACAACAAGAGAACCAAATCAAGATGGAGTAAACTATGACAGGCTTTCCTGAGGGTCCCAACATGGAGGTGTAGGTTTAGATGATACTTCTCTAGGTGCCATAGAGACCGAGAAATCACCCGTTGAAGTTATATCTTTTTTTCTCTCAGGGATCTTAAGGGACTACGCCGGGGCAAGTAGCCCGAAGCACCGGGAGAGTTAGCCTCCAAAAATATGCATCTCATAGCATTTACCTAGTCACCAAGATGTGTTAGCACAATAAGTTCGAGTTCCAAGATATTTTGTTTGCAAATTATTGCATCGGACGACCTTATACTAACTCAAAGTACAATATTTTACACTTTGTTGCAAACAATAGGAAAACGAGAGAACCAAATGGAGATGGAGAAAATTGAGACAAAATTTTATAGAGGGTCCCGACATAGAGGTGTAGGATTAGATGAGACCTCTCTAGGTTCCATGGAGACCAAGATATCACCCGTCGAAGTTATAGCCTTTTTTTTGGTCTCAAGGATCTTAAGGGACTACGCCCAAATGAAGTAGCTTGGAAGCACCGAAGCCTTGGTCTCCAAAAAAAATCCTCCAAAATAATTTACCTAGCCACCTAGGCATATTGGCATAATCTGCTTGGTGCCACGAGATTCCATTTGTAAAATAATGCATTAGAAAACCTTACATTGACTCAAACTGTAGTATTTTGCATGGTTGCAAACAATAGCACAATGAGAGAACCAAATCGAGATGGAGTAAACCATGATAGGATTTCATAGAGGTACCTATGTAGAGGTTTAGGATCAGATGAAACCTCTCCAGGTGCCATGGAGACCGAGAAATTACCCATCGAAGTTATAGCCTTTTTACTCTTAGGGATCTTAAGGGAATACTCCTGGATGAAGTAGCCGGAGCGGTGGGAGTGTTGGCCTATTAAATGATGCCTCCACTATCATTTACCTAGTCACCCAAACATGTTGGTACAATTTATTTGGTTCCAAGAGCTTCTATTTGAAAAATATTGCATCGAACGACCTTACACTAACTCAAAGTACAATATTTTACATTATTGCAAACAATAGGACAACGAGAGAATCAAATGGAGATGGAGAAAAATGAGACAAAATTTTGTAGAGGGTCCCAATGCGGAGATTTAAGATCAGACAAGACCTCTCCAGTGCCCTAGAGGCCGAGATATCACTCGTCAAATTTATATCCCTCAACTTTGTCCTTTCTCTCTCCATCGCACTCAACTTTTCCATTCTTCCTCTACGTCCACGCACACTGCTCTCAATATAAATATAAGATATGTCTTTACAACAAAAAATATGGAATAAGATCTATTAACAAAATAAAAAGGACAATGACCGTGCAACATTACCAACAAAGGAGTTTGTTTTGGTATTATGGTTGGATGAGGGTCGACTCTCGAGGATCATATTCATATTCGGTGTATTGCCGTTGAAGATGGAAACTCCTGTCAAATCGGTTATTTAGTATCACATCAAATCGGTTATTTAGTATGACATGGAAGATGAGAAAATCAAATGAAAGATGGAGAATTAGATTTCATGGGTAATTAGTACTAAGAATCAACAAGACTAATATGGCTTCCGACTTCCTGTCAACGTAATCATTGTACCTTGAAAATTAAAACTTTGGCACTACTACTTAGTAATAAGAACTCTTAACTTCTGTAATAATTGACTAGGAGGGAATGCCAATATTAGTGACCTTCCATTCATTGATAATTCCTTCTATGATAAACACATGGATGATTTCAAAAGTTTTAAAACAAGATAAGGGTAGTCATCAAGCCTAGTGAAGGGTGTGATGTGATTTCCCAACAACTTGAAATGCATCAGATTTAGAGTTCATATCACGAATTTACAAATATCTCTATCATTATAAATGGAATCCAAGTAATGATGTCTACACCGCATCTAAGGATCAAGGACTACTTTGTTCTATGGAAGGATTAGACATTTAGGAATCATCGAGTTTTGAATCAGAATGTTGTTGCATATCTGGAGAAACATTCTCAAACATTAGAGTAATAGATCTTGAAAAATAAAATTGAACCTCAAAAATCCTCTCAAATTTCCAGTATAGGTCTCGATCTAGGTTGCGTTCCTTGCCTTGTTTCTATTTCTGGTTTTCATTCTAGTCACGATCATCGAATATAGAAGTTTCAGGAAAGGAATCCACACTTGAAGAATTATTCCCATTTAGATTGTTGGCAATGTCAATGGCAGTGGCTCCCCATGCTTGTGTGATAAGTTTAAAAGTTCCCTCGGCTCCCGTGAACTTTTTTATCAGGATGCAATAGCAAGGCTATTTTTAGCAAGGTAATTCAGATTTCCTATTTCTCCATATTTTCCAAATTTGGGGCAAATTGAAATTATGGACCTCTGAAAACGTGAAGAAAATGGTGATTTCATTTGCCCCAACCTTTCTTGAAGTGAATTTAAATGAAATGAAAATTGGAATTTGGAGGTGGCACGTGGTAGACATTGATTTTCCTACCACCAATTTAATTATTGATGATTAATTGGATTTTTTTCTGTGTCACACATGTGAATCATATGAATAGGGTTCTTTACTATCGCAGTAACTCCTACGTATAAACGGTGAAGAACATTATTAACATAATTTAATAATGCTACAATGAAGGACATTATTTTAAACATAATTTAACATAATATGAATTATTGTACGAGCTATTTAACGAAAATACATGTAGTTTGAATACCTTGGTGAGTTGGTGAATGGATGAAATCACAATAGAAACACCTTTCTCTACTCCTCACAGAGATGGTGGTGTGTCTAGTGAGGTCATCAACTTTATCAAACATATATCATGTCAAGTTAGTTGAACATATATAATATATATACAAGAACATACATATATATAGACATATATTTGAGTTCAAAAGTTGAGTCTAGTTTCATACGTGAAAATTTTACACAATTAACATTCTAAATTACCTCTGTGAATGTATGCATAGGCATGGTGCTCATAGCCTATGGTCGGGATGATGACGTCCCTCCCGCGTGCTGTAATATCAATGCATAGATGTACAAATACAATTATTTCAAAAATTTAACATATATAAGTAAATCAAGTACTCATATCTTTTTGTAACATACATAATAAAAAATAACAAATACCTATGAAGGTGTCACCGATGGCTAGAATCCAAATGTATCGCTCAAAAATGTGTCTAACATAGTGACATTATCATGTGTACCACCAGCGGAAACTCCACCAACACCAGAATGCATGAAAGTATCATCCTCCTTGGGCCCCAATCATATGCTACCACATGACGAGAAAATATGTGGCCTCATGCTAGTACTTCCTGAGGGAATACTCTATGTACCTCCATGAACATTTGGATCAGAAATGTCCCTCGTATGTCGGACAAGGGTATCAAATAGCAACCGAAGCACATGGAGTGTATCAATCTCTACTATCTCCTTCACTTACTGAAGGGAAAGTCATAGGGTGAGGGGGATTTTGTGTGGGGACTCTACCCTGTTGAATAGGTGCACGTTGTGCACTTGGTCGATCCTATGCAGAGCCTTTTCCTCGGCCCTAAAAATCCTAGAATTCAAAATAGTTTGAAATCTCATTGAGGATAAACTCGCAAGAGAGTTTCCTCAAAAATTATAGTGGAACCTTGTTGTTATTGCAAGGGGGAAAAATCAAACACCATCTATCATTGGTCCCAACAATTATTTTTAATCAAATCACTATTACACCAAAGTGGATTGTAAAACTGTTTGCATGACAACGGAATAAGAAAATCTGTTTGGGGTTTCGTGAATAAGGCACATATGAGGTATGTGGATTGTAAAGCTGCTTTGCATGACAACGGAACAAGAAAATCTGTTTGGGGTTTCGTGAATAAGGCACATATGAGGTATTTTATAATTTCTTTTTTCTTTACATCCACATATGACAATTTTTCGGTGTAATATTTCTTACAACATTATCTATAAGTTATCCAACGATCAATTTGACTCGTTGCCGCATCAACTTGAGCCACTAATACCTCCAATGTGTTTGCAAGAGAGGCACGGTGGGGGTTTATAGAATGGGAATCCCTCATTTTTTTGATTAATTCCTCAATTTCAATCTTGTTTTCCACTATATGGGCTGCTAAATCCTCTTGACTACCTGGGGATGTTCAACAACTATAGGAGGGCTAGGAGGGACCACAAGAATTATAGGGTTTGGTTATGGTTGAGGTGGAACTAAAAAATTTTAAAAAAGATATTCAATTCAAATTCTACTATATAATTACCAAATTTCAATGCAATTTAGAGAAAATAATTTTTCCTACCTCTTCTCCGTGGCACCATTTTCGATTTCGATCATCGCGGCAATTCTTAGATGATTCTGGGAGATAGATCCAATTGAATATAAAATGTGAATGTAGAGTTTTTCTATCAAATTTGCATTTGGGGGAAAATAAAATGGGGCCCTTTTTTATATATTTTAGCGTAACATGTATGCATTATAATGTGTACACGTTATAAGTTCATGAATTACCAAACCAAAAAATATAACGTGATTGCGTTATTTAAAAGTGTGATCGCGTTTTGCTCATTTTCACTTTCTTGTCTACTTTTTGGCACCCCATTGGTGCACTTACCTATACATATTCGGGACTTGCAATAGCTAAATCAAACTCACAAAAAGCCGAGTTTGTATTGTACAAGAAAATATTTAACTACATTAGTATGACATTGAAGATACAAACTTTGAAATCAACAGAGATCTAGTCACACCTAGTTTTAATATCATTCATGGGGATATTCTTTAATAAGAAATGATAAAATCTTAACCATGCAGGTCTGAAATGTTTTTATCAACAAAACCAAATGAGATCAACCAAAATAATACATACCCATTATGTATATTTTTCCTATCAAATAAACTGTCTTAACCCATTCATCAACTCGTAACAAAATACAACTAAAAAAATAGCTTATACATATAATGTATTTTATAATTATGGGTTTAATATCAATATGAACAATTAAACAAATTGAATCCAAGGAAAACATACACAAAATACCCTCCACAGAAATTTCCTACAAACCCGGTCAAGCATTCAACCTATTATCAAAATTACTTTAATTTTTGACACAAGCCTATAATGAAAAATTGAATATCCGGGAATAAAACAACCCATAAATATATTTCATCCTTTTCGAAATAATCAATAAGAGAGAGAGTCACAAATTCATGCTTGAAATGGGTCTTATGTTTGTAAATTTTCTTCACTATCTTATTTTCTATATCCTCAATGCAATTGATCAAGTAAACCCAAAAATTCGAACAACATAAACCCAAGAAAATGTCTACATATTTATACCATAAAAACTCCATTGTTCCCATAAATATCATCATTCATTTTTAATAGAAACATATGTGAGAATAGCTCCACAAAACCAGTTTCTCCCCCTCGTCATGCACAACTCAACCAAATAAAGCTCAAAATAACATCACACAATAAAACAAAAGTTTTATTTTTGCATGCAAGGTAGCTTCTTGAGGAAGATTCTAGTTTCCCAAAAATATTAAATGCTCTTAACTCTTGTAGGTGCCACATAGTGTCTAGATAAAACCAACCACCACCATTCTAATTTTCCTTCTAAATCGACTTGTTGGAATAAATGAATATTATCATTATTTGCATGGAGTTTCATACATTCAGTCCAAGAATTAAATAAAAAAACAATCAAGTTTCCATTATATGCATGGTAGGGTCGATTTGAGCATTGGTTTTAAATAAAACAATATTTAAGCATAAGATATGGTTGAAGACCATGATACTCAAAAATTAAAATATGCCATTGGATTTTAAACCATTATACTAGCATATTTATTTTATACTTGATATGGTCCAAAGAAATACTCCTCATTTGTTCATTTTTTGAATTTCCATCCTCTTAGGATTAAAAACCATTTCCTAAATCAACTAAGTTAAGAATAAATTTAACTCAAAGAAACAATTCATTAACTTAATAATCCATCTTTCCACTAATTAAACAATATATTTACATTACTGTAGAAAGATCATTTAAGTCAACCCTTAAATGTACATTTACCTTGTCGATCCCGAACCATACATGTTCATTATTGAAGACCATTATAATGCTTTACGGTATATGACCGATGTCATTACACTAGAAGGTTAGTAACATAAAAAAATCATAATTATTTACCAATGATGAAATAATACAATTTCAACCATGTCAAAAATTTACCAACGCTAGCAAAATATTATCTACAACAAACAAGATTATCAAATCACATAACTAGGTACAACAACTTGATAACATACCAATGTCATGAAATCATCGTGCACAACAAGGTAAATTAAATTCATATAACCAAGAATGAAAAAATAAATTATAAATTTTAAGTACTTCACGAGTTCTTGGTGAAAAATCATTGTTATGATGTTGGGGATTAAACTATGCATAAGTATATATATATATATATCCTTTTCAGGATATACGTACGTACGTATAACTATAAACTCAACTAGGCAACATTGTCTATCCCCTTGCCTTCGTAAAAAAATTCTATATTATAACTTATTCTTGCGACAACAAAAATTAAATTGAGGGATGTGACATACTTCCCCCCTTAATGAATCATCATCCCAATGATTTTACTCATTAATAGCAGACATAATAAACCAAACACAGATTTATATCTTATACTAAGGAAAATCACAACATTTCATCCAAAAATAAATTTTTTTCTAGATTTTCATTTTATTAGTATTTAAATTTATTAATTGTAATAACCTTAAAATCATCCAACTTTAGAAAAATAGTTAGAAATATGACATAAGTTTTTCATTTCATCATCCAGAATATAAAATAATATCAATTATATCATAAAAAATTGTCAAATATTAGTTTTTATTACTAAAACAAATAAGGAAACACAATTTTTATTTCCTCCAAATTCTCCTAGGTTGCACTTTCTTTTGAATATCGGTCCCATTGGACCTTGAATTGTGTAATATATCTATTTCTTAGGTACAACCTATGAGTTTCCAACACTGTAATAGGCTCAACCACCATGATTCTCATATCTTAAACATGTAAAGAGTCCCGATTAAGTATATGCATTACATCTAAAACATACTTCTTAAGAAGGAAACATGAAAAACATCATGCATTTTAGAAAATGTGGGAGGTAACACCAAACGATATGCAAATGTACTTATGATTTCAAGAATTTCAAATGGTCCAACATATCTTGGTGATAGCTTGACAAACTTTCCAAATGTTATTGAGCTCTTTTTGGGATTAACCCTTAAGAAAAATTTATCTCCAAGCTCAAATTTTTTGTTTACTCATTTTAGATTTGCATAGCTCTTATGCCTATCAACAACATCTTTTAATCACTCATGAATGAACTTCACTTGCTTTTCCATTTCTATTAACATTTCAAGGTGAACACTAACACTCTCTCTTCTGTACTATCCCAACTGATGGGAGTTATACACTTTCTCCCATACAACGCTTCAAATGGTGACATTTTTAGCAAAGAATGAAAAGTGTTGTTATAGGAAAATTCCACCAATGGAATATATTCTTCCCACTTATATTGCTGATCCATGTAATACATCTTGAGCATATCCTCCATCACTTGGTTTACTTGTTTAGTTTGACCATCGGTTTCTAGATGGTATGTTGAACTGAAATTCAGTTTTGTTCCCAAAGCTAAATTTAAGTTTTCTATAATCTAGAGGTCATCCTTAGATCCCTATCCAAAATTATTAACTCCAGAACTTTGTGCAATCTAAAAATTTCATGCAAAAACCATTTTGCAAGTACATGTGAATCATCTTTTAGATTACTCGGTATGAAGTGAGATACCTTTGTTAACTTGTCAACAACAACTAGAATCATGTCATGTTTATTTTTCGACATAGGACATTCCCTACACAAAATCCATGCTAATAACTTTCCATTTGTAGTGCGGAATGCTTTAAGGATACAATAGAACAATAGGATGCATGTGCTCTCTTTTTTACCCACTGACATTCAAGACAATGAAAATTGTAGTTTGTCATTTTTTCATTTCCTTATAAAAGTATTGTTGGTTTACACCAATAACCATCGTTATCACTCCTAAATGTCCTGAGTAAGGAGAATCATTGAATTCCTTCATCTTTTTGTCCTTAAGTCATTTCTGAAGGTACATAGACTCTACCTTTATATTTCAAGATTCCTTCATTTTCAAATTTAAATCCTTCATACCTTTTATCATTAGGATCTATTGTTAACGCAACCTTAATGTGATGACAGTATCAACCAATTAAATTTTTTTCTTTACCTAGTCTTTGATTTGAGTCTTAATGGTCACTAATCCATATGGATCCAAACAAATACCTTTTCATTAGAACAACTAGTTTCGGAAGAAGAAATAGAGAATAATGAAGAGCGGTGTAGAGTTACATAACCACCACCTGTGTAGAGAGGTGGTTACATAACTACCCCAAAGGTTGTGTAACTACCCATGTATAGAATGATGGTTACGTAACCTCCCCGGTGGTTGCATAACCATAGGTCCTGTAGACAACGAAAGTCTTGTCACTTATGGTCAAAAAATAAAAATGAAGCCACAAATAGATGTGGAATTCAAGCCTCTTGTCCATTTCTCTTCCTTGGAGGACATTTCTCATTCTCTAGTGCATGGGAGAACATGAGAAGTATGTTATATAAGGAGGATCATAGGAAAGGAATTGAGTAATCAAGTTTTAATGCAAGAGTGTGAGAAAGAAACCATTGGAGCTAGAGTTGTTTTGTAGAAGAAGGTGTAGAAACAAAGAAACCAAGTATAGAAAGGAGGTGTTTACATTGTTTACTTCCTTTCCTCTTGTTGTAATCTATATTTCATTTACAATTGGCCAATAAAATTTGGGAAGAAAGAGCAATTTCCCTTCCCGACTGGTTTTCCCTCAACTTGGGGGTTTCCAGGATAAATATTGTGTTGAATTGTGTTAATTTACTTGTTGTAAAGTAGTTCTAAGTTTTAGTTTTCTCACAATTAATCAAAGTACTATCATTTTTAAATTTGAAAGTAGAACAAGTAAGGGTTGTGGTCATGTAAATTTCCAAAGTTTGAAGTTTTACAAATTAGTCACAATCGCAGAAACATGTTTCGACGAGTTAGTGCATTTGTCACTCTATTCTCTTTTCCTTTTATGTAACTTATATCAAAATCATATTTTGATAAGAATTCAAGCCACCTCCATTGTCTTGCATTCATTTTGGGCTGCGTGAAGATATACGTCATCCCAAAGTGGTCTACTTTTAATTTGAAATGCTTTCGTAATAGGTAATGCCTCCAAACTTACAATGTGTGGACTTGAAAGCAAGTTCTAAATCATGGGGAGCATAGTTCAACTCATGTACCTTCAATTTTATGCTCTCATATGTAATCACATGGTCATTTTGCAGAAGTATTCCACCCAAACCTTCACCAGAGGCATATGCTACCATGGTGAAGCTTTTGCGATAAAAAACCTTCAATATAGGTGGTGTAGTTAATTTCTCTTTCAAAATATTACACGCATTATCACATTTATAAAAAAAAATTCTTATCATTTTTCTAAAGTGAAGTTATTAGAGAAGCAACTCAAGAGAATTCCTTTACAAATTTTTATAAGTAACACTGACCATTTCACGAAGTTTCAATTCATGAAAATTCTTAGGAGATGGACATTCTGTTATGGAATTGATTTTAGATGGATCAAAATATATTCCTTATTTATTATGTGATAGAGGTATTGCACCTCATTCTCGATAGAATAAACACTTAGAAAACTTTTGATACAATTTCCTTTTTCTAAGTATGTCCAACACTATTCTCAAGTGCTTGTTATCCATATTTTGCCCCCGTGCCAAATATTGGATCAGTCACGACCCCGCATAAAAGGAGCCTGAGAAAAATCATTCAAATCCTACAAATTGGTTGTAGAAGGACTCAACCATGGAGTGGTGGAGGCCGAGAGAGACTGATGGACCCTATGCAAAAGAAAATAACTCTGTCAGGTTGTTTCCATGTCTTAAATCCATTCTTCGAGTTACAGGAAGACCCAACTATGAAATAGCATGGTCAAAAAAGAATGGGTGATGCCGCAGAGGAACCAGAAACAAGAAGGGGAAGAAACGGTGAAGATCCAAGTCCTTGAGCATGAAAGGGTTCAGAAAAATCCCAAAAATGACTAAGTAAAGAGGAGGCAATGGAAGAGACCATGTGTCTTAACGGAGCTTCTCCAAAGGTGAATCCAAAAATGGGAGCCCAAACTTGTGCTAGGATTCCACGTGTCCAAAACCCCAAAGAAATTATGGGGTGTTGAAAATTCTTCAACTAAAAAGGAAGTGCCAGGTGTCATCTTGGCGCAAAACCGGAAAGGAAGTCCAAGGCGAGACTCCAACTTGCACCAAAGCCTCCACGTAGAAAATGGTTAGACAGAGTCAAAAGGTGGGCTTCAAAATTAGCTAAGTATAAAAGTGTAAGTGGAGAATGCCAAGTGTCAGCGTGGCACATCTCCAAGAGTTGGTCCCAAGGTGGAGACCCAAATGAGCGCGAGCTTGCCACATAGCCCAAAGTCTAAAAGTAAGAGGGACCATTGAAAAGTCCACATGCCAATGGAGGCCGACAAGTGTCAACTCGACGCTCCTCCAAGGGAAAACTTTGGGCTAGGTTTTCAAGAAAGTGCGGTGCCTCCACGTGTTATATCAAAAGGGCGTAATCAGCTAAATAGTCAATACATGAGCCAGGCCGGTGGAGGCTGCCAAGTGTCTTAATGACACCGATTCAAAGATTGAATAAGGAATTTTTTTCAAACGAGTGCCGACTACCATGTGTCCCAAGGAAAAGTGGGCATCGAGGAAAAGTTGGTTCTTTTCCCCTTGTTGTTTCAAAAGGGGTAAAAGTTGCAAAATGGCCCATAACTCCGCCTAAGGAAAATTCAGCGTGTGAACTCGAGTCAAATCCAAAGCGGGAAGTCGGAGGAAAAAGTGAAAAATTGCCTTTCATTTAAAATACACAAAGATAAAGATGGAAGCGCATTCCCCAGCTAACCAAAAGGAGCCATGTTTCTAGGTGGAGCTTCGGGGCTACGGGAGTTTTTCGAGTTTTGCATTTTTTGCACAATAGGGTAAAAAGAAAACTTGTAGACCCGTAAGCTCAATTTTTCTCTAATCTGGTTGCCACGTGTCCCATATCAAAAGGGGGACCCATTTTTCAAATTGTTTTTCCACCCATCTATACGGACCCAATACAAACTTTGAAGGGGCATACCTTTCAACTTAGGGCTCGAAATATTGTGAATCTGACACCATTGGAAAGATCTCAACTTCGCCCACACCATGGAGGCCTAAGAATTTAATTTTGAGGAGGTTAGGTGAAGAAAATGGAGGAAATGTCTTTGGGATTTTAATGTAGGATCTTCTTGCCTCAACAACTAGATTAGATTTGATCTGTTTCACTGTTTCCTCTTCCTTCAAGGTGCTAAACCAAGGATTGATGCAGTAAAGACGGATTTGGGGAAAATTTCATTAGAAGCATTAACAATAGTGGTTGAGATTCGACCTGATTTTCCCACTTCTCTCTCTCTTTCTTCTCTCTAATTGAATCTATAAATACGGGGTAGGATTCATTATAAAGGGTTGGACATTATTTGTTTTATAGGCTCCCTTCTCCTTCTAGCAAAGGGATTTGTGGGGTTCGGCCTTCCGTTAAAATTGTGATACGTTTTGCCTTTTGGCTATCTTGTAATGAACTGTACCAATCCACAGAGCAATAAAACACGTATGTGATCGATCTTAGATCCTTTCTTGTCTCTTTTGCTTTCATTTGGTCTCCCATTATAGATCTGGCTATCTTTGCTTTGTTTATTGTATGCATTTTGATTGGTTTGTGTCTATTGGCAAAATAAGTGTTCATCATTCCTTTGGTGCATCACCTGGTAGTTTAGTTATCTCTTATTCCTTATACTCTTTTACCCCTATCTCCTTGGCAAGTTTTAGATTATGTATAGAAATATATCCTCTGAAAATCCCCATGTGCGCACCTAAATAGAGGAATAAGGAACCAAACTTTAATCTGGAGAGCTTTTCCATTTTTGTAAGGTCCCACACCTTGGGGAAAGTTCAATGTTATGTAATCACACCAGATGATTCTACCTTAGAAAAGTAGATGCATAACTCATTTAGGGGTGTTGTGATTTTTCCCTAACAATGCTCATTATGTTATTCCATGTTTTTGGAATAGATCATAACATCATCCAAGAAAAATAGTACAAAATTGTCCCAAAGTATTCTTGAAATATGTTATTCATTAAGATCATGAATGTAGTAGGTGCATTTGTGAGTCCAAATGGTAATACCATGAACTCATAGTGGCCATATCTTGTCCTAAAAGTAGTCTTATGTATGTATTCATATTTTATTCTCAATTGATGGTAACTTGATCATAAATTGATCTTGGAATAGACTGATGCATCTCACATATGATCAAAGAGATCATTTATCCTTGGAAAAGGATATCTATTCTTGATTTTGGCTTTGTTAAGCATGTGGTAGTCAATGCATAACCTTAATGTACCATATTTATTTTTGAAAAAGATAACCAGTGATCCCAAGGAGAAACAATCATTCTTATCAATCCTTTGGATAACAACTCATGAATTTGTGCTTTAAGTTCCACTAGTTTAGTTTTATTCATACGGTAAGGAGCCTTAGAAATATGTTCTATTCCAGGATTGATATCAATTGTGAAATCAAATTCACGTCTCGAGAGGAGGTATTACCTTCCTCGCTGAAATTTGATATTTTTATTGTGTAAAGCATAAAAAAATTTCTTATCCTTTTTGAGTTACATTGCAGAAATATGCCTTACTTCAATGTCTCTTTTTATGCCTTATATGACTGCTATTTTCTACAGTGTCATCCAAGAATTTTTTTTTTTTTCAAAATAGTTCACATTTGCTTTATGTTGTGACAGCCAACTCATTCCTATTATAACATCGTAAGAACCTAAAGGAGCTACGTACATATCTAATTTTGTGGTAAAATTAGGAAGATCCATTGTTGCTGTCAAACATACATTGTTTTACCATATGGACAACATTGTTCTCGTATTGTACAATCCATGATTTCTTCATATAACCATCTTTTATTTTTAATTTTTCACATAAATTATTTTAAATGAAACATTCAAAGAGCACTAGTATCAAAATAATAGTTACTGGTGTAGTCCAAATAACTTACCCGACACTTCATTAGGTGTGACTTGCTTTTCAACTTGTTGATTTGCTACTGCAACATGAATTATTTTCTGCAGGTTGTTCTCTTTATTCCTCAAAGGAAAATTATTTACGTAGTGATCACCACCACACTTAAAGAATCTAGTAAATGGTCATTTTATTTCATTTTTATTTTCATAAACCGTTTGTCGCTTTTTTGACTAGTTTTCTTAAAATTTGTAGCAGGCTTTGTTGTTGTACTTTTATTTCCATTTTTGGCCTTATTGCCAACCTTTTTCCACCAATTTTTCTTGGTGCAAGTGGTTGTAGACACTAAATCATGCACTTTGGGTAAGTATTTATTCCCGATCTCATACTACTATTCATATGGTTCTCAAGTGCAAAGAGTATAATTAACCCATGTCTTTGGCCATCTTGTGTTGTTTTCTCTTGCTATATTTTCAATCTTGCACCCATACTTGCATAATATGTGTTTTTATAATACATTTTATTTGGGCTCCCATATAGGATTGGGGCGCCCCATGCACCTTGGTCCCCTATGGGTTCCCTAATTCTCTCCACACTTTCCTATCACTTTTTGGGCACTTTCTAGCTGTTTGAGATTCTTCTATTTTGGTGGTTGGCCTTTTCAAGGTTAGTTATGAAATTAAAACAAAAGAACCATATAAATATAAAATTATTTGACCATAATGACGAACCAATAACTAAGCACTAGCTATCACCACCTAAGGTTACATCCATCAAAGGCATCTATAGCTACATTTACATCCATCTAGCTCTATCACAAGGAACACAAGGTTGATTCATCTCGCATCATAATTCATAGGATGGGAGTCTATTGTGTAGACACCAAATTTGTGTCTTACGACCCCTTGTGACCCGCATCTCATCTCGCAATATAACCTCATCACCTAAACCTTACACAATTATTTATTAATTACCTTGTAATGGATAAATCCACATCACCTTACCTGCCACCTCATTTTGCCACTTCATCATGACCTAGCCCTAACCCTAAACTAACCTAATTAAGACCCATAACTTGGTCCACACCTACACCCATAACTAATGACCCCTTTCTCGCACCCAAAACTGACCTTCTAGTCATTTGACCAAGCCCGCAACTGATCTCTCGGGAGAAAAGTAGGGAAGGTGGGCTATTTTACTAAAAATAGCCTACTTTTTCCTTACCGATGCCGGTTCCTACTCGACCGCCGTCGGTTACGTAACCACCATCGGCTCCCTGTAAATGGGCTCCCCGAACCAAAATCAAGGGGTGGAAGGATTTTGAATCAAGAGAAATCATTGGGAGTGATCAACAGAGTCCAGATCTTCACCGACCGAGCAGAGACAAGTGAAGAAACTAGAAGCGTTCTGACAAAGAAAGGAGATCAACTTGCATCTTCGTCAAAACCAAAGAGTCCTTCCAAGACAAAAAGGAGTTCTTCGTAGTCAACCTGATCTTTCTCTACGGTACGTGCACACCATCTCGACATTTAACAGGTATTCCTCCTAGCCCTAACCCTATCTGTTTCTAAAAGGAATGAAAGGATAGAAGCAACTCTATTCCCAAAAGTCGAAACATTCCGAGCGAAACATTTTGGCACGCCCGGTGGGACCCATTTTGGGTTTTTCTTTATTTCTTGCTTTCTTTCATATAGGGAGCATACTTGTTGTTTTCTTCTTCTAAAGATATTCACAAGGTATTTTATTATTCTGGTAAAAGAACTTGCTTTGTTTTTGCATCTTGCATTAGTGAAAGTCATCTCTTTTGCTTCATCGAATATCATTTTCGATTTGGGTTTAAAACACGTGCATTGCATCCTTTCTTGCTGTTTTCAATTCTAGTGAACGTAGATTAAGTAATGTTCGTACACGTGGGGTGATATCCATGGTATAGACAGAAATTAATCTTACTTTCACCGCACAACACATACCAAATCACTTCACAATTAACACAATGTACTCAAACATCCGCCCGATTGAGGTAACCTTATAAGCCAAAACAACTTGAAATTTCCCTAAGTCTCTTGTTTAGGATTCTCGACATCATTCTACGTCTAAAGGCATAAGCCCACGATAATTAAAATTAACCCTAGGGTTAATCTCTGATTTGCGTGTGCATCTTGCTTGTTTTTAGTTCTATTTTCTTTCTCATACTCATGTTCTCGTGATCAATAATTGGACAAGTATACTAAACGTTGTTAAAAATCAAATTAGCAGCCTTTTATATCTTGTTAGCCCAGACTTCTTACACCGACATCGGTTACCTGACTGACGTCGGCTATAGTATAACCGACATCGGTTACTAGACCGATATCGGTTACTGTCTTTTCCAATTCCTGACAAACCAACAACCTACCAATTTTACCAGTCTGAGTTTGTTTCTATTCCTGACAGATTGAAACCCTACTGTGAACTCCTGTCCATGGTTGTTATCACTCGAAAGCAAGCCGCCGCCATGGTTTCACATGCTTGCTCTATTTCTTTTCCTGAATCACCCCCTTCACATTCTGTGGGGAATCCTACGGATACCAGCGAGGTTCCTAAAATTCCTGTGGGAGATAAGGACTTTGCCAAGTTTCTGGATGCTAATTCTAGCGCTGTACAATACTATTTGTCTCATGCCCCGACCATACGCCATGGTCAGCTCCCTGTTGGCATGCCTATTAGTATAGCTGCTCATTTAGCTCCCACTCCGCTTGATAACACCGCCGTTTCCGCACCTTTAGCCCCATCTCCCAATCCGACAGCTTCGAGGTTCATACGACTCAGATTGGCTTTCCTTTGGCTAATCTTGGCCCCCACATATCATTACCACCGACTGCCCCTACCTCATCTCTCTCTGCACCACTCCATTCATGACTTGTTCTCTCGCCACCTATCCACACGAGCTTTCCTTCTCAAGCTCCCCTACCTTTTCATTCCCATACACGTATCCCGTAACCTCAACACCTTATATGGGACATCCCTATTCTCATGCCTCTCAACATATTCATTCTCCATACCTTATCAACACTTAACCCCACCATTGTCCAAATGGAGGCCCTTGGCCCAATTTGCCTCCGTTTACCACAACCGCACCATCATCCCATCCAACCACGGATTTCATCAAACAAATGATGGACAAAATGCAAAATCTGGAGGCTTGCGCTTTGGGAAGTCGTAGCGCTTGACATACGAGCAAGTTTTTGGGAGCCTATTCACCCTTCTGTTCCCCTTCACTCATATCCTCCTCAATGGGAATTGCTGAAATTTACTCGCTTTTAATAGTAAAGAGGATCCTCAACAACACTTGCGATCATTTAGACATGCTTGTTATTTGATTGCCCATGATGATGCCTTGTTACTCAAGCACCTTTCCCATGTCCTTATCGGACCTCGCTTGAGTGGTATGCAAAGGCTTTAACCCAAAGACTCAATCTTCTCTTTAACCAACTAGCCCAATCTTTCTTGGATCATTTCTCCATTAACTTTGCCAAGAAAGTATCTATCACCGACCTCTATGCCATCCGACAATTTGAAGACGAATCTATCGCAGATTTCGTTGGACGATGGCGGGGCCTTATCAACCAACTTACGTATGCCTTGCCTCAAACCGAACTTATCGAACTGTTTACGCGGGCCTGCGCTAAGCACATCTCCCCTACCCTCCAAATTCAAACTTTCCGTACATTCGATGAAGCCTTTACTATGGCTCGAAAACTAGAGATTCGAGCCTTAGAGGAAGAGAAATTGCGGTTGCGTAACAAAAACCCCAATTTCCAAACTCTTGATTCTACCAATAAACCAAATACCACCACTCCTCACGCGTCCACTTCTTCTAAATCAAAAGGAGCTGTCCACGCGGTGATGGTCAAATCCCAACCACCGTCTAATACCCCGCCAAAAACCACTTATAAGTATAAAGCAGAACCCATCAACTACACTCCCTTGGGAGAAACATATGGTGTGATATTGGAAAAATTGCTCAAAGCAGGAGCCATTACCTTACCTCCTATTAAACCTCATTCCAGGTTTGATTCCACTCGGGCCATACCTTCCTGGTACAAAGAAAATGAATTTTGTAACTTCCACCGCGTGAAGGGGCACAGTCATGAGAACTGCAAGATGTTGAAAAACATAGTGCAGAAATGGTTGACGCAAGGATATAACCCTCGATAATCCTAATGCCCTACCAACCAAAATTTGAAAATCTTTAACAAACCATTCCCAAATCACTCTTCCAACAAAGAACGTAAATCAAGATATCTTAGCCGAGGAGAGTGTTCATGAGATCCATGCAGTCTTCGATTCTCAGCCAAAGACCTCTATCGAACAAATTCTGAATCAAGCCTCTTCACTAACGCAGGAAACCGAACCCCCTTCCTCGTCATCAAGACAAACTGAAATCCTTGCCGTTCCTTTACCCATCAAGGAATTGGCTGCCCAGAGTTCCCTTCTCACAAATGAGCCTTCTTATACCGCATCCTTGCAAGACTGTGAGCGGATGTTATCTAATTTATCTATTTCCCAAATGTCTCCTTCTACCATTCTTGTTGTACAAGAGGAAGGCTCGCCACTTCTTTTGTCATCCTTAGACGAACAACCTCTTGAACCGACATCACCACATTCTTTAAAAATGATAGATCCCCTCAAACACGCCTTCCTACCTATTAGTCCTTCATCACCTAAATCTTCTCAACGACCAGTCGACCTCTTAACATCTATTGATACAGTGCCTCATCTACCCCCTGTATCACACCCACAGTGGACTGGAATCACAACCCGTCTTTCTTCCGTACAAAATTTCATATTCACACATGAGGACATCATTCCACGTAAGATGACGACAGTTCTATGGTAACGCTTTGAGTACGCCATATTCTACTCAAATGCAAATGACCGATCCTGAGGCCTCCACCATATACCCGAAGTGTTTACAGAAGCTTAAAATGCCCATGTTCTCACCTTCACCCCCTCACCTCTACCAAATGCCCCGTCCACTTCTATTAACTTAGCCAAATCTTCCCCTACGCTTGGGACCTTACCCATACCCAGTCTAACACACCCACCTAAGCGGCTTGATTTATCTAAAAATAAAGCCGTCCACCCCATTAAGAGACAGACTCAATCTCCTCAACCTATGCCTCTATCACAACTAAAACCATCATCGTCACACCTACCTTCCATATTGGGACCCCATCCCTCTACCTTACATCAATATATCATACCTCCTGCGTTTTCTTTAAAGTGACCTACGCCTTCTGCACACATACAGAGATCCCAGGGTATAGCAACACCGTCACTCCGCGTATCCTGTCCACCTATCAACCCTAAACAAATTCCATCATCAAAAGATTTGTTTTCGGTCACTCCTATTTCCCCGTGGTTGTTTTCTGATACCACATCATCTGTGGCCTCATCATCCAATATAGCTTCTGCGCCAAAGAAACCACGTTTAGTGAAAAACACGTGTCAACACCCCTCGGCTAAACCACCACCCATACGAACCAACCACGCCCAAACATTACCAAAACCCGTACGAACCAACCACGCCCAAACATTACCAAAACCCGCGCAACCAATACCCTCATCCTCCTCCGACTTTGACCCACTCAAAGGATCTTACGCCAAAATCCTTGCTATGTTGGTAGAGAATACGACTATTTCCCTACCCCCACTTAGACCTTATGACCCGTCTAAACCCCGACCTATAGGTTATGATGAGTCTAAAATCTGCGCTTATCACCGCACACCAGACATGATGTGGAGGGATGCAAAGCTTTAAAAACCATCCTTCGTCGGTCCACTCTCCCCGATAGAAAGGTTAAGAAAGACAACTTACGAAGGGGGAGACCTTTAGTTTCCATTCCCTCTCCTATACCATCTCGTCCCCGCCTCACCAAGATCTATCATTATTACAACCCCACCTCTCAAGACCATGATTTATCCCAACCATCTTCTTCATCTCAGGTCTACGAAATTAATATGATTAGTGTTGCTACTCGAGCGCAGAAAAATAATGAGAAAGCAAAAGAAAGCACACCTGCATCCTCTCCTTCTCCGTCCAACATCCCGATTGCACCACCACCCAAAGTGGTTATTCGTGGACCTCGCTTACCCCGTCTCTAATGGAGCTGCCCATCGAGCCATGATTAAACAACTTCACCAATCACCCGTAAAAATGACACTATATGATCTCATTCAGACTTCTGAATCTCATCGACAAGCTCTCGTTGAAATTCTTCAAGGGATCGAGGTCTTACCTAATGAAACCCCGCCGTTGCCTCCATTATAACACCTAATCACGTTTCCTCTCTCACCAAACAACCCACCCCCAACCACTTCTCTCTCGTACCACAAGCTTGCAATCGCTCAAGATGAAATTATCGATTTTGGTACATGTAAGATCCCGACTTCGCCTGCTCATCTCGGCCTACGTCCGGGACATTCGTGGTACGCGTCGTGTTATGATTGACGGGGTGCTAGCCTAAACATCATCTCTTCAAAAGATTTTCAACAAATGAATATCCCTTCTAACTACATGTGTGCCAACCCCATCATGTTGCGGTCATTCAATGACGCTATTACCTCTACCTTAGGCACTGTGATCCTCAACATTCGGGTAGGACCACGTACTTTACCCGAACTCTTCTATGTCCTTGAGGGAGAGTTCCAATATAATATATTGCTGGGTCGTCCTTGGATCCGGGCCATGGGATGCGTTCCCTCAACATTACATAGATGCATAAAATTTGAGTACGAGGGGAAGTCCTACACCGTAAAAGCTGATCCTCCCCCCTTTAAAACCTGCAATATGTTATACCGCCCAAACGATGTGCTTGTACCAATCAAGACACCCGTTCATTCAACCCAACCATCTTCTTCGACTGTGCCTCAACCATCCACCTCAACCACACTTACGCCTTCAACTGATGAAACCACCGTCGCAAAAACCACTTCCCTTCCCGCAGCTAACATCCCAACCACGGACCCCTTAGTAGATGTTTTTCAGTGCCTTACGCTGGGGGAGTATCACCTATATAACGTTAGTTCTTTCCATACTCCACAAGAGTACGGACAATTACATGCACATCCTACCTATGACCGTCGTGTGGGGGAAGTAATCTCCTACGGACCACCTCACTGCCGCACTAACCTAACGTATGGGGGTGTCGACGCGTCTTCCGTTGCCCCTGAGCCTCCTCTTGGTGTGGTTCCTTTCCAATCTGATTTTCAATACCTGACAAATCGTCGCTTCGCCCTCACCTTCTTGACTCGCTGTGCTTGGAAAGGCTTTGGTTTTGGTCTTTATGAACAAGGCCGACATACGCTCATCCCCATCACCACACGCAAACATAATGATCGTAGTGGTCTCGGATTTCCGGAAACACTTACATCGACGGAACCTCGCGTCAGTTGTCTTCTAGAAGATGATGACGTTACCCCTACCAAACCATCATCACCCATTTTGCCTTCGTCTCCCACAGAGTCGATAGATCCTGAATCTATCCCTCCTAACTTTTTTTTTTCATAAATGCTATCTTCCTAGGTCCCCTCACTTATCAACGCGATAACGAGCACCCCTCTTCTATTCCCCTTCTATATCCAGACATGATTGAAGAGGACTCCCCTTCAATTAACGTTGTTGAGTGCCAGGATGATGACTCCATCCTCACTTACCTTGGCGCGGATGACTCTTATATTCAACGAGCCTTACCATCTGAAACCCAAACCATGCTGAACGAGTCTACTATAGAAATCAACATCCACACGGAGGAGGATCCTCACATTGTGAAGATCGGACAATCCCTTAACGCACGGTACATGTCACCATACCCGATACTCATGTTGTGATAGGTAAGTAGCGCGCGCATCTCCAAAACTCCGCAGATGCTTTGTCCCATCGCCGCCTCCGACTCCGAATCTCGAACACCTCTCCCTCGATCGGCGGTCAAAGGATGTGATACACATCCTCCATGTGATAGTCATCTCCCCACCGGGAGATGGAACACATTAGTCGCCGGATCCCATCTCTCGATGAGGGCGACCATCGTGCCGTGATCTCTATCAATAGCTTCAGATTCTTTGGACTCCGCCGAGTCCCACCTCGCGCATGATCGCTTCAATGAGCCGCGAGATACGTGTGGCCGCATCCACACCAACAGGCGGGGGCATCCTATCCCGCATCGTCAACTCGCCGACGTGCTGCAAAACCAACCCACATCCTTAGACCTACTCTTTATCACAACATCTACTTTACCCTCTAACCCAAAACCTACCTTCAACCACCCAACCCAAAACGCACCCAACCCCAACCCATACAAATCCCATATCTACCCACAACTCAACCCACCCAAACCACTACCCGACCCAAAGCCCAAAATCTACCCAAAACAAACCAACCCAAAACCAAACCCACCCCACCCAAAACAAACCCCACCCACACCCCAAAACACACCAACACAAAACAAGCCCAACCCAAACCCAAACCCACCCAACCCCAAAACAAAACAAACCCACACAAACCCAACCCGACGCCGGCCGATATACGACCGACGCCGGTCCATCCCAACGCACCCTGTCCACACAATTTGCGACCGTCATGCTTGCCGCTAGAACCGACATATTCGGTGCTGTATTTTACCGGAGCCGAACCCCCGCGCGGCCCCCCCACCCACATTTTTGCATTTTTCTACTTATCTACCCACCCAAACACCCTAAAAACCTACCCACCTAGCCGCCTTGCCCTATTTTACCCATCTATCCTCTTCGTTTTTCAAATTACGTCCATTTACTCATTATTTCCTAAAACATGTAAATTCCTACCCAAACCCCCAATTTAGCTTAATACCATTCAAATGCACAAAATAAAGAGTTCCGAACCTACCCGAATGACGACACGTCGTCGTGGTGGGATGGGTGGTGGTGGTCCAGCTGGTCCAGCCCCTCCTGCTCCTCCCCGCTCGTGCCTATAGCTCCACTCCCGATCTCGGGTCCCCTGGCCAATCAACTTTGCCTCCTCCTCACTCGGGCCCGCAAACAACTCACTCCTCCAGCAAAATAGCTCCACCTCACTCAATAAAACCTCCAATCTCAACTCTCCACGTCAGACAAATCAATTTGGTTTTCAAATAACAAAAGTGACAATGACAAGCCGTATTTTTCTTTTTATAGGTTTTTCGCCCTTAACCGATATCATTTTCATTTTCCCTAATGAACAAGATTAGCCCTTAACCGATATCGGTCATGTAGAATCGACATCGGTTTTTCTTCCAACTTTCCCCCATTTTTTTGCCCTTATTTACCATTTGCCCCTTTTTAACCACATATCGCCTATATCCACCTTTGCTGAACACCATTTGTTTACCTATTCGGCCCGACCCAAGGCCTCAACCTACCTATTCGGCCCGACCCAAGGCCTCAACCTACCTATTCGGCCCGACCCAAGGCCTCAACCTACCTAACCGGCCCGACCTAAGGCCTCAACCTACCTATTCGGCCCGACCCAAGGCCTCAACCTACCTAACCGGCCCGACCTAAGGCCTCAACCTACCTATTCGGCCCGACCCAAGGCCTCAACCTACCTATTCGGCCTGCCCCAAGGCCTCAACCTACCTATTCGGCCCGACCCACGGCCTCACCCTAACCATTTGGCCCGACCCAAAGCCTCAACCTACCCCCCCGGCCCGAGCCAAGGCCGCAACCCAACAACCTGGCCCGACCCATGGCCGTACCACCTCAATACCTTACCTAAAATCAACACCATACACTTTTATCCACCCATCCTGTAGTTTTTTGTTCAATCGAGCTCACCTGTTTGTGTTTTAGCATGATTAGGGTCCTTGACTTGATCTGTCGACCAACTTTGCCTAGACTGGGACCGTGACGTTTATCTCAACCAAACCAACCATTTGGGCATCGCCGAACATGCCTAAACGCTCTGCACTCTTTACCTGTTATATACCCTGGAGCTACTTCCTATGCCTTGGATACCAGGATTATATCACCCTTGTTTGGATAAACTATCGACCTTTGCCTATGCACTGCTGGTTTGCTCGTCAAATCATGTACCCTAGTCGTACGATTGCATTTCAACATGCGTCTGCTTCCTTGGACCTACCCCACCACCTTACCATCCCCTCTACACCATTTACCCTTTATCAACCCTATCCCTGATTTCACATTCTCTCAATCTGTGATAGATTTGAGGGGGATTACCTATACCCTTAACAACGGAAACCACTTCATATTATTGTCCGTGCAGCTTTACAAAACAAGCTACACGACAATAAGGGGCTAATGTAGACACCAAATTTGTGTCTTACGACCCCTTGTGACCCGCATCTCATCTCACAATATAACCTCATCACCTAAACCTTACACAATTATTTATTAATTACCTTGTAATGGATAAATCCACATCACCTTACCTGCCACCTCATTTTGCCACTTCATCATGACCTAGCCCTAACCCTAAACTAACCTAATTAAGACCCATAACTTGGTCCACACCTACACCCATAACTAATGACCCCTTTCTCGCACCCAAAACCGACCTTCTAGTCATTTGACCAAGCCCGCAACTGATCTCTCAGGAGAAAAGCAGGGAAGGTGGGCTATTTTACTAAAAATAGCCTACTTTTTCCTTACCGATGCCGGTTCCTACTCGACCGCCGTCGGTTACGTAACCGCCATCGGCTCCCTGTAAATGGGCTCCCCGAACCAAAATCAGGTGGTGGAAGGATTTTGAATCAATAGAGATCATTGGGAGCGATCAACAGAGTCCAGATCTTCACCTGACCGAGCAGAGACAAGTGAAGAAACCAGAAGCGTTTACAGCAAAGGAGATCAACTTGCATCTTCGTCAAAACCAGTAAGTCACATCTTGCATGTCTTCTGTTATAACATTTCTTATGCCTTTTGAATCACAGTCCTCATAAATCCATCCTCAAGAAGCCACTACCCATGATTACATTATGGACATTATTATTTTTTGATCATGGATTATTGTTGATCTTGATTTGGTTATGATGCATGATGATTATTAGAGACACTTCATATGTGGATGATGATATACTATTTGACATGGATATAGTTTGAATGTTGTTCGGACATGTGATTTTGGATATTGTGAGTAGACTTAGAAATGGACATTATATGATGATGATATAGTTGTTACTTTGATGTTGTTGATATAAATTGTAAGTGATTTTGTTAAATTGCTTTGATGTTGTTGTGATTCACATATTTAGATGATTTTGTGATTATATTTATATCATGTTGGATGTTTTGATATGGCCACGAGGCCGAAGGAGGTATTTTGTTTTGCAGGTTAAAAATCACAACAAACATCGGGGATTGAGACCAACCATAATGGAATTCTAGGTGAATTCAACAAGGTCACCATGGCAACTTGTTTTATTGTGTTGTGTTTGTTTGTTGTTAGGGATTCCCATGGGGGATCACCTTTAAATGTGACCATGGGTTTTGTGTATTTTATTAATGTGGTTCCTTTTTATTTATTGTTTGTATGTATTTTATTAGTGATGTGTCCCTTTCTTTTATTTAATTAAATTGTGGTAGATTAATGTGAGAAAACATATGGTTAAAAGTTAAATAAATCAAATTGGGATATGGGAAAGTAATAATGGAAGTTGTTGGCTTTTGTATTAAATATGTAAGGGATGTGTAAGTTGTGTAAGAGTTGTGTAAGTCATATTTTGGAGTATGAAACACTCCACCTCCTTGGAAATTCGAATTTGTCCTTGGGGGCTATTTTTGGAGGCTTGTGGGACAAGTAAAACTTGTCCCATGCCTCTTAAAGCTATTTACCAACCATACCTATGGTTGGAGGGTTGATTTTAGCCCTTTTTAATGCATTTTATTAATCATGTTGCATGTTTTAATTGCACTTTCTTCATGTTTTAAATTTGCAGTCCTTTGGGGTGTGGGCTTTTTGGAGTGTGCAAGTAAATTTGTCATATTTTCACCCACCTCTTTATTGTGCTTTGGGAGAATGAAATTTTTCTTTTGTGTTTGGAGTTGAGGATGTGTGATGTGGCATCCTACATGGATCCACATCATCCTCTTCTCTTCCCTCTTCTATAAAATTCAAACTCTTTTCTTGTTTTGGGTTGTTGAATCATTTTGCATACTTCTTTGGGGTGCATTTTTTTTTTTTGGAGCTCTTGTGGATTTTGGAGGAGATTGGAGATAATTTCATACTTGGCATTGCTATTTTTGGGACTGTGTTTTTGGCATTGAAGCTTGCTGTTTGGAAACAAAAGCTACCATGGAGAGGTAGGAGCTTAGTTCTTCTTTTATGTTGTTATTTCTTTTGTGTATGTATGAATGGTGTATGTTTTTTGTTTTGTTGGCTGTTTGGGTAGACTGCCATAGGATGGTGTAGGAGAAGGCTATGGGGAATCCATGTGGGGGGGTATAAGGGAATGCCAATGGCATCATATTTTTGGGAGGGAGTTTGGGTTTGGGATCCACCATGGAAAAGAAATAGCTTGCATTTCTTACTTTGTGGGGGGGCATAAGGAAATCTGGGGGGGCATAAGGAGGGATTGTGGGGGGCATAAGGATATGTGTGGTGAATTTTATTGGTGGTTTGTTACAGGTGGATGCCCAATTCCCATTGGGAGGCATAAGTAGCTTCCCCATAGTCCTTTCTCCTTTGGCTTGCATGATCAAGCCTGAGTTTTGTTTTGAATGTTTTCAAATGTAGTTGTAAACTGTTGTTTTGTGTTGAATTGTGTTTTAATTTGAATATGCATGTTGAAAGAATGTTGTGTGTTGTGGAAGCCTTGTTGTTTCCATGGGTTGATATCCATTTTTATTGTTTGTGGGTTGGGGCTCGGGGGCCAATGATGAAGGATGGCTTCTCCTTTCATTGGATGTCTTGGTTGGGTGGAGAGTGTTGCCTTTCCCCCACTTTTGTTGTGATCAAATTGGAAGAAAAAAAAAAAATTTGCATGTTGTTGTTCTGGAGCGAAGAAAAATAGTTTTCCAAATCCCTTGTGAAATATATTTCATTGTAACCTTTCCCACTTTGATGTGGATGAAATTGTAATGTATTTTGTGAAGAAAATATGTATGTAATTGGTTATGAAAGTTTACATATTCGAAATGTGAAAGATATTTATATTTTGTTCTATACATTTGAAAGAAAGAGAGTGAAATTTAATTGCATTCAAGGAATGGAAGAATATAAAGATGTATTTCTTTTAGAATTAATAAAGAATTGCAAGACCTTTCCTCATTTGCATTGTTGATTCAAATTGGAATATCAGATTTTGATTGAAATCCCCTGTTTTAGAAAAAATGGAAAAGGAAGAAATACATATGAAGGAATTATATTACTTTGTCTCTTTTGGAAATATATTAAATTAGAAATCAGACTTTACATTCTAGCTTTTAAATGATTTTTTTATAAACAACTAAATGCCTTGGACTAGAATAGAAATTAATTTCCACACTTGAATGATGAAATTGATAAACATGATTTTCTAGAAATGGATCTCTGTTGTAAATTTTAAAACTAACAAATATTTAATTAAAATGCACAGTTCGGCCTACACATAATAATCAACTTGGAAACATTAAAATTTAGCATGCTACATTATCAAAGAACTCAAATTGACAAAAAAACTTAAGAAATAATTTAAAACATTGCAAAATCGGGCCCAAACCTTTTCACAAGTCATTTTTTCAATTGTTGGAAAAATTTAAATTGAAATCAAATTGAGTAAAATTACCTTCCTAAAAATATCCTAAATCCTTCCTAGAAATAATCCTCCATGTTTGTTTGGCATGTTGAGTGAAGGAGGAGATCAAATTGAACAAAATTTTATAAGTTAAAATTTACCAGTTGGCTTTTAAAATCCTACAGGCCATTTTCATAAAATTGACCCCTTAAACTTTATCAAAATGTAAAATTTATGATTCTATGCAAAAGAGGGCATCGAGAGATTTTCCATAAAGTCCTCGTTTTCCCAAAACTGATTTTCTAGAAAATTTATGGCCCTTTGAAGTTTTCCTTCCTTGGTGGGAAAATTTGGGAAAATTTTCCTAGCGGGCCCACGAACCAAAAATTTCCCTTAAAAAAAAGTCCTTAGAAAAAATTTTTTGAAAAATTCTTGGGGAAAATTTTTAAAATTTCCTCCACTGGCCCACAACCAATCAGAGGTTGCCACATGTCCTCACGGGGCAACGATGGAGGTGCGACATCATTTTTTCCTTGGGCCTTTTTAAAAAATTTTGGGAAAATTTTACCTTTTTCCCCGCCGGCCCACAATCCCGCATCCATCGGGTACTACCACATGGCATGGGGTGATAGCGGAGGGGGCAGAAACCTCGTGACCTTTTTCCTTTTGAAATTTTTTTTTGGAAAATTTTTAGTGTTTCCTCCCATGTGGTCCCCACTCTCCCCTACCTCCTGGAAGAAGACCCTCCACGACACGCGGACCCACATGCAAACTTCTCCTTTTTCCTCCCTTTGGTGAAAATTTCTCCAAACTCTTCCACCCCCCCCTTCCCTCATTCCTCCCCCTGGCAACTATTTGGGTGCCACATGTCCCCGATGGTGGACCCATGAGGCATGGGTGTAAAATTTGGGTTTTTCCCCCGCACAAGAAAAAATTCAAAACTCCCCGACCCCACCCACCCCCCTTTGAAAATGGGCTTCCTTCCCCACTTGACACGTCCCTTTTGGGAAAATTTGACCCCTAAGGTCCCATCGGCCCATAACTGGAGTTTTACAAGGAGTTAGGAGGACTTATTTATATCATTGGAAAGGTGAGAAAATTTCCTATCCAATGGGAATGATTTAGGGAAATTTTGAATGCATTAAGTGTGAGAAAAATCAAGTTGAAACTCGAGCTCTGTTAGAGAGTGGGTATGGTGATAATTTACCCCTTGAACCTAATTGAAACTTCTAACCCTAAAATTTGGACCTTGTGACCTCTGATAATTGTTAATAAAAGAAAAGTATGTTCTAGTAGATTAAACTTGTTCCAGAACCTATTAGTGTCAATTGTTGTCTTGCAACCTGTTGTGGACACTTCTAATAAAAAAAATTATTCCATAATTTTCCTAACTAACCTAGGTTGTTTCTTGGGTCTCAAGTGGGTTGTTTTAATGGGCATCACACTTGGTATCGAAAGTGGGTTCAAAATCTTGGACCATTGGGCACACTAGAAAACTTGGGACATGAAACTTAAACCTAGCACATTTTTTTTTAAATCTAGAAAACAACTTAGTTTAGAAATTACATATTTTAGTAAACATGGAAATTGAATAAAACTTAGAAAATGAACTAACTCTTGCTTTGGTCTATGCAGGAGGTGCAGACGGGGGGGAATTTTCACATAGACTCAGACTTACCACCACCACCACCACCACCACCATCGATCAGGGTGTAGTAGCCATCCTACCCCAGATTTTGTAGACTCTTCAGGATGTCAATGCCACTCTACGTGGAGGATTAGGAGGAGGACATGCAGCCAGTCATGATAGAGCCCCTTCCATTGAGGGTTAGGTATCTCCTCGACCCAACGAGGAGCATAGAGGAGAGAACTCCCATGTGGAGTCAGCCAGGCAGAGTCACCACAGAGGGGACAGGGTGACCAAGTTTCAGAGCATAGAGAGAGGTCTCGGAGCCCTAGGCTTAGGGATGAGCATGCAGAGAGACCTAGAGGCCATCAGACCATAGCTACAGATCACATCAGGGAGATCCTAAAGCTTCGACCATCACATTACTCAGGTGACATGGGTGGATTTTAGGAAGAGGCCTAACTAGTGAGCTTGAGCGGTTGCTTCAAGATTTTTCCTTGTTCTAGCAACACAAAAGCTCATGTTGCGATCCATCTACTGAGGGATGGAGTAGGAGTATGGTGGAGGACAGAGGAGTAAAAGCTCCATGTAGATTCTGAGATAGTGACCTAGGAGCTATTTGAGGAGAGATTCAAGAGTAGGTATATTTGTCATGGAGGTTCATACAGTAGAGGATCGATGAGTTCCATGACCTCCACATAGCATCTCTTTTAGTAGTAGAGTATGAGAGTAGATTTTGGATCTACTCCAATATGTTGAGTACATGCAGGATGAGCAGTGTGGATTCACAGTTCATCCGGGGCCTAAATTTAGATATTGGAGGTGCAGTGTGGATCCACTACCCACAGACATTAGCTGAGGCCATCGAGAAGGCCTATATAGCAGAGGAGACTCGGGGAAGACCCAACAGGCTAGAGACCGAGTCCGGAGCCGCATACATAGATGCAGGATAGTAGATCGAGGGTCAGTACCTCTTCCTCATGGTGGATAGGGTTCAACACAGTCATCCTTTAGGCCATAACAGCAGTAGTAGACAGTCCCACCCCTCATAGACCTCCACAGAGAGCTGATGCACAGAGAGGTCGAGTATGGGGCCTCCTCCTAGGGGTCCCATCAGGACACAGGGTGGACCTAGAGCTCAGTCAGCGGAGCTCACCAGCAGAGACCTCAACAGACCATATTGATCATCAAGATCCATGCCACAAACTTCCAGGCACCTACTAGAGGTGCTACTCATTGGGGAGGATTAGGAGGATGTTTTGGTTGTGGAGTTACTGGACACTTTTGGAGAGACTACCCACAAAACCCTAACAACAAGGGTAAGACACATATCTCTCGAGCCTACGGTTGGTGACATGGGACATAGCCACATGATTTATGTAGTGGTTGAGAACCACCAAGCAGAGCATCAGAGCATAGTCATTGAGACCACAAGTAGCATTGGTGGTATTCCTACCTCTATATTGTTTGATTCTGTTCTTCTGATTCTTTCATTGCACCATCTTTAGTAGAGTGATGCAGGCTGGTGGCAGTTAGGTAGGGTCTTAGTTGGGATGTTGAGATGGCTTCTGGAGCCAAGATCTCTGTAGACTCCTTAGTTAAGGAGTGTGTAGTGGATTTGGGACCTTTCACCACTACCTCAGATCTCGTATCCTTCCTTTGGGCTCGTATGGAGTCATTTTGGGTATGGATTGGTTATCTACACACAGGGCCAGGATGGATTGTTACCACAAGACTATATCTTGTGCAGATGATTTGGGAGTTGAGTTAGTGATTTTAGGGGTCAAGAGACCCATTTCTATTCACACCATCTCCACTATGCAGCTTAAGGGGTGTGTGCGAGGGGTTGTCAGATGTATGTTGTTACATTAGTGATATATCATAGGATGGGTCTAGTGGACCATCACTAGATGATCATCCCATTTTGAGAGAGTTTGTAGATGTCTTTCTAGGGGAGCTATCAGGGTTACCACCCCACGTGAGATTGATTTTCATATAGATCTAGTTCTGGAGTAGAGAGAGCCTATCTCACGAGCACCTTATCGATGACCACCCCAGAGCTCTATGAGCTCAAGTTGTAGCTTGAGGGCCTTTTGGAGAAAGGCCTTATCCATCCTAGTGTATCCCCTTGGGGTGCACGGTGATCTTTGTGAAGAAGAAGGATGGATCCTTGTGGTTGTGTATTGATTACCACTAATTGAATAAAGGTAACGATCAAGAATCATTATCCCCTTCCACGTATTGATGACTTGTTTGATTAGATGAAGGGAGCCATGGTTTTCTCTAAGATTGATCTTAAGTCGGGTACCATCAGCTGAGGATTTTAGAGGTGGACATTCATAAGACCACCTTCCACATGAGATATGGGCACTATGAGTTCACAGTGGTGCCTTTTGGTTTGACTAATGCCCCACAATTGTTCATGAGTTTGATGAATGGGGTATTCAGGACCTTCTTAGATCACTTCATGCTCATCTTCCTAGATGACATTTTGATATACTCACGTATGCGTGAGGAGCATGAGGGGCACCTTTCAGGTTCTTCAATGTCTTTGGGAGCAACAACTTTATGGGAACTTGGAGAAGTGTGCATTCTTTCAGACAGAGGTGTAGTATTTGGGACATATCATTTCGGGGAAGGTATCATCATCGATCCTTCCAAGATTAGAGCCATTATGGATTGGCCAACACCCACTACTATGTGACCAGGTGCGCAGCTTCATGGGATTAGTAGGTTACTACCGAGATTTGTTCAGGACTTCTCTCGGATTATGCACCCTATCACTTCCCTTCAGAGGAAAGGGAAGAAGTTTTTTGGTTGAATAGATGTGAGTAGGCCTTCAGACACTAAAGGAGTGCCTCACTACAACACCCATTCTTGTAGTGTCGGATCCACAGGGTGAGTTCTTTGTTTGCACAGATGCTTCTTTAGCAGGGCTTGGAGGTGTGTTGATGTAGGAGGGTAGAGTAGTGGCTTTTGAGTCTCACAAACTCAAAGATCATGAGCTTAATTATCTAACTCATGATCTTGAGCTTGTGGTAGTTGTGCATGCCTTGGTTTGATGGAGGCACTTTCTTCTTGGTAGGAGATTCACACTCAGGATAGATCATTTGAGTCTTCACCACCTCTTCACGCAGCCCCCTAATCTCAATGCTCATCAACAAGTGGCATTGGATGGAGTTGATTTGTGAGTATGATATGGAGATCGAGCATGTGAAGGGGAAGGAGAATGTGGTAGTAAATGCTCTCTCAGTAGATGGAGACATGTGGCTATGGCCACCTTAGTGAGCATAGATTTACGGAGTAGGATTCTTTAGCAGCTTCCTCTTGACAACTTCTACATTGCAGTACGAGCAGAGATCGAGTCTCAGAGACCCCTTGAGGGGAAGTTTGATGGTTTTCCTTAGAGGCAGATGGTCTTCTCGGCATGCACAGAGGCTGGATATATGTTCCCAGAGATGGAGGCTTGAGGCAAGGACATCTTGGTAGAGGCACATCGTGCACCCTATTCAACCCATCCCGGGGTGAAGAAGATGCACACCACCTTGAGATAGTTGTATCATTGGAGAGGAATTCATAGAGATGTGGCCCAATTTGTGTCATGATGTTTAGAGTGCCAGAGAGTTAAGGCCAGCATCAACATCCAACAAGTCTTCTTTATCCTCATGCTATACTAGAATGGAAGTGGGACACCATTTCCATGGATTTCATTATTGGGCTACCGATGTCGAGATATCACCACGACGCCATTATGGTCACGGTTGATAAATTGACAAAAGTGGCTCACTTTTCTCTCGGTGAAGACCACTTATACAGCTAGAGTAGTGGCACAAGTATATTTGGATGAGATTGTTAGGTTGCATGGGATTCCACGGAAGATCATTTGTGACCACGATCCTTTGTACACTTCCCATTTCTGGACTACCATGCAGTATGTCCTCGGGATGAGAATCAACTTTAGCAACACAACATATCACCCCGAGACAGATGGATAGACAAAGATGAGGGGTGAATCATATTTTAGAGGACATGCTCAGGATGTATGTGATGGATCAACAGTCTAAATGGGAGGAGTACCTGTACTTAGTGGAGTTTTCCTACAATAATAGTTTTCAGAGTTCTATAGGCATGGCTCCTTTTCAGGATTTGTATGGTAGAGAGTGCAGGACACCTCTTAGCTGGGACAAGGATAGAGGATAGAGTATCTCTTGGACCAGCTCTTTATAGGACATGGAGCAGTAGGTGGTGTTGATCAGGTAGAGATTGTAGGAGGCACAAGATAGGCAAAAAGAAGTATGCAGATCAACATAGGATCGACCATAGTTTTGATGTGGGCATGAAGGTGTTCCTTCATGTCAGGCCACACAAGAGCCCTATCCATTATGGAAAAGGTTCTAAGTTAGCTCCTAGATTCATTGGTCCTTTTGAGATCTTGGAGTGTATCGCCCTTTGGCCTACCGTCTAGCATTGCCACCCATCTTGTCTCACATACATGATGTTTTTCATGTTTTAGTTCTTAGGAGATATATTGCAGATCCTTCTCATGTGTTGGATTGGACATCATTGCAGGTGTAGGATCGGGTGTGATGGTGGAGCCCATTTGCATCCTAGATCATAGGACCCTAGGCCTTCGAGGCAGAGAGGTTGATCAGGTTCGGGTGCAGTGGGACAGATATGATGAGACTACAGCTACATGGGAGGATGCTACTTCATTACGAGTTCAGTTTCCACATTTGTTCCAGTGACTTCTAGGAGGAAGTTGAGTCTAAGGGAGGGGGATGTAGTGCCCACTTCCCTTTGACACCTTTTTGATACTTATTTTGATATTTTTGATTACATTATGGACATTATTATGTTTTGATTTAGTATGATGTTAGATATTTGATCATGGATTATTGTTGATCTTGATTTGGTTATGATGCATGATGATTATTAGAGACACTTCATATGTGGATGATGATATACTATTTGACATGGATATATTTGAATGTTGTTCGGACATGTGATTTTGGATATTGTGAGTAGACTTAGAAATGGACATTATATGATGATGATATAGTTGTTACTTTGATGTTGTTGATATAAATTGTAAGTGATTTTGTTAAATTTCTTTGATGTTGTTGTGATTCACATATTTAGATGATTTTGTGATTATATTTATATCATGTTGGATGTTCTAATATGGCCATGAGGCCAAAGGAGGTATTTTGTTTTTTGCAGGTTAAAATATCACAACAAACATCGGGGGATTGGAGACCAACCACAATGGAATTCTAGGTGAATTCAACAAGGTCACCATGGCAACTTGTTTTATTGTGTTGTGTTTGTTTGTTGTTAGGGATTCCCATGGGGGATCACCTTTAAATGTGACCATGGGTTTTGTGTATTTTATTAATGTGGTTTCCTTTTATTTATTGTTTTTGTATGTATTTTATTAGTGATGTGTCCTTTCTTTTATTTAATTAAATTGTGGTAGATTAATGTGAGAAAACATATGGTTAAAAGTTAAATAAATCAAATTGGGATATGGAAAGTAATAATGGAAGTTGTTGGCTCTTTGTATTAAATATGTAAGGGATGTGTAAGTTGTGTAAGAGTTGTGTAAGTCAGATTTTGGAGTATGAAACACTCCACCTCCTTGGAAATTCGAATTTGTCCTTGGGGGCTATTTTTGGAGGCTTGTGGGACAAGTAAAACTTGTCCCATGCCTCTTAATTTATTTACCAACCATACCTATGGTTGGAGGGTTGATTTTAGCCCTTTTAATGCATGCATTTTATTAATCATGTTGCATGTTTTAATTGCACTTTCTTCATGTTTTAAATTTGTAGTCCTTTGGGGTGTGGGCTTTTTGGAGTGTGCAAGTAAATTTGTCATATTTTCACCCACCTCTTTATTGTGCTTGGGAGAATGAAATTTTTCTTTTGTGTTGGAGTTGAGGATGTGTGATGTGGCATCCTACATGGATCCACATCATCCTCTTCTCTTCCCTCTTCTATAAAATTCAAACTCTTTTCTTGTTTTGGGTTGTTGAATCATTTTGCATACTTCTTTGGGGCATTTTTTTTCTTGTTTGGAGCTCTTGTTTTTGGAGAGATTGGAGATAATTTCATACTTGGCATTGTTGTTTTTGGACTGTGTTTTGGCATTGAAGCTTGTTGTTTGGAAACAAAAGCTACCATGGAGAGGTAGGAGCTTAGCTCTTCTTTTATGTTTATTTCTTTTTGTGTTTGTGTGAATGGTGTATGTTTTTTTTTTGTTGGTTGTTTGGGTAGACTTCCATAGGGATGGTGTAGGAGAAGGCTATGGGGAATTCATGTGGGGGGGCATAAGGAATGCCATGGCATCATCGTGGAGGAGTTTGGGTTTGGGATCCACCATGGAAAAGAAATAGCTTGCATTTCTTACTTTGTGGGGGCATAAGGAAAATATGTGGGGGGCATAAGGAGGGATTATGGGGGGCATAAGGATATGTGTGGTGAATTTTATTGGTGGTTTGTTACAGGTGGATGCCCAATTCCCATTGGGAGGCATAAGTAGCTTCCCCCATAGTCCTTGCTCCTTTGGCTTGCATGATCAAGCTTGAGTTTTGTTTTGAATGTTTTCAAATGCAATTGTAAACTATTGTTTTGTGTTGAACTATGTTTTAATTTGAATATGCATGTTGAAAGAATGTTGTGTGTTGTGGAAGCTATGTTGTTTCCATGGGTTGAATCCATTTCTTATTATTTGTGGTTGGGGCTCGGGGCCAATGATGAAGGATGGCTTCTCCTTTCATTGGATGTCTTGGTTGGGTGGAGAGCATTGCCTTTCCCCCACTTTTGTTGTGATCAAATTGGAAGAAAAAGGAAACTTGCATGTTGTTGTTCGAGCGAGAAGAAGAAAGACAATTTTTTCTAGTCCCTTGTGAAATATATTCATTTGTAACCTTTCCCACTTTAAAGTGGATGAAATTGTAATGTATTTTGTGAAGAAAAGATGTATGTAATTGGTTATGAAAGTTTCATATTTCAAATGAGAAAGATATTTATACTTTGTTCTATTATTTGAAAGAAAGAAATGAAATTTGTTATTGCATTAAATGGAATGGAAGAATGTAAAGATGTATTTCTTTTTTAAGTCAATAAAGGAATTGTAAAGACCTTTCCTCATTTGCATTGTTGATTAAATTAGAATATCAGATTTTAAATGAAATTCTTGTTTAGAAAAAAAATGGAAAAAAGAAGAAATACGTATGAAGGAATTATATTACTTTGTCTCTTTTGGAAATATATTAAATTGAAATCAAATTTACATTTTAGCTTTTAAATGATTTGTTTAAAACAAATAAATGCCTTGGACTAGAATAGAAATTAAATTTTCCACACTTGAATGATGAAATTGATAAACAATTTTCTAGAAATGGATCTATGTTGTAAATTTAAAAAACGGCAAATAATTTAATTAAAATGCATTAGATTGAACTGCACACAATAATCAACTTGGAAACATTAAAATTTAGCATGCTATATTATCAAAGAACTCATTTTGACAAAAACACTTAAGAAATAATTTAAAACATTGCAAAATCGAGCCCAAACTTTTCATAGTCATTTTTCTCAAATTGTTGGAAAAATTTAAATTGGAATCAAACAAGTAAATTTACCTTCCTAAAACATCCTAAATCCTTCCTAGAATAATCCTCCATGTCTTTTTGGCATGTTGAGTGAAGGAGGAGATCAAATTGAACAAAATTTATAAGTTAAAATTTACCAGTTGGCTTTTTAAAATCCTGTAGAATGTTTTTCATAAAATTGACCCCTTAAACTTTATCAAAATGTAAAATTTATGATTTCATGTGCAAAGAGGGCATCGAGATCTTTCCAGAAAGTCCTTGTTTTCCCAAAACTGAGCTTTCTAGAAAAATTTATGGCCCTTTGAAGTTTTCCTTCCTTGGCGGGAAAATTTGGGAAAATTTTCCTTGGCGGGCCCACGGCCCAAAAATTCCCCTTAAAAATCCTTAGAAAATTTTTTGAAAAATTCTTGGGAAAATTTTTAAAATTTCCTTCCATGGCTCACCTCACCTAATCAGAGGCTACCAGTGTCCTCACGAGGAAATGGAGAGGTGCGGACATCATTTTCTTCCTTAGGATTTTTTAAAAATTTTGGAAAATTTTACCTTTTCCTCCCCGCCATGCAATCACATCCATCGGTACTTACCACGTGGTAGCATGGGGTGATATGGAAAAGGGGGCGAACCTCATGACCCTTTTCCTTTTTGAAAATTTTTTTTGGAATTTTTTTTGTTTCCTCCATGGCCCCACCCCCACCTCTTCCTTGAGAAACCCTTCATGGATGCATGGACCCACGCGGAAAACTTCTTCCTTTTTCCCTCCCTTTGGCAAATTTCCCAAAACTCTTCCCCCCCCCCCTTCCTCTCCTTTCTTCCCCCACCATGGTTGTTGGCACCACGTGTCCCCGTGCTGAAACCTTGTCCAATGGACCCATGGGCATGCGACACAATTTTGGTCTTTTCCCCACTCAAGAGAAAAATTGGTAAAGTCTCCTCACCCCACCGACCCCATCCCCTTTGGAAAATTTTTCTTCCCCACTGGGCCCACATGTCCCTTTTGGGAAAATTTGACCCCTAAGGTCCCGTCGGCCCATAACTAGAGTTTTATAAGGAGTTAGGAGGACTTCTTTATATCATTGGAAAGGTGAGAAAATTTCCTATCTAATGGGAATGATTTAGGAAATTTTGAATGTGTTAAGTGTGAGAAAAATCAAGTTGAAACTTTGAGCTTGTTAGAGAGTGGATATGGGGTTAATTTACCCCCTGAACCTAACTGAAACTTCTAACCCTAAAATTTGGACCTTGTGACCTCTGATAATTGCTAATAAATAAAAAAAGTGTTCTAGTTGATTAAACTTGTTCCAAACCTATTAGTGTCAACTTTTTTTCTTACAACCTAGTTGTAGACACTTCTAATAAAAAAATACTAACACACGAGCAAACTAGGGCACAATTCTGCACACATGCACCTCGAACCACATTGGGTGCGAGATGTAACACAATGCTCACTTAATAAGTCCATTATTGTGGCCGTTGAGGAAAGTCGGCCCCTTCATATGCATATTTATTTTTAGGGTTTTTATGCTTTGTCAAGGGTTTTGGGAGGTGATTCTTCATTTTAAGTCTACATCGACATTCATGATCATCCAAAAAAATCACGTGTTAAGAAGTGAGCACATGAAAAAATCATGCGACACCTTAGAGGAGGTTCCAGAGAATTTATGGAAACCAAGGTGCCCATAATACAGAGTTGGGTGCCCATTGGTGCCCTCTATCCCTTTCAGTGCCCCAATCTAGTTAGATAGCTCAAATTTGCATTTTTCGGGCTCCTTTGTGAAGGTTTCCTCCTCATGTTCACTAAGTATCCACTTTGTGACATAGTTCCATGACGTCTACAAACCAACTAAGGCCTTCTTAACCCTCTTTACACATTAGGGTTTCAAAATTTATTGCTTAATTTTATTAGGTGTATTTGCTACATTTTTTTCATTAATTTACCGCTTCTAGAGGATTAGATTACACTAGATTATTCACATTTTAGTTAATAATTTTGGTGAACCCGAATGATTTCACACTTAGGATCCTCATTTTTCCTCTATCATGGCTTGTAAAATTCCTCAAATGTATTTGTTTGATTTACTTAAGATGCATCCCAATTTCTAGGATTTTATTCAAAAATCCCTAGACACCATGTATCTTCCTAAATATACGCCACCACACAAATAAGCCCTATTTTATTATCATCTATTTGATGACCCTAGTCCTCGTGATCCTCCATATAATCAATCTATGTTGGAATCAATTCAAGTTTTACATTCTTTGTTTCAAGACAAGTTTAAGGCTATGGAATCCACGATTACATCTCTCAATATCTTAAGGATGCTTCTCATACTCATGTTTGTTCTCCTTCTACATCTTATCTTCGATCTATGTCTACTACATGTACTCATATCTGTGAGCCTCAAGTCATAGCATTACCAACACCTCTCACCTTTGATCACAATACTAAGCAACATGACATTCTTACTAAGCTCTTAGGTCATCAATTGATCACTTTTACCACCTACTCATTACTATCCCCTTATTGGCTAGAAAAATATCAAGGTCATCCATATTGCAATTATCATCGAATCAATGAAAATAATGACATTTTTTTATGCTTTACAATGAATAATTAAACATCTTGAGCATTAGGGCTTTATCTCATTCACTACACAACATTTTGTTGCATTCCCATCTACAAATGCTACATCTCAATGGGTTCCTAAATCTGATTTGTCTATATATAATGAGCATCATGCTATCACTTCTACGGTGCCTTCTTTGGCCACTCAAGCATTGCCTATTCAGTCCACTCCACCTCCTCTTATGGATAGTCCTACTCCTCCACTCAAGTTATTTGCAACATTACCAAGTTAATCTAAGTAACGTCTTTTAAAGATCAGCTCAACCTGGCCTTCACTCAAGTCATTTGTGGTCAACAAATAACCACTCGTTACAAGGAAAGAAAACTCTATTTGACATTTTTGGACTCTCACAATTTAATGACCCTATCTAGTCCTTTTCTCATTATGAAATCACTTTTGTCAAAGAAAATACCCCTTACATTGATCCACTTAGCATCTTTTGACTAAATATCCATCACTTACATACTTGGGGGCATGACACTTATCACCCCCTCCCTCTTCTAAACAACAAACATGTGTATTACATCTTCATCACATAACAATCCAACATCCACTTATTACACTCATACTTTGACATACACTCACATTGTCATTACCTAGGACACACTCTTGTGCTTCAATTCACACTTGACGGTTGAGGGCATCCTACACACATGAACCCCACACACTACACCATATACATTGCATGTTTTCATACATTATACACTTTGCATCATACATATTATCCTGTATACATCATACACATTCTACTCATGCCTCACATACTACACCATAACCACTACATATTGCACATTTTTACACATCATACATGTCATCTTACATTTTACATCCTACACCTTACATATTACATCTTGTGTCTTACATCTACTATGCATCTACACATCTTAGGTCATCTACACATCTTGCATTACATACCATACACCCTACTACACACATTACACATTTTGCACATTCCTTTTACATGCTGCACTCACTACCCTATGATGCACTCTAGTCTCGTGGTCCATACTGGACTATTGAAGGTATACATCACAAATGGACCTCATCACCATTACAAGCTCATCATTCAATATTTTCTCATGCGACATAACTATATCGAGTGATATAAACTTTAAGCTATAAGGTCACTTCTTCTAGCATTATCTTGTGATAGGCTACATCATCACTTTTGCTTGAATCATTTAGTGATATACACTTTAGGATAAATCATCACTCCTTTCTATTCATCTTGTTGTGATATACGCTTAGGCTATAACGTCACATACATCTCATCTATCTCGCATATCATCATTACACATTCATCACATCACGCTACTCATAATACATAGTTTGACCATTTCTTGATGAAACACTTTCTTTTATGGTTCATTTTTGACTCACGAGGGGCCATACTAAATGAACCTCATTGCATAAAAATCCATTCACTCGGGGGCATGTGGATCCCATCATTCACTCTATATTCCATTCCATCCATCCACAACATAATGAATTTTATGGTTGTATTTACTCTTACTTGCACTTTCTTTTACTTGTTCGCTTTATTACACATGTTAGATATATATCTTGCATGTCATTATCATTATCATACACATATGCACATTCACTTACTTTATAGTTGTGATCACAGACTATATATGGATACTACACATAACATGATGCTTGGTCCTACCAGTCCTAGAGCATCTCCTAGGGGCATCCACATTCATACGCTACAGGTGTTATTGTTTCATTTTTGTTCATAGAAAACTACTTTGGTTTATACACACTTTGACATATGTTTTATCTTCCTAACATGCTAACGGGTGCTTCATGTGTAACATTTGTTATGTAGGGATACTTTTTTGTTACATTATCTACTATTTCTTGTTCTTATTTGTGGGATTTTCCCTTTTCTTTTTTTTCACACTTATTTGTTTGTGGCCATTGTGTCCTTGAGTGTATTGTGACATTGTGAGTGGTGTACCATGTTTGCAACCTTCTTTGTGTGGACTACATTATATCCTTGGGTGTTTACATTATCTTCTTATGTTGTAGTTTACACATTATCTATTTGGATTACACTTTATTTCTACATGCATGTTCGTACTAACACTTGTTTTCTAGCTACCTTGTTTATTTGTACCTTGGTTTCTACCAAGCACATCCCCTCCCTACAGAGCACAGTTTAGTATCCACATTCGGTCTTATTTTGGGACACATTATCCTATCTCGTGACATCACACACACCCCTAAAGAGGGGGCATCATTTGGGTTTATACATAGTACTAAGTACAATTCAGTTTTAAGTTTTTTCCATGACATAGTGGGTTACATAGAGAGCGAGTTCAGACCAGTCTACAAAACTCCATACACAATGAATTTTACAGGAAAGGGTGTCCTTAGCACATTCACGGGAAGTTAAAAGATAAATGATAAACCATACCTTCCTCTCTACATTTCCATGGTGTCATATCACCCAAAAAAGTAGACAGTATAGAGATCTCTTCACTCTAAGGAAGCTGTTAAAAGTTGGAGGATAAATAGGACTTTCTTCCCTACACTTCTTTGGCCAGTGGGGTGAGATCATCTAAAAAAATCACATGACATCGAAAATATCCTTTCTACACCCTTTTTCTCATCATGGATCAGGTGCACATGTTCCTTTTTCATTTTTACTTTCTTTACATGTTTTTACATATATACATGTGTTTTTACACATTACACATATACATGTGTATTTGAATACTTGATTGTCTTCTCTTTTATAGGTCTATCCTTATGGGAAGAAATATGTAAACATTACACACATCATACTAACATGTAGGTACATCACATACATTGGTATCCACATATGCAATTTCACACTAGGTTCACTCTCATCACTTTTTATTTCACTTTTGCATCTTTAGTCCCCACACTCCATGTTTTTATCACTCCATGCTTTTTCTAGTCCTTCGACATGTATTATACATCACTCCACATGGATATCAGGTATGCATCTATATCTACTTTATGTTACCGATATTTCCACTCAACAACATAAAGTAGGGGCAAATGTAGACACTAAATCACTCACTTTGGGTAATTATTTAATCCTAGTCTTATACTACTATTCATATGGTTCTCAAGTGAAAATAGTACTAATTAACCCATATCTTTGGCCATATTATCTTATTTTATATTGTTATTTTCAATCTTGCACCCATACTTTCACATTATATGCTTTCATACTGCATTTTAGTGGGGCACCTAGTCAAGAATGGTGCACCCAGGCACCCTGGTCCCCTCTGGGTGCCTTAATCCTCTTTGCACTTTCCTCTCACTTTTTGGGAACTTTCTATCTGTTTGAGCTTCTTATATTTTTATTGGTCATCCTTTTCAGGTTAATTATGAAATTAAATAAAGAGAACCATATAAATATAAATTTATGTGACCATAATGAGGGACCAAACACTAAGCACTAGCTATCACCACCTAAGGTTGCATCCATCAAAGGCATCTATAGCTACATTTACATCCATCTAGCTCCATTAAAAGGAACAAAAGGATAGTCCATCTACATCACACTTCATAGGAGGGGATTCTATTGTTTCCATACACACATTTATTACATTCTACATCTGTTTACTTGTTCGCTACTTCACAAAGTGTAATTGGCACAAGAGCAACCTAGAGCATAATTCTACACACGTGCACCTAGAACTAAATTGGGTTTGATATGTAGTGCAATGATCATCTAGTAATTCACCCATTGTGGCTATTGAGGACAATCATGACCCCTTCATATACATCTTTTTTATTTAGGTTTTGAGTATGGGGTTTTGCAAGTGATTCTTCATTATAGGTCTATAATGACATTAGTGATCATAATAGAAATTCAAGCGATAGGAAGTGAAAACAGAAAATATATTATGACACCTTAGAGGATGTTTTTAAAGCATTTACATAGACCAAGGTGCCCCTATCCCTCTCCAGTACCCTACTCAATCTCAGATAGATCGGATCTACACTTTTTTAGGCTCATGTGTGAATATTTCCTCCTCTTGTTCACTCGGTCTCCACTGTGACATAGTCCGTGACATCTACAAATCAACTAAGGACTTTTTAACCCTCTTTGCACATTAGGGTTTCACATTATATTAGTTATTTTTCTTGGGTGTATTTGATATATTTTATAATAATTTATTTATAGAATTTATAGCATTAGATTACACTAGGATATTCACATTTTAATTAATCAATGGTGAAGGTGAACTTAATTTTTATTTTCTCATCTCTCGTGAGTAGATATAGCTTCACGCTTCTACTCTTTCTGGATGGCCTTTTCAAATACCACTTCCATGGTTGAAGGACCATGTACATCCACTTCCTCCTATGATGGGATTAAGTCCCATGATAAACTTATGTATATAGAATTTGTCATCAGTGTCATACATGAATCATATTTTAGCACTTTTGTAAAATTTTATCAATATTTTTACCGTCATCTTGCTTTGTACCAAGGTTTGGAATTTATACATTTTCTAAGTCGTAATAAAGTTATGGAAAACATTGTCTAAAATAGAATTTAAACTAATCCCAGGTTATGTTGGCTGTAATAACCCCCAATTCTACCTTTCAACTATCCCACCATGAGGAATACTTGTTTGAGAGATGATAAGAACCCAAAACAACCTTAGTTTGTTTAGAAAAGTTTTTGCTTGTAAAATATTTCTCCATCTCACTAAGCCAATTCTCAGCTTCATCACCTAGAGTTGTCCCATCAAATTTAGGAAAATGACATGTTTGATATCATTTTACGCTTTTACCAAACAAGATATTTTATTTTCGGTTGGTTAGGATTTATAGCATTAGGATCATGTGTTAGCATTTACAACATTAGCATTCTAATTTAAAACATTAACATTCTGATTTACAACATTATCATTTTGATTTGTAGTATTAGGTTGAACTCGAGATTGGGCATTACTTTGCCACTATCAAGTACTTTTACTATCTTCAACTAATATTTTTTGTTAAGGAAAACTATTTGATTATGAGTTTCTTATATAATAACAAGTATCTCATCTAATTTTTTGATGTTTCTACTTCAGCCCCTACAAGTTGGTTTTTTGCAGCATTGCCTCTTGTACTAATTTTTTTGGATGTAAGATTAAAATTTAGTGTTATCATAAGGACCCATTATGTCCAAGAGCTGTAAACCTTCAGCTCTAATACCAAAATGTAACACCCATGTTATAATTACTCAAAATTAAGGGATTTTTTTCTTTTAAAACAAACCCCTTAATCCCATTTAATGCCTTCAATGATTTTAACTAGCAATAATTTTTGGTGTAGCATCCGATTAACATGATGAGATCCCTCCACCATTAGTTTGAGCTTTTGGTGTGATGAAAATCATTTGGTATCGAGCAAGGCGATTAAACATGTCGGGCCCGGAGTTCTACTTGGATGGGTGACCTCCTAGGGAAGTCTTGGTGTCATTTCCTCCCGATGATGTTGGGACTGATTTGGTGTATACCCGGCTCCATTGTATGGGAGGGTGTTGGAAGAAAATATAATTAACATGATGAGATCCCTCTCCACCATCAATTCAAACTTTGGGTGTGACAACAAATCGTTAAGGTGGGTGTGCCGGGATACTACGAGTGAAATACATATTCAACATGTGAGGGCTCCAATAGTAAGCTATCTGTGTTGAACCCTCCCCCTAAAGAAATAAATTTAATATCTTGTGGTTCATTGAACCATGTATCAGATATTAAACTGATAAGAACATACACTACACTAGGTGGTTGAACCATAGTGACGAAGCTTTAGGTCTACTTTGCATGTTTGTTTCTCCTGACTTTATTTTCCACATTGAGTCATCTAAAACACCTAATTCTGCATGGAAAACATTAGATAAAATGTTTGGAAAACAAGATGACATGAGTGTGCATGAGTTGGAAAATGAACTACTAGGATTAAATCCTAGTGACTTTGAAAACCTACAAGCATTATTCTTAAAGTTTTTCCACACTAGATTGTTGTTACAGGAATGTAAAGTAGAGAATAAATATTCCCAGTTAATCTTGTCGAATCTCTCTAAGTTAGGTCCTGAATTCTCCGTCTTTGTGTCAACTTTTTACGCTATACAAGTTTCTTTGGGCAATGCTTGGAATATGACCTCCTTTGAAAATTTTCGTCCCAACTCATTTGATAACATGACAAACTCATTCAAATGGGGTCTCTCAAGTCCAAGTCACATGCCCTTGTAGTAAGTACTAGTAAGGAAAAGAAGACTGAAAAGAAGATAGAAAAAAAGGATCAACCTAAGAAGGAAACCAAGACCAACCAAGCCAAACCCAAATTTAACATGAACACTTCGACTTCTGAGCCTAGAGCAAAGAAAGAAAATTTTAAGTGTTCCTATTGCAAGAAGCTCTGGTCATGAAGAGAATTTTTGTATGAGAAAAAAATTGATCACCTTACTCATTTACTTGAGAAAAATCATATAGGTGTTCCTGATTCTATCAAACAAAATGCTCTGAAAGCCGAGTCTTCCACTGCAAGAGAGTATAAATCTAATAAGAAGAAAGGAAATTCCCGCATAGCTCAAGTTTCTTCTTCATTGACATGGATTATAGATTCTGGTGCCTCACACCACATGGCTTCTTCACATGTTGAGTTCCCCAAAATTGAACCCTGTGATATGTCCCAAATCACATTGGGTGATGACACAAAAGTGTCGGTTTTGGTAGTGGATTGGTAGAGATGGATGGGGGAATATTTAACCAAGTGTTGAGTGTTCTTGATCACTCTACCAATGTCCTACTGGTTTACCAAATCACTCACCTTAGTGAAGGAATGCGAGTGGAATTTAGTCCTAACTCAGTGATTATTCGTGAGCATCACAATGACACTATAGTGGCTGAGGGTAAGGTGGATCACCGTTCATGGTTGTATACATTTTCCCACTTTACTTCGATTCGACACCCACTTCCTTTCTCACTCATGCATGAGATTAGAAAACTATGGCATAAGCGTTTTGGGCATCTAAACTATCGTTACCTTGAATAATTGAGCCAAAACGAAATGGTCAACAGGTTACCTCGAATAAAGTTTTATAAGGGTCTTTGTGAGGGTTTTACTCTCGAAAAGCACCCTGAAAAAATATTTGACATAAGGAAAAGCCTACAGAGCTACTTTTCCCTTGGATCTTGTTCATAGTGACATTTCCACCTAATTCTGTCTCCTTTATTTACTAGAGCTCTATATATACTAACCTTAATTAATGAATTTTCACATTATACTTGAGTATATTTTCTTAAGCTTGAGTTTGAAGTCTTTGAGAATTTCAAGGACTTTAAGGCTCTTCTTTGAGAAATAGGTAGAATGGTCTATCAAGGTTATTTGAAGTGATAATGGAGGTGAGTATGTAAGAAATAGGTTTCGTGGATTTTTGTTCTTCTTAGGGATTTCTTTGCATCATACGATTTATTACAACCCTTCGGAAAATGGAATCATGAAAAGAAAGAACTGAATACTTAAGGAGATGACCACTTGTATGGTTCACTCAAAGTCCCTTCCTCCGCTGTATTGGGCCGAAGTAGTGAATTGTGTTTGTTACATTAAGAATCATGTTCCACATAAGGCAGTAAGAGGGATGACACCCTTTGAATCCTAGTTTTGATGCAAGCTTGATGTTGAGCACTTTTGAGTCTTCGGATCCAAGGCTATGGCTTGGATTCCCAAGAAGAAACACAAGGCTTTGGAACCACAATCTAAACCTTGTATCTTAGTAGGGTATCCTGATGACATGAAGGGATATATATTTTTGAAACGCTAATAGTCATGATATTTATATTGAGAGAAGTGTTAAGTTCAATGAGTCTTCTTCGACTTCTACTTCTCTACCCACTAAGGTTCTTCAACTCTCTAATTTGGATTCTTACTCATCAGATGACGTTGTTGTTGAGCGTGTTCCTCCTCTTGATCCTCCCAACCCTCAGACTTTTGAGTCTTCTAATTCTGATAGTAGTTATGATGAGGACTATGTCCCTTCTCACTCAAGTGAAGAATCTTATGACTCTAAGCCCAATCCTCCTAGTCCTCTTTGGGCTAGGAAAATTTTGTAAAGTTATGGAGATTTAGTTAGAGATACTTCAGATGAGAGACATACTCACTCATATTTCATTGGACCCTACTCTTTCTTCACCTCTACTTCTAATCCATAGTTTTTTTGGGAGGCTTCTGGTATTCCTGAGTGGGATTCTACCATGGATGAGGATTATTCCTCTCTCATGAAGAATGATACTTTAGATCTCACCCCTCTTTCAAAAGGAAGAAAAATAGTTCATTGTAAGTGGGTGTTCCAAAAAAGTATGGAGCAAATGGAGATGTCAAAAAGTTTAAAGTGTGATTAGTAGTTAAGGGTTTCTCCTAGGTAGTTGGGGTTGATTACGCTGAAACCTTTACTCTAGTTGTGAAGATGACTTGTATTCGACTGACCCTTGCCATTATTGTGGCTAACAGATGGAAATTCCATCAAATGGATGTTAAGAGTGCCTTCCTTCATGGGGACCTAGAGGAATACATCTACATGGAACATCCTCCGGGTTATGTCCATGATCCCTCCCTCATTTGTAAGTTAAAGAAGTCTATTTATGGCCTTAAACAAGCCCCTCGGGGTTGGTATGACAAGATGGAATCCTTTTTACTTACATCAGGGTTCACTCAGTATCACTCTGACCCAAATATTTACATTCTATGGCAAGATGAATCTATACTCATCCTTTTTCTGTATGTTGATGACTTGTTGATCACGGGAAACTCTTCCTCTATCATTGATTTTGTGAAGATCACCTTGGCCAACAAGTTTTTCATGTCTAACTTAGGATTGCTTCATTACTTTCTTGGGATCCATATTTCATAATCTGACTCAAGAATTGTGATTTCAAACCTAAGTATACTCTTGATTTACTTGCTTGGTTTCATATGTCCGATTGTAAGTCTTATCCTACTCCTTTTCTTTCTGGGGTTAAGTTGGTTTCTGATTTCTCTACTCCCTTGGTTGATGGTACTCTTACCGACAATTGGTTGAGAGCTAGATTTACCTTACTCAAACTCAAAAAAATATATCGTATGATGTTGGGATCGTGTCCGATTCATGCAAGAGCCACATGAGTTGCATTGGAAAATAGACCCATCACTTTATTAAAAAGTGACCCACCACTTTAGTAAAAAGTGACCCACTTAACTATGCAATCGATACACATTAATAATAAATGAAGGTTTTTGAAAAAAAAACCACGATTAACATGCAACAACTGTGATAGGTGGGTTCGTGAGGTGGGTTCAAATAGCCATGATAGGTGGAATTTTTTTGCATGGGGTAAAGCAGAGGCACATGGAACACCAAATATGTAATAGCCCACAAGGAATGCATAGAAAATAATGCAACCCAAGCACAACAATAAAATTAAATCGGGCTTAATAAAATGACTCACTTATGCAAGAAACCCAATAACTCAACTCACAATGTAAAAGTAGCAGCGCATGGGTAGAAAGGCTCCAAACGGCCAAGGAAAAAATTCAAACCAATGCAGCAAGGGAAATGATATGCAAGGTTTTGGTGGAATAGCTTGGGTGAGAGGAAATGGATCAAGGTAGAGCCAAATAATCATGGAAATATAGGCATCTCACCCTAGTGCAAATGTAACTAGCAAAGGGAGGACAAAATAGTTTGAAAGCAAGAGGAGATAGGTAGAACATGACAAATAATATGCAAAGATGTGCAGGAAGGAGAGGCTAGAAGGTCTAAATAACAAAAACTTTAAAAAAATCACTCTTATTTTTAAAATTTTTGATAGTTCAAGAATGACCAACCTCCAAAAAAAGAGTGTTTTCTGATCGAGATGTGACCACAAAAAGTGAAATATGATGGTGAAAAATGCAAATCTACACACATGCACAAACCTCAAAAAGCACAAATCTCTAAAGAACAGTTGTTAAAATGTTAGCAAGATTCCATAATCGAATAATTAAAAACTTATAGGGGGACTAAAAAATGAAACCAAGAGTAATCAACAACTCAAAATTACGATTGCACGTTTATCTAATCCTCAAGATCTGATACCATGAAAGAGTTTCTGTAAGAATCGATACGAAAATGATGCACATAATGAAGTTTCACTCCAAAAAAACATAATAGCTCCAACAGTAATCAACGAGATTCTAACAATAATGGAAAATTATGCAACATAAAACTGATCTTCTCAGAGTGCCCACATTTTACACACCCAAATACAATAGTAAAATACCAGGATAATTTTTTTTTTTACTTACAATACACGCTACACAACACAAAGCAAGGGCTCCAAGTACAGGACTCGACACACATGTGACAATCACATAAGTCATCGACTCACATAGACACATGCAGATGACATCGGCACGTCGATGCCACGCTTTTCCCGAATGAAATAATACTAGCAAAGACCCAACCACTGGAAACGTGACTTTAGGAACGCAAGAACCCACGACATATCGTTACTTTAAATGTATTTTAGTTACGGCTAACTTTCCATGATCATTATTAGGTAAGCATGATTTTCTCCATTTTTCCACCTACATGTTCTAAAAATTCGTTTCACAGTTCACTTATTGTTCAACCATTTAATTTGCTCTTTACCCTTATGAAAATCTTCATAACTTACATAGGTATTTTCCATATTTCAAATTTTATACAAAATCCTAACTCTCTCATTCTTATGTTAAGATTAGGCTTCCCAAAACGCTTATTCAAAGTTTAGAATTTAACCTTGTTACACAAGTGAACCTAACGTGATGTCAGGATGAAATCTTGGGATTAAGGAAGACATAGATTGAAATAGCTTTTTCCCTAAGAACATCCATCGATCACATAATAGTTATTTCACTACCATTATTATTGTAGTTTAATAATTTGTTGAATTCCAAATTTGATTTTTTTATATGTATATCTTTTGTTTTCTCGACGTTTGGTCACACCAAGGTAATTTATATTCTTTGTAACACATGAAGAAGTTTATTTAAGTTATAAGGTCTCCAAAATTGACCTTAGTCCTAATCTCCAATCTCATGTGCAACATTATATGATATGCTCTTATATCGCACTAAGGTCTCATTCTTAGCATCGTCTCAAAACAAAAGAGATACAAAGCACTTGTCTGACATCTTAAAGAAGTACAAGGCTAGGAGCATAATAACTACACATGAACACAAGTGATCTATGTACACGAAGATCCCATGTCTCTACACTTCACGATTCCACATAAGGAATATTCTTTATTCCTTATTGCCATAAATGACATAGCAAGGGATTAAGGGACAAGATTACAATTTCTAAGGTTCTCTAGAATCAACATCTTTCAACTCAATTTCACATACAAGGAGTTAAAATACAGTTTTCTACCCACAAGTTAACATACAAAAACCACTAGGGTTTAGTTTAATTCCAATATGCACCTAACGATCTACGCCTCCACTACATGTGATTCTAAGGCAAGCAGACATAATTACTAAACCACATTCAAGAGAATACCAAGATGTTATTTTGATAGAAACCAAGGTAGCACCGCTTAGTCGATCCTTCGAACAAGGATTCATAAGGTGACTCCTAAGGTGGTCTTCAACACTCAGCCTAGTGTCGGACCTGAAGAGAGTACATTCTTCTCGCGATTACCAAAACTAGAAGGAAACCGCATACTCTGGATAAAGTTGGACCATGTCATTCCTAAAATATGGGTTCACGACAATGTCGTTAAACCTAATGACTATGATGGTAACTCTAACTAGGGGTTTTATTTACCTAACCTAGGAGGCCTCATCGAGTGCAAAGTTTAAGGTCGTTCTACGGTTTTAATTTTCTTATATGGTAAAAAGGGATCACACATACAGAAAACTATACATGAGTATTTTATTAGAGTTGAGTGTTCCCATTAACACTCTTTATTGTGTTTGCAAGGTAAGAAGGTAATCCAGTAATTAATTTAATCATCTATTGAAAACTGAGAAAGTGCTACAATATATTAACTTCAATTTCAATTTACTATATATAAATCAAATCCCTTTTTTTTTTCCATACACAATTAAGAATCAAACTGAATCGGTGATTAGATGTACATTTCCTAAGTTATCCCTAAAACTAGCATCTCCTACATATTAACAAATTCCAATTATAACTTTTCTGTAACAAGAGACTACATTAGGCAGTTATTCATTTTACAATGACCTATAAAAATTACAATTACAATAATTAAAATTACACATCACCTTTTGCGTCGTCAATCATCCATCCTGCAAAACCCACGTGAGCATGATATCAGTGATAATTCACTGGCATGGCATCCAACCTAATCAATCATAATTGTCATTTTTCAGTTTCCCATTTACATCAGACAATAATTACAATTTTCCAATCGAAATAAAAAGTCTAGAAACATGTATTCATTGCATTTCATTTTTCTTCTTCATTTTGTAACCCAGGAGAGAGAAAGAGAAGGGAAGAGAGAGAAAACACCATTTTGTCAAAAGTTCTATTTCACACAACAAATACACTAAGGGTTTTAAACAGTTATTTGCATGTGTTAAAAGTTTTCAGGGTGATTTGGAAACCCTACGAGGGTCCACAGTTTTCTATTTTTACATTTTCTCACTAGCTACAAAACGTACAAAATGAGCTCAGAGGCTAAGAAACTTCTTCCAAAGGTTATCTCCCAATGAAATACACACCACAACTATCTTTCTATGTGTCCCCGGATATACCAGGAGTTCATAAAGAATCGACGGAAAAAAAGAGCGAACGGTTCACGTTTGGCGACTAATCTTCCGAAAGTTAACCCAATTCTACCCGACAAAAGTTAGCTTCCTAAAACCATCCAAAGATGACGTTCGATGAGGAGCACGCAATGGACATATCTAAAAGTTTGTTGGAAATTAATTGATGTGGTCTACTCATTGTCATTCCATGGTTTGGTGAAACCCTTGTGATACGGGTACTTTCTTTCTTATGTTGTGAAAATTTGGTGTTGTGTATGACCGGATGGTGTTTGAGTGTAGTTCATGATGGGAACCCAGAATGAAATAACTAAAGTTATGCAATAATGAAATGCTAAAGGACTAATTAAGAATAATGTTAATAAAAGATTAGTGAAATAACGAATAGAGCTATCAATTTCACGGAACCTAAAGTTTTCTACCCGATGTCCATAAGACCACCTCGTGACCGATTTTGGATCAAAATCTTAACCTTAGAGCATACCTTCACCACATCGTCGTCTGCTCGACAATATTCTTTCTTCATCTCGAGGACGATGCTTTGAGGAGAATGTAATGCCTCTGCATAATAAAAATAAATAATAAATAAAAAGTAAATAAAATAGATTTCCCCATGTTTTGTTGGATGTCCATATGTTGTCCCAAGCTTGGGAGAGAAGAAATAAAAATGGCAGAAAAAACAAATTTCCATTATGCTTTGATGGATGTGCGTACCTGCTCCAAATCTCCTTTTACATATGGTTTGAGAGAATTCCACGCTTAAAAGGGTTTCCCCATTTTGCATGGGGAGAAACAAATAAAAATGGCGGAAAAAACAATCTCTTAAGGAAATGCCCCACGCTTTACACAGCCGGGAGGCTTGTTTGTTGCACAAACACACCCCACCTTTCAAACTCCCCCCGTGAAGCTTCCTTGTTCTTTCATCTGGTCAAACATGGAAGCAGCGGCCCCAAAACAAGTTTGAACGCCCCCAAAGGATTGCAAATCAACAACATCTAACAAAAATTCCTGTCTTTTATGCTTTGCAAGGTGTCCATGCGGGAGGATGGCGCGGGTTGGGAGGATGTTGGTGCACAGGCTAGGAGGCTGGGAGGAGGCCGCACTCCATGAGAAAGCATTTGGCGTGGGTTGTCCTGCCGCCCCATTCCAATAGCAAAAAACCAAAACCCTAACTCACCCCAAAAGAAACACGAGCCTCATTTTTTTTTAATTATCTTTAATTCTTTTATTTTATTTACTTATTTTATTTATTATTTATTATTTATTATAAACGGAGGCATTACTCTTCTCATGTAGAGAAAGACAACAGAGTGTCTTGCCATACTTATAAATCAGGAGTGAAAGGGTACATATAGGGTGTTGAGTAACCCTATTGCATGACACACAAGCCCTAACCATAATGACCTATGACCTCACCTAAGTGAGATGACCCATCATGTGTGAGTGGAAGACACATAATAAAGAATTAATATCCCTCACACCAACAATAATTATAATCCAAAGATGAAATATAGTTTATTAAGTCATAGGGATAGATTCATATAGCAAAAATAAATTATTCGTATTAATCTGTTTGCTTTAATTTTACAATATATGGAAGGAAAATATATAGCCATATAAATAGGAAGAATGCTTCCTATTAAATATGAAGTTAACTAAACAAATTACCCATTTAAATTATTTACGGGTGTAACAATATAACCTCCGATGAGACCAAATTAAGTCTCATTCATTACACCAAATAATATTATTTATTCTCTTATAAAGTTGATTTAGATGTAGTCTTAAGAAATATATAGCTTATTTAAGATTATATGTAGAATATATTTGATCTATCTTTGAAAAATCCATTGCATTCTCAATGTTTTCATTTCCTAATATTTCTTATAAGTTGGAATGTAGTATTGTGTAATAATAGGTCATTTGATATCCTGAATGTATTACAACAAGTGTAATACTCACATGGCTATGAGAACACGAATCACAAATATTGCAACATTCATAAAGCAAAGAGTGCAGGGACTCAATTAGTGCACCGCGCATGACTTAATTCACGCATCGACGTAGAAATTTGGCGCAAAACTTACGAGAATGAGCACGTAATGAACTTACTATAACTAATATTGCACAACTCAAATGAGAATATGAGAGAGGTTTTGTTCCTCTTATTTCTAGGAGGAAAAATCTCTCTCCATTTTCACACAAAAATAATGGTTTGCAAGATATCATCATTTGAAGCATAAGGTTTTCAAGTGGAGGACTCACACAGTAGCGGAAAGAATTGCTCTAACTAAAATTGCAAAACTCAAAATGGGAATATGAGAGATTTTTTTGTTCCTCTTATTTTTAGGAGGAAAACCTCTCTCCATTTTTACACAACAATAATAGTTTTGAAGATATCATCATTTGAAGCAACGTGAGGTTTTCAAGTGCATGACTCACACATGTAACATCAGATTCACTCTAACCAAAGTTGAAGATCTCCAAATGAGAATATGAGAGAGGTTTTTGTTCCTCTTATTGTTAGGAGGAAAAAAATATCTCCATTTTTACACAACAAAAATAATTGAGGATATATCTTTATTTTAGGTTTTAGTAGAATAAAGTTTTTTAGAAAACTAAAAAAAAGATAAAAACATAGGTTCAATAAAACTGTGATTTCTCCCTCATTTCTCAATGAAAATATGAAAAATTCAAGATGTTATGGAAATATTACAACAAGGGAACCAAACCCAGAAAATGTTTTAAGATATTATTCAAAATGAATTCACAGTAATAATCAGAAAATCAAGGATGATAATATGGCGGACAACTATCATGTTGAAATATTCAATCATGCAAGAGAAAACTTAGAAAATGAAAATAAATAGTTATGTGCATGTGGAAGAGATGGTTCAATATAGAATTTTAATATTTAATTAATTCCCTTCTATGTTTATCTCCTTCTCATATGGAAGAAGTAGTCAAGTGCAAGAGGAAGAGGTAGTTCAATCTAGAGTTGTAGTGTTTGATTAGATCTCTTCCATATTTGTCTTCTTGTCAAGTGGAAGAATAAGTAGTACAATCTAGAGTTGTAGTGTTTGATTAGATCTCTTCCATATTTTTCTACGTGTCAAGTGGAAGAATAAGTAGTACAATCTAGAGTTATAGTGTTTGATTAGATCTCTTCCATATTTGTCTCCTTGACAAGAGGAAGAAGTAGTAGTTAAATCTGAAGTTGTATTGTTTGAATAGAATTTCTTCCACATTTATCTCATTGTAAAGTGGAAGATGTCATCAAATTTTACCAAGATTATAGGTAGGTAGTTCTATAATATTGGAATAAGGATGAGTTATAAATATCTCTCCAAAGCACTCAATGTAATAGTGGTAGGAAATGAATGATTTTTGTAACATCATTTTTTATTAATAAAATCCATAATTTCACATTTTGGCAACAATTTCTTTTTAATTTTCTTGACCCAAATCTGAGGGAAGAGCAAAGGGCCCACTCTTACCCAAGGAGGAGGATGATTTATTGTTTTTTTAGAATAGATTTTTATTGTTTTATTTTATTTGTTTAAATCTACTTTGTGTGTTTTATTTTACTTTGTTTGTGAAGCTTCACTTTTATTTATTTACTGCTATTTATTTATTTTTAGTTATTCATTTTTCTTGGATATATTAGATTTATTTTCTATTTTTACTACAGTTTGTTAAATTAGATTTACTTTTAGTCATTTATTTCAGTTATTTAGATTAGATTCATTTTCAGTTTTAGATCAAAGAATTGTAAGATCATTATTTCTTTACCCCTTTTGCAGATATTCATGGACACCACCTAGTTTTGACATTCTTTGTGATTAAATGATGAGGACTACAACAACCCTCCTCATTTTTGGGTCATTTACAGGGATATGTGTCATTAGGGTTAAGTTGCTAAATTAAGATTAGTGAGTATAATTTTGTAAGTTTCTATTTAGAAATATTTCTTTTTCATAACTCTTTCTTTTAAAATCAAAAGATCTTGTAGTGAAAACAAGAATCCTCTCGAGCGTGGAGTATGTGGAATAGAAACTTCTTACGAAATCTTAACTTAGAGGAAATATTAGTTTGAGAGTTCTTTTATAGATTACTTTTAATTAGTTAAATGTTTGTGCTTTGTGAGAGAATTTCTATAAGATTTCATTTCTTTAGATGATATTAAAATTATTTGTAGCAAAAATTTTGAGCTATTTCCGTGAATGGAACATGAATCTCTTACAAATCCTTAGTTTAGATTAGAATTTTATTTATTTATGTACGATCAGATATTAATGGAAGATTGACAAAAAAAAACCCCCAATATAAGCTTTATGCGAGGATATTACAGGGAAGATATTCTCATTCATGTCAATGCATGGTGAAATAAACATAAATACCATGTTGGCATAGAGAGCCCATTATATAACTTACAAATTAGTTACACTTGGTAACTGCTTCTTTTAACTAAAATGTTTAATTAAGGAGATGTTTGACACAAAAACCTCAACTAATTACAATAAGCCCGATTTGAGAAAAAGAAGGAAAGGAGAAGTTTGGGAGGGAAAACAACGCCTATTGCTGAGGAGGGCCCACCGACTTGAGGATCTATTGTCTGAACTTTTAATGCTTCCGCTATGTCTCTGCCTCGTGGGACTGATGTGTTGGCAGTAGCTTGAGTCCAAGTTCCTAAGCATTTCTCCATCTCCTTATCAAACTCAATGTGTGCATGATATTCTTTATTAGCTTCTTTAATAGCAGATTGAAGGGAGAAAATCTCCTGTATCTTCTCTTTGGTAATTGATTCCTCCTTGAACAAGTTTTCTTTAACAAATGCCTTGAATTGAGTTTTAATTTCTTGGAGGGAGAAAGGAACACCTGAAGTTTCATCATGAAGGTGATAGTGAATATCCTTGAAAGTGGATACAACACAAGTTTTGAAGGCTTCTCCTTTCTGCCAACTATTCCTCAACTCTCCTAAAGCCTCCTCCAGAACTTTTATTTTCCACTCCATGCTAAAACCCATGACCTTGATAAATTATCTTTGGCATCATCAAAAACCTTGTTGGCCATCAATATATTTTCATCAGCCTATCCCATTAGGTGAAGATCCACTATGCAGCTACTCCAAAGTTTAAGTTCTTTATCCATGGTCCCAATTGTGGAGGAGAGATTTTGTTGTAGATTAGTCACCTTCTCATTGAGTTTGAAGGCTTCTACAATGAAATTCAAACCTACAATGATCATGTCGTCCACCATGGCTTCCATAGCTCTCCCATAGATGGAATACTTGTGTATGTCTTTAATGCTCGGACTTCATCTTGACTAAGAATCATAGGTGGCGGAAGGGTAGTCAGTGGAGTAGGATCCAAAACCTTGTCCTTAGATAGTAATGACTTGATGAAACCAGAAAGAATTTGAGCTTGTTCTTCCAACTGTTCTATAGTCTGTTTACCTTTTTCTACTCTCTTAATAACTCTAGTTACTATTTCCTGGAGGTTATGCACCTCACTCTTAGGGTAGATTCTCCCATTAGGATCCTAGAAAGCTCCAGATCAGAGGCTAGTATATCTTGTTCTACCTTATCAACCTTAGGCTTTGCTACCTCAAGAAATTGTTGGCCTTGGACATCTGTCACTATCCTTGAAGTTGTTTTAGCTCTCTTTGCAGGAGCAGAAGGAGTAGTGCCCAACAAGGCTGCCACAACATCAAAATTTGGCCCTGTCAATTGAGAAGAGGACTTCCTCTTCCTACTGTCAACAAAAGGTTGTACCCATGCAAAAGTGGAGGAAGAAGGAGGGGCAAGAGAACCAAGAGCAAGAGAACTCATGGCACTTAAAGTATTCACTATTGTTGCTTCCAGTAGAGATGTGAGTGGAGTAGGTGGGGCTTCTTGGGTAGAGGAATCAGTGGTACCTAGAGGTTCAGTGCTATGCACTTCCTTCTCTTTATCTATTGTAGCTTCTGAAGTTCTTGCAGGACTGACACTTCACTATCATCGCTTTCACTAAGAAAAATGATGTTCTCTGGCCCGAAGGTAATTATGAATGTTTTAACAGGGGATCTTCCTCAATAGGCTCCTACTTAACCTCTTTCACCTTCTTTTGATATACTTGAGTAGATGAAGAAGGGGTGGATGATTCAGGTTCTTTACTTGAGGAAGGAGGAGGAGTTTGTGTAGGTACCTCCGAGCTAGGTGTATGTGATTCCTTCCTTGGTGTTGAAGTGTCTTTGGAGGAAGATTCTCCTAGATTCTTCCTAAGCTCTCAGACCCTTCTGTCAAACCAGACCTTGGTTCTTACAAGGACTGGGCCAAAATCTCAACTAAGTCATCCTTCTCCCTCTTGAACCAGTCCTAGATCCTCCAAGGGAGTATGCTTGATCAATGTATCATATTCATATGACAACAGGTCTGCATTGTCATCTTGAAGCCCTTTAGGAATCTGATATAGATTGAGCTCCTTTATCAGCTGGAGGGAGAATCAACCATAATTCCTCCACCTTGCTTCAAATTCATCTTCACAATCAGCCCAGTAGTCCTTAGTAGATGATAATTGATTTTGAGATTTATCTCATTGAATTTCTTCAAATCAAAACAGTCTTGGGCCCGAAGAAGCTCGAATGTGATTTTCTATGTTTTGAGTATCCAAAGTTGTTTTACATGTATAATTACCCAAGGATATGGGGAAATGTAGCCCAGATATTTTCTTGTCTCTGCAGGTTCTATGTAACTTATCTAATTGCCTACATACTTCAATCAAAGCCATCTTATCATTACAAAACATAGGGAGTTTGAGAGGTGTGTTCTCATAACCAGCTAACCTGATATACAAAAACCTTCTGAATTGAATGAAGAAAGCTCCATATTTTTCTATCAGGTTCATGGCTTCATCAAAAATCTTCTGGCAGTATCACTTTCTAGAAGCCTCATAATGTACATGGTAAAAGCATCATTCACCCTCCTGAAGTTATGATTATTGGTTTCAAGGGTGAACTGAGGGCAGTATGCATAAATGGGTTCAACCTTCTGACCCTCAATGTATGTGAAACCAAACCATTACCGAGATGCTGCTAGGGTATACATAAGATAAGAAGTCATATAGAACTTCTTGTTCGTTGCACATTAGACAACTGTTCTGTCAAATTCATGCAAATGATTTCTACCCAATTGATGTTTTGGCTACCTTTGCAGATGATGTTGATTAGCGGGCACATCTAGAAGTGAAATTCATTGGTGGAGGGTAAGCCCATGACACAAGCTAACAAGATGATGAAATCAGATAGTTCTTCGTTAAAATCAGCCCTAAATAGAGCCTTGGAAAGTCGAGATGCTCCCTTTTTAGGGTTCTTCAACCATGACTTTTCTATCCTCACTTTGTATTTATCACTATCTTGCTCGAAGAGAGTCTGTGCTTGAGCTTGAGAGATAACCATGGATTTTTCAATTTCGGGATCCGTAGAGTAGTGGAAATGGTAGTAGCATCTAGTTTGGCAATCAGTTCCCCGTGCACATTAGATAATTCATTCGTGTCAGGGTTGAAGTGAGCTCCACAGGCGAGTACAGTGTTGGCACACTGTACCAAGATCGTGAAACCCACGCAAAAATGCAAGGCCATGGTTGTTGATCATTTGTTCCATGGGAGTGGGATTAGGGTCGATCAATCTACTCTAGAAATTTCCAAAATTCAGGTGACAAACCTAACTAACCCCGATATCCTAACAAAATATTCGAGTGGCGAAACGTGATCCTGACCCTAAAATTTGATCTTCATGTTGACAATGTATAGAGAAACAACCTTCACAACTTGAATTTGTAATAAAAATGCAAGGGGAATGGGAGCACAAGCAGATGGTCTTGATTGCAAGGATTTGAGCGAATGGTAGCAAGTAAGCAGTGTGTAAAAATTTGTAGAGGGTAGTTACATTAAATAGTTATTTTAGGAGAGAAGGTTATAAATTCACATTAAATTCATATGCACCGACTCAAAAAGGCAAGCATTGGGAAGAGCAGAAAAAATTAGCCTGGATGGTCTTTGGTACATTTGGGACATGAGGGATGTAAAAAATTGATTCGCAGATGCAAGCGATGCAAGTAATGTGGGCCAAAAGAGCACGGGCAGTCCAGGAACTTAGAAACACGAGGGACACGAGGGACATGGACACGAGATGCGATTCTGGACGACCGGTGATGCAGACAAGTGGGGACAAATGCATAGATGCTTTTGGGATAGATAAGACCAAAGTACGCGAAGGGCTCAATGTGGCCGACGTGGGCTATCGGGGTAAGAGAGCCCGAGTGAACTTGGGACATATGGAACAAAATGTTCCAACGAGACCCGTAAGTTAACAAATTTTCCGGAAATCAGATGATTGGGGAATAGAGGGTCCATCGAACTTGGGACATATGGGACAAAAATGTCTAACAGACCCAGTAAATCACTAAAATGACTCAAAAAATGTGAATTTTCCCTAACTCCTCAACTTTTCTCTTCACTAGAACATCATAAAAGGTGTTAACTCAAAATTTTCAATTTTTGACTTTCGAAAGAGGGGAAATTTTGAGAGGACAACAGCTAGCTCTTTCTGGGGATGACTTGGCTAGATTCAAAGAATGAGACAAGGAAAGAACTCTCTAAAAGCTAGGGGAAGAAGACCAGTGCCTTATCCATTGGGCCACAGAGTCAAAAGAAAACACATATAGAGGACAACACCCAAACAAGGAAAGGAAACACACCAAAATCAAGGGAAAGGAAACACACCCTATACATAATATACAAAAGACTTCCCATTCACCTAGGACTTAAACAATTTCAGGTACTACCCACTATAAGGAAGTGGGAGAGAAGAACCATCCATGTAATCAAGATAGAAAGAATTCTCACCAGCAAAGTGCCTGATTTTGAAAGGACCGAGCCAAAGAGAATCAAACTTACCATGGCTTCCATGAGGCTCATGTCTTTTATCCCATAGCAAATGATGTCTCCAAATTTGAAATCCCTGGACTGGCCTTCTTATCAAACAAATATTTTACCTTCTGCTAGTGAGCAGATATTCTATCAACAACCTACAATCTGTCTTCATTCAACTTATGAAGATACATGATCCTTTTATCTAAAGAATCATTGAAGCTAGTGTCTTCAATGGCCTTCATTAAATACAAGGCTGGTAGCTCCACTGTTACTGGTAATTGAGCTTCCACGCCATACACCACTTGAAAAGGGGACATCCCAATAGCTCTTTTAGGTGTAATTCTATCTGCCCAAAGAGCATCATAAAGTTTCTTGTGCTAGTTCCTCTGAGATTCATTAACCAATTTCCTTACTATAGCCACCAGATTTTTGTTTGTTGATTCTAGCCTGTCCATTCCCTTGGGGATAATAATCTGAAGAGTGAGCTAGGGAGATGCCATATCCATAACAGAAATCCATCATCTCAGTTGAAGAAAAATTCAAAGCATTATCAGTCACAATCTTGTTTGGCACACCAAACCTCACCAAGATGTTTTCTTTGATAAAATTACATACTACTTCAGAAGTAGTACTCTTTACTGGGATGGCTTCTACCCACTTAGTAAAATAATATGTGGTAGTCAACACATGAGTATGTCCAACGCACTTGAAGATGGATTAAGTGTTCCAATAAAATCTAAACCCCATTGTTGAAAAGGCTCTTCAATCATGACTGGTTTAAGCGGCAAGGTAGCCAACTTGGGTCTGCCCACAAAGGTCTGACAAGCTTCACATTTATCAATCCACTTTGATGCATCTTTGAACAAGGTAGGCCAATAGTATCCTGCATGAAGAATCTTGTGAGCAGTGATAGTAGATGAGTAATGGCCTCCACATGCTTGATCATGGAAAGCTGAAAGAAGCTTCTTCTATTGCTCTTTATCAACGCATTTCAGAAATCTTCCATCCATCCCACGTTTGAACAAAGCATTCTCCCACAATACATATTGGGTTGATCTTAACTTGATAGCTCTTTTCTCCTTGGTAGTCAAATGAGAGGGACATTCTCCATAGGTGAGAAAATGTGTGATATCAACATACCATTCATCAATTGAGCTGAGAAACAGAACAATAGGAACATCAACTTCATCCTTAGGTAACTCATGGCCAGCTCCTTCAGCAATGAGTTCACACAAGCCTTTACCGTAGACTAGTTTGGTTGGTCTGATGTCAATATCATATTCTTGAACCTTCGCCACCCAGTTCCCTCTCTTAGTTCCAAACTCTTGTTGTATGAGAATAGACTTGATGGTTGTGTCAGGCACAAGTACTGTGGAGTGAGAGTTAAGAATATAAAAATGAAACTACTTGATAGCTTTAACCACTGCAAAAGCATGTTTCTCCATCATTGTGTATTTCAACTCATGATTTTTAAGAATGTAGCTCATGAACACAATTGGGAGTTCATGATCATTAGAATCTTTCTAAGTCAAGACAGTAATCGGGTGTTATCTGTGGCATAGCAATAGATAATAAAATCTTTGCTAAAATCTAGACATGCTAAGATAGGAGTTCTAGCAATAGCCTTTTTAATACCTTCAAAGGCTTCTTTCCCTTCAGAAGACCAGCCAAATGTTTGTTTTCCTTTCATCATTTGGGAGATATTCAAAGTTAGCTCTATAAAATCAGGGATGAATCTTCTTAGAAATTTGATCTTACCAAAGAAAGAATGCACTCCCTTCTTACTAGTTGGAAGAGGAATCATTGAATAGCTTGAACTCGTTCAGGATCAATTTTGATGCCATCTTTAGAGACAACATGCCCTAAAAATTTTCCCTCTATGACACAAAAGACAGATTTCTTAGGATTCAAAGAGATCCCATGTTCTCTGCATTTCAAGAGAACTATTTCTAGATGCTTGAAAATGATTTGCTCTAGTTTTGGAAAACATGGTTAGGTCATCTAAATATACAACAATACATTTCCCTTTCAAGCTTCCAAAATCCAAGTCCATAGCCCTTTGAAAAGTGGCACTAGCATTAATGAGTCCAAAAGGCATCCTCTTGTAGGCAAAAAGTACCCCAAGGGGTGGTGAAGGTTGTCTTGTGCTGATCTGTGGTATTGACTTCTACTTGATTATACCCTGAGAAGCCATCAAGCATGGACAACATTTCAGATCTCGTAACAACTTGCAAGACTTGATCCATCATGGGCAGAGGATAGTTGTCCTTCAAAGAAGCCTGATTCAAATTTTTGAAGTCAACACAGATACGAATCTCACCATTTTTCTTCCTGACAGGCACAATGTTGGAAATCCATGTCAAATGGTGAATGGGAAAAATAATTTTGGCTTTCAACAACTTCTGTATTTCTTGAAAAATAGTGTCAGCAATCTTTGGATTGTATTGCCTTTGCTTTTGCTTGAAAGTTTTAATCCTAGGTTTGAGAGGGATGAAATGCTGCATCTCCTTTGGTTGGAAAGATTTTAGATCTTCATATGAATATGCAAGAACATCCCTATACTTATTTAGGAGGTTCACCACCCTCTTCTTTTCTTCTGGTGTACAACATTTTCCAACGTTCACCATCTTGGGGTCAGCAGAGCTCCCAATATTAATTTTTCATACTCAGTAGATTGTTGTAATCTAGTAGAAGCTTTAGACTTAACATACCTATCATGTTTATCAAACAATTCTTCTAAACTCACCAGCCCTTTTGGAATCTTGTTACCCTTGAGTTTGATGCACCCATCTTGATCTATTTCCTCTTTGACACCCTCTTCATTGGAAGATACACTCTCACAAGGCAAATTGTCACTCCCTTCAAAGTACAATTGTTCAAAGTTATCCCTGAGCTCCAAGAAAGAAAGAAAATGTTGATCATCATTGAAAACTTTCCAGTTACTTGCATTATCAGGCACACTGGGCCTATGGATCATCTCAATGGTAAACCTATCTTGAGAGAAGTCAGGATGAGGTATTAGCAACGATCCTGAGACAACTAGTGAATCAGCCCTGGTGTTCTTTTCCCTAGGCACTACTTCAATGGAGAAGGTGTCAAGAAATTCAATAGAATCCCAAACTTGATTCCTGTAATGCTTCAACCTTCTATTCTTTACTTGAAAAAGGTCTCTGACTTGTTTAACAACTAGTTCGCATCTCTGTGAGCTAGAAGATTCTTCACACCTTTTTCTTTTGCCACGTTAAGTCCAAGAATGAGAGCTTCATATTCTACTATATTATTGGTATTTTCAAATTGTAGTTTGAATGAGAAAGGATGAACCTTTCCCTCGGGGATATCAACACTACGCCAGCTCCAGAACCAACCGAGGAACAACTTCCATCAAATTCTAAATTCCAAACACCATTAGGATCATGAAGTACTTCTTTGGGAAGTTGAGTTTCCTCTGGAGACATAATCATATAGTTACCATGCCCAATATCCTCATAAAGTATTTGTGCTTTGGGATCATCTATCTTTTGTACAATATACTCAGATTTCTTCTCGGGCAATAACTTCTTCATTTTTCCATTAACTGGTATGAGGGCATGTGACCAATCCATTTGAATTTCTCCTCCCACATCCTTACAGAAGTTCCTACTTAACAACATACCATATGAAGGAGGGATATCTGCTACTAGAATAGTAGCCAAGACCTTTTTTTCGGTAAAGTAGCAAAAGCTACTTGTGCATCTTTAATTCTTCCAACTAGGGGCACTTCCTTACTCTCCATGGAATAGCAAGACCCATAAGTGCATGTGAGAGTTAGACCCAAAGCATGGGCTACTTTGGTAGGCATTACATTATCTGATGCTCCTGAATCTATGACACAGTTGCTGAGTTTATGGCCTGCTATAAGAAGGGTCACATAAAACGGTTTGATCTTCTCATTAGGTGAGGTGACTACAACTACCAAATTAGGTTGGGGTGTGGAGGATGGAGTAGGTAAAAGGCCTTTAGAGGTAGTTTTGGAGTGAGAATTGACAAAGTGAACCATTTTGGAAAAAGCTTTAGGATGGGTTTGATAATACTCAGCCTCTGAAATTTGAACCTTTGTCTTTTTAAGGTGATCAATGATATCAAAAGATCTAGAGGTGGATGGGCTATCATCACTAGGAATCTTAGGTTTGTCAAATTTAGGAGTTGTAGAAGAAAAAACTTTAGCAGTAGAATTAGGAAGAGTAGAATTGGTAGAACTCACCTTCTATGCGGACGTAGTGGGGATAGGAGATCCTCTTTTTGTAATAACAGGGATAGTCGTGGGATGCTCCTTGGATATTTTAATGGGTTGTATCACTTTCTCCCTTTTATTTGTCTACTCTCGAGTCATGACAGCTGTATGATTCACTATTCATATCTAGCTACTACTTCATCATAATCATCTTCTTCATCAACACCTTCAGTAGTGAAGAAATTAACTCGAGATCCCTCAAGTTCCTCTATCTCTTCATCAGCTTCTTCCTCAAGTTCTTCACAATCTTCATTAACCTCTTCATCTTCAGGTTCTTCAACCTCACAGGTTGCATTAACAGGGACCTTGATGGGTGGCCCCTCAAGTGCTAGCCTTGTCTGAGAAGTAGGCAAATGATTTCTAGGCTAAAAATTCCTCCTTGGAACATCCACATAGGGAGCGTGTTGAGCCAATTGTTTTTTGATGGCAATGAGGTCATTTGCAAGCTTTTGTACTAATGGATCAGTATTAGGTCCTGGGAGTGGAAGAGGAGGAAGAAGAAGCCTAGATTTAGAAGGGTCTCTTTTCAACTTACCAGACATAATCAAATCATCTTCAACGCTAACAACTAGTCTCTGATCCTCAGCCAATGTTGCGAGATTGGCTCTTCTCAATGCATAGCTAACTTCAGGTAATTGAGCGTTTAGGAAGAAACATTTTTGAATTTGATCTACAAGTTGAGTGTCTAGTGGGATTTTGTTAATCAACTTGTTGAATCTAGCCACAAATTCCCTCATGGGTTCTTGTGATTCCTTCTTTATTTGAGAAATTTGGGCCAGCAAAGCATGTACGTCCTCTGCAGGTTTGAAATGGTTCTCAAATCTTGTTCTCATCATGGTCCAACTAGTAATGGCCCTAGCAGGAAGGTGATAGAACCAATCCATTGCATTATCTTGTAAAGTCTCTACAAAAATCCTCACCGAGACATCTTCATGTTCAACTCCGAGAACTCCACATGCAACTATGAAGGCTGCAATATGTTCATCAGGATGCACCTTGCCATCACCTCTGAACTTGGGGAAGTTCTTCCTATTACCCCTAGGTAACTCATGCAAAGGTGAGGAAGGGCGAGAGGCCCAACACGATGGCCCCAAGGTAATGGTGTTGCCATCCTTGGAAAGAACTTGAAGGGGAACTGAAACACCAACAAGAATCAAAGCATGGAGATTAGGGCTGAGTTTCTCGGAGGGATACCACCTATAGGGGTTCTATCTTCAATAGGAGGAGTGCTTGTTGAACAAGCTCTTCTATTTCTTCCTGTTGAAGAAAAGGGAAACCTTGCTGCTCCAAAAGCTGAAACTGAGAATCTTCAATACCAAGGGCCCTCCTTCCACGAGTAAAATGTAGAGTCGCCAGATCAAAGAATGATCAAGAAATTATTTATAGAATTGGAATACGTTAAGAAAAATGAATCCCCAGTAGAGTCACCAAAAATGTTGGTCGTCAAAAAGGACTTATTGAGAACAAAATTAGGGGATAGAAAGTCCCTCCTCTTTAATGGGAGAGGTTCCCTTATTTAAAGGAAAAATATTTACACATGTACAGTGTATAGTTTTAATGGGGAACTTGGGTATCATGAAAGTGTTAAAATAGAACAGATCATCAATACAAAAGGATAGAGGAATGAAGTAGTGGGAAGGGGCAGAAAGGCACTCTCAAGAAATATAGATAACAAAATAATTCCTTACGCATGCCAGAATGAAATTATTTGGAACAGAACCATTTGCATTTGAGACAATAAGATGTTATTTCAAAGACACAAAGTTCTAGAAATTACATCTACAGGAATACAAAGCTTCTTGAAGTAACACAGATAAATGATTCAATAACATTTAATAGATAGTAATGAAAGAACAAGACCAGATAGACATGGAAAGAAAGATCTTTTTTATTGATTGTTTTTACTCCTTAACACTTTCAAAAATAAACCAAGTTCCATCCCCACAAAATGGCGTAGAGAGCCCATTATATAACTTTACAAATTAGTTACACTTGGTAACTGCTTCTTTTAACTAAAATGTTTAATTAAGGAGATGTTTGACACAAAACCCTCAACTAATTACAATAAGCCCAATTTGAGAAAAAGAAGGAAAGGAGAAGTTGGGAGGAAAACAACTGCCTATTGCTGAGGAGGGCCCACCGACTTGAGGATCCGTTGTCTGAAATTTTTAATGCTTCCGCTATGTCTCTGCCTCATGGGACTGATGTGTTGGCAGTAGCTTGAGTCCAAGTTCCTAAGAATTTCTCCATCTCCTTATCAAACTCAGTGTGTGCATGATATTCTTTATTAGCTTCTTCAATAGCAGATTGAAGGGAGAAAATCTCCTTTATCTTCTCTTTGGTAATTGATTCCTCCTTGAACAAGTTTTCTTTAACAAATGCCCTGAATTGAGTTTTAATTTCTTGGAGGAGAAAAAGGACACTGAAGTTTCATCGTGAAGGTGATAGTGAATATCCTTGAAAGTGGATACAACACAAGTTTTGAAGGCTTCTCCTTTCTGCCAACTATTCCTCAACTCTCCTAAAGCCTCCTCCAGAACTTTTATTTTCCATTCCACGCTGAAAACCCATGACCTTGATAAATTATCTTTGGCATCATCAAAAACCTTGTTGGCCATCAATATATTTTCATCAGCTTGTCCCATCAGGTAAAGATCCACTATGTAGCTACTCCAAAGTTTAAGTTCTTTATCCATGGTCCCAATTACGAGAGGAGATCTTTTGTTGTAGATTAGTCACCTTCTCATTGAGTTTGAAGGCTTCTACAATGAAATTCAAACCTGCAATGATCATGTCGTCCACCATGGCTTCCATAGCTCTCCCATAGATGGAATACCTGTGTATGTATTTAATGCTCTGGACTTCATCTTGACTAAGAATCATAGGTGGCGGAAGGGTAGTCAATGGAGTAGGATCCAAAACCTTGTCCTTAGATAGTAATGACTTGATGAAACCAGAAAGAATTTGAGCTTGTTCTTCCAGCTGCTCTATAGTCTGTTTACCTTTTTCTACTCTCTCAATAACTCTGGTTACTATTTCCTAGAGGTTATGCACCTCACTCTCAGGGGTAGATTCTCCCATCGGGATCCTAGAAAGCTCCAGATCAGAGGCTAGTAGATCTTGTTCTGCCTTATCAACCTTAGGCTTTGCTACCTCAAGAAATTGTTGGCCTTGGACATCTGTCACTATCCTTGAAGTTGTTTTAGCTCTCTTTGCTGGAGCATGAGTAGTGCCCAACAAGGCTGCCACAATGTCAAAATTGGGTCCTATCAATCAAGAAGAGGAATTCCTCTTCCTGTTGTCAACAAAAGGTTGCACCCATGCAAAAGTGGAGGAAGAAGGAGGGGTAAGAGAACCAAAAGAGCAAGAGAACTCATGGCACTTAAAGTATTCACTACTATTTCTTCCAGTAGAGATGTGAGTGGAGTATGTGGGGCTTCTTGGGTAGAGGAATCAGTGGTACTTGGAGGTTCAGTGCTATGCACTTCCTTCTCTTTATCTATTGCAGCTTCTGAAGTTCCTGCAGGGACTGGCACTTCACTATCATCACTTTCACTAAGAACAATGATGTTCTCTGGCCCCGAAGGTAATTCTGAATGTTTTAACAGGGGATCTTCCTCAATAGGCTCCTGTTTTAACTCTTTCACCTTCTTTTGATATACTTGAGTAGATGAAGAAGGGGTGGATGATTCAGGTTCTTTACTTGAGGAAGGAGGAGGAGTTTGTGCAGGTACCTCCGAGCTAGGTGTATGTGATTCCTTCCTTGGTGTTGAAGTGTCTTTGGAGGAAGATTCTCCTGGATTCTTCCTAAGCTCTCGGACCCTTCTATCAAACCAGACCTTGGTTCTTACAAGGACAGGGGCCAGAATCTTAGCTAAGTCATCCTTCTCCCTCTTGAACTAGTCTAGATCCTCTAAGGGAGTATGCTTGATCAATGTATCATATTCATATGACAACAGTTTGCATTGTCATCTTGAAGCCCTTCAGGAATCTGATATAGATTGAGCTCCTTTATCAGCTGGAGGAGAATCTACCATAATGCCTCTACCTTGCTTCAAATTCATCTACACAATCAGCCCAGTAGTCCTCAGTATCTGATCTATGATGATAATTGATTATGAGATTTAGCTCAATGAATTTCTTCAAATCAAAACAGGTCCTGGGCCTGAAGAAGTGAACAGTGATGGGAGCAAGGGCCCTTTCTATGTTTTGAGCATCCAAAGTTGTTTTACATGTATAATTACCCAAGGATATGGGGAAATGCAGCCCAAAGATTTTCTTGTCTCTGCAGGTTCTATGTAACTTATCCAATTACCTGCATACTTCAATCAAAGCCATCTTATCATTACAAAACATAGGGAGTTTGAGAGGTGTGTTCTCATAACCAGCTAACCTGATATATGAAAACCTTCTGAACTGAATGAAGAAAGCTCCATATTTTTCTATCAGGTTCATGGCTTCATCAGAAAATCTTCTAGCAGTATCACTTTCTAGAAGCCTCACAATGTACATGGTAAAAGCATCATTCACCCTCCTAAAGTTATGATTGTTGGTTTCAAGGGTGAACTAAGGGTAGTATGCATAAATGGGTTCAACCTTTTGACCCTCGATGTATGTGAAACCAAACCATTGCCAAGATGTTGCTAGGGTATACATAAGATAAGAAGTCATATAGAACTTCTTGGTCTGTTGCACATTGGACAACTGTTTTGTCAAATTCATGCAAATGATCTCGCCCAATTGATGTTTTGGCTACCTTTGCAGATGATGTTGATTAGTGGGCACATCCAAAAGTGAAATTCATTGGTGGAGGGTAAGCCCATGACACGAGCTAACAAGATGATGAAATCAGACAGTTCTTCATTAAAATCAGCCCTAAACAGAGCCTTGGAAAGTCAAGATGCTCCCTTTTTAGGGTTCTTCAACCATGACTTTGCTATCCTCACTTTGTATTTATCACTATCTTGCTCGAAGAGACCATGATTGAGCTTGATAGATAACCACGGACTTTTCAATTTCTAGGATCCGTAGAGCAGCGGTAATGGCAACAACATCTAGTTTGGCGATTAGTTCCCCATGCACATTAGATAATTCATTCGTGTTAGGGTTGAAGTGAGCTCGCAGGTGAGTATAGTGTCTAGTGCACACTATATCGAGATCGGGAAACCCGCAGAAAATGCAAGGCCACTATTGTTGATCATTTGTGCCATGGGAGAGGGATTAGGGTTAGTCAACTGCCCCCAAAATTGCCAAAATCCAGGTGACGAACCTCACTATCCCGATATCGAGGAACAAAAGATTCGAGCGGTAAAACATGTTCCTGACCCTGAAATTTGATCTTCATGTTGACAGTGTATAGAGAAATAGCCTTCACAGCTTGAATTCACAATAAAAAATGCAAGGGGAATGGGAGCACGAGCAGATAGTCTTGATTGCAAGGATTTGAGTGAATGGCAGCAAGTAAGCAATGTGTAAAAATGCGTAGAGGGTAGTCCCATTAAATAGCCATTTTAGGAGAGAGAAGGTTATAAATGTGCATTAAATTCATATGCACTGACTCAAAAAGGCAAGCATCGGGAAGAGTGGAAAAAACTAGCTCGATGGTCTTTGGTACATTTGGGACATGAGGGACATGAAAACGTGATTCAGTCGATGCGTGCGATGCGGGTAATGCGGGCCAAAAGAGCACGGGTCTAGGAACTTAGAAATGTGAGGGACATGAAGACGTGATTCGGCCATCTGCGGGTGATGCGGGAAAAGTGGGGACGGAATGCACAGACGCTTTTGGGACAGATAAGACCAAAGTACATGAAGGGCCCGATGTAGTCGACGTAGGTGATCGAGGAATAGAGAGCCCGGGTGAACTTGGGACATATGGAACAAAAATTCTGACAGACCCACAAGTTAAACAAATTTTCGGGGAAAGCGGATGATCGGGAATAGAGGGTCCATCAAAACTTGGGACATATGGGACAAAAATGTCCGACAGACCCGCAAATCACTAAAATGACTCAAAAATGTGAATTTTCCCTAACTCCTCAACTTTTCTCTTCACTAGAACATCATAAAAGGTGTTAACTCAAATTTTCAATTTTTGACTTTTGAAAGAGGGGAAATTTTGAGAGACAACATAGAGGAAGAAAAATATTACCAAGTTTTTTGTTACAGAGATGAAAAATAAGATATCATATTGAATGCTTTTTCTAAAAGAAAATGGATTGCATGCATTGATTTTAACTCATGCATTTTTTTTTGTCAACATGCAAGTACCACTTTTCTTCTGACTCTAGCTATCGAAGGAAAATTTTATGAAGAAAATTTTTTTACAGAACAAAGAGATCTCAACAATGGGTTTACAAGCAACTAAGGATGCGGATATAAACAACTACATGGTTGATCAAGGAGTGCACAAGAAAAATGAAAGAGTTGAAACTTAGTAAATGATGGCTATTTTCTAAAAAATAAAAATAAGAAAGAGTTTAAAACAAGTAAATGGTGACTCTTTTCTAAAAAAAAAAGAGGAAAGAGTTTTAAACCAGTGAATGGTGGTTCCTTTCTAAAAAATGCAAAGAGCTGAAAAACCAAAATGGTGTCTCTTTTCCAAAAACAAAAACAATGGGGAAAGTTACAAACAACAAATGAATTCTTTTCCCAAACATAATTAAATATTTTTAATCTAATTTATTATTTCTTCGATATGCCAAGTTGGAGTTTTTGAAGGTGATTTAGGTCTGCAAATTGAAGTCATTTGAAGCTAATTTGATATTTCCCAGATCTACAAATTTCTAGTCCTTTGAAGCTGATTTGATATTTATCCAGATCTGTAGAGTTTAATTCCTTTAAGCTGATTTGTTATTTGTTCGATCTGCAAAATTGGATAATTTTGAAGATAAAAAAATTTTTTTTTTGCAAGCAAAGGCGTTGACATTCTTTACTGTTTTCTCTAACATTACGAAATGAAGATTGTGTAACAAGAAAAAGCATGGATAAATTCAAGATGTGGTCCATTTATTGTCTATCATTTTATTCTTAAATATAGTTATTAGTTTTTCGATTACGAGATAAGTCTACTTTTGAGAACCTATGTAAAAGAGAAATATTTGTTTTTAAAAATCTTGTAGTAGCAATGAGACACTTGGGTGTTGAAAAAAGGTTTAAAAAATCAAATGAGTTCTTAAAAACAAAGAGGTCACATAAGAAACCAAGTATGGGGAGAAGAAGATACAAGTCTTCAAATATATTTTGAATAAGAGAAGAGTTGATATAAATGTTGATTTTGGAAAAGAAAGAAAAGAAACATACTAATTTTGAGGAAGAAAAAAATGATCAATCTTGTACAAAAAGAGAAGAAGAAAAGGATGACTCAAGATCAAAATATGCATTGAAATCAACAACATGCATGAGGACATGCATGAAGTTAAGTGTGGGGGAGTGATGAGACCAAATTAAGTCTCATCCATTACACCAAATAACATTATTCCTTCTCTTATAAAGTGGATTTAGATGTAGTCTTAAGAACTATATAGTTTATTTAAGATTAAATGTAGAATATATTTGATCTATCTTTAAAAAGTCTATTGCAATCTAAATGTTTTCATTTCCTAATATTTCTTGTAAGTTGGAATGTAGTATTGTGTATTAACAGTCATTTGATCTCTTGAATGTATTACAACAAGTGTAATACTCACATGGCTAAGAGCACATGACTCACAAAGATTGCAGCATTCATAAAGCAAAGAGCGCATGACTCAATTAGTGCACCAAAGACACGACTCATGTTCAAGACTTAATTCACGCATCATCATAAGACTCTAATTGGCGTGTCAACACAAGACTCTTAATTAGTGCATTGACGCATGACTCACAGAATAAGCACATAAATTGCTATAACTAATATTGCACAACTCAAAATGGGAATATGAGAGAGGTTTTTTTCCTTTTATTTCAAGGAGGTAAAAAATCTCTCCATTTTCACATAGCAATAATGTCTTGCAAGATATCATCATTTGAAGCAGAAGGTTTTCAAGTGGAGGACTCACATAGGTAGCAGAAGAATTTCTCTAACTAAAATTGTAGAACTCAAAATGAGAATTTGAGAGAGGTTTTTGTTCCTCTTATTTTTTGGAGGGAAAAACTCTATCCTTTTCTACACAACAATAATTGTTTCGAATATATCATCATTTGAAGCAGCAAGTTTTCAAGTGCATGAATCACATATGCAACATCAAATTCACTCTATCCAAAGTTGAAGATCTCCAAATGAGAATCTGAGAGAGGTTTTTGTTCCTTTTATTAGTAGGAGGAAAAAAAACTCTCCATTTTACACAACAGATATAATATAGGAGATATCTTTACTTTAAGTTTCAGAAAAATAAAGTTTGATAAAAGTAAAAAAATAGATTAAAAAAATGTAGGTTCAAGAAAGCTGCAATTTCTCCCTCATTTCTTAACGAAAATGAAAATTTCAAGATTTTCTAGAAATATTACAAAGGATCATCAAAATCAGAAAAGGTTTGAAGATATTATTCAAAATGAATTCACAGTAATGATTAGAAAATCAAGAATGAGAATATGGTGGGACAACCATTGTCATGTTGAAAGATTCAATCATGCAAGAGAAAAATTAGCAAATGAAAATAAAAATTTAAGTGCATGTGGAAGAGATGGTTCAATCTAGAATTTTAATATTTAATTAATTCCCTTCTACTTTTATCTCCTTTTCATATGGAAGAAGTATTCAAGTGCAAAAGGAAGAGGTAGTTCAATCTAGAGTTGTAGTGTTTGATTAGATCTCTTCCATATTTGTCTCCTTGTCAAGTGGAAGAATAAGTAGTACAATATAGAATTTTAGTGTTTGATTATATCTCTTCCATATTTGTCTCCTTGATAAGAGGAAGAAGAAGTAGTTAAATATGAATTTTTATTGTTTGAATAAAATTTCTTCCACATTTATCTCATTGTAAAGTGGAAGATATTGTCAAGTTTTACCCAATATTATAGGTAGGTACTTCTATAATCTTGGAATAAGGATGAGTTATAAATATCTCTTCAAAGCACTCGATGTAACAATGGTAGGAAATGAATGATTTTTGTAACATCATTTTTGATTAATAAAATCCACAGCTTTTGGCATTTTAGCTGCAATTTCTTTTTTATTTTCTTGACCCAAATCTTAGGGAAGAGCAAGGGCCCACTCTTACCCAAGGAAGAGGATGATTTATTATTTTTGTAGAATAGATTTTTTTTTGTTTTGTTTTATTTGTTTAAATCTAAGTTGTGTGTTTTATTTTACTTTATTTGTGAAGCTTCACTTTTATTTATTTGCTTGTTATTTATTTATTTTCAGTTATTCATTTTTCTTTGATAGATTAGATTTATTTTTGTTATTTATTTTAGTTTGTTAAATTAGATTTATCATCGCTATGTATACTAGATTCATTTTCAGCTTTAGATCAAATAATTATAAGATCATTATTTCTTTTAGCCCTTTTTGCAGATAGTCATGGACACCACCTAGTTTTGACATTCTTTTTTACTAAATGATGAGGACTGCAACGACCCTCATTAACCTCTAAACTATAAAAATATATTGTTTATAATAATATATTTGATCAACTAACCTACTAATTATTTACCACACCATAATTTACTATCTAGTAAATACCCATGTAAATACTAAATTCCTAACATTCCCTCCTTAGTGTTTACACACTCATGATCTTGCACACACTCGAATTGAAGGTAGAAGAAGGAACACATCAAATTCTTATCGACCAAGCACTATGTTGGGAACACATCTGACTGAACTAGTGTGGGAACACGTACATGAACCATATGCTTATCAAACAATCACTGTAGGGAACACATATGACCTACTCAGTGTGGGAACTCAAGTAGGAACCATCTCCATAACCTTCAATGGTTTTAAAAAGGTTTACCACAAACCTAGGTATGAACAGGATCACATCTGACTATTGAACCTCTTTAAGAATCATGATGTTACATTTCATTGTGATATATGTTCTTCACTATGTTATTACATCAAGGAATTAGGAATGGACCTCTGTTATTATTTTATACACCACAACGACAAGTGAAAAAACTAAAATCCACACCACACAACTAAAAACACAAGTCACCATACCAGTGTGTTGCCTCTTCATTGGTGATTTAGAGAGATCATTGATTGACCTCCATCCCCGATGCCTCTATCCTCCATTTTTCGTGATGCTTATCCAACCAATGTAGCAGTGAAGCTCATCAATTTCCACATTAGATTTATTGGTATAGTTTCCCTCCCGCAATGTGAAACAACACATATTACATACCTCAATCAAATGTCAAATTCCATCGATAATGCATTTGTAAGGATTTTTTTATTCTCGACTCAAACAAGAGGACTCTACATAGAATTGACACGAGACAAATGACTTTTGATGGCTAGACATTTAATGATAACCGACAAAATAATTATAAATGAAAAATTTCACTACTATAAAATCCAATTAAATATTGGAGTTAATTTTAGGACATGACAAGAATTAGTAACGCTTTTGAAAACAAATAACTTAAACTTAAATATATATCCTAAACATAAAAAATATTATCATAATTTAAAAACTATCAACTAAACAAATGGATGAAGACTTTGCAAAGAATTTAAAATCTGATATAAGTGTGGAAATTACATAATCACTAAAACCTAACAAATACCAAACTATAAAGGTTGATTGATGATGACACAATAAATAATCATGTGATATCTTACTTGGATCTTCCCTTTCCAAATGTGATTTTGGGTCGTATAAGTTATTCACACCTTGTTGTGACATATATTCCAAGCCACGTGTATGGTAGGCTCGCTCAAAATCATAAAGCTCACACATGGCTCTATTGCACAATGAAAATCAGGCACATTGATTGATCAAACTCGCTTGATCCTCTTTTTGCATCATTCACATACGTGTCCTTGAATCTTGGATAGATAGATAAATTTTAAAATATGGTTACATAGAGAGAATTTTCAATAGAAACTGTCAAGAAGAATGCATCGTGGCCACCGTAAATCATGCGAGACCGATTGATAATGGATGTAGCATCTCAAATTTTATTTGAACCAAGTATATTCATCAACATTTGATGTTGTACTAGAGCTTGATTTGTTGAAGCTGCTTCAAATAATATAGATTCCTAATGATCTCACCATTAATATTCTAGAAGAATCATTCTAGATTTGATAGGCATGAGAGATCTATGTTGAATTCATCAGACCGCATGATCTAGAGTTTATAACACTATGTTGAATGAAGATCAGATTGCTGACATTGTATTAAAGGAGCAACAGTCACATATTTAATTATAACTTCAATCTCCAATGTTGTATTGAAGAGAGGTGGTCGCATATATAATTATAGACTTGGGTATGGCTAAGATACATCACAAGGATGTACGTAGAATAATCCATACAAATTGTGAATATAGAATTAAATACATGCATGCCAAATGCATTTATTCAAAACTAATTTTCTATGCTCCACACATAGCTCTACATTCCACTCCAAATATATTTCATAAAGCTATTGCTACATATCCATGCCTACTCTAATACCAAATCAAGTGGTAGGAGAAAATTTGTACAGTATAAATAAATTACTCTCGTATTAATCCACTGCTATAATTGTACAATGCAAGGAAGGCTAATATATAGCCATAAAAATAGGAAAAATGATTCTTATAAAATAGGATGTCACCTAAACAACTTACCCATTTAAATAATTTACGGTGTAAAAATATAACCACTGAACTATAAAAATATATTGTTTATAACAATATATTTAATTAACTAACCTACTAATTATTTACCACACCGTAATTTACTATCTGGTAAATACCCATGTAAATACTAAATTCCTAACAATTTACAATCCATCTGATAACAACATAACCATGTGCAGTTGTAAGGTCAATTAGATCTACTCGATCCCCTTTATCATCACTTTATTCGAGTGTACATAACTTGTATGCAATTGGTTAACCTATTCATTTAGGTTTGAGAACTAATATAGTTCCCAAGTGTTTACCTAAAAATTAGTTAATTGAGTTTTAATTAGCATCTCACACTGCTTTAGTTAGATAGAACTCGGTGAACTGAAAGGGTGTTCATCTATTACACTACTTAGGCCAAAGTTTTCAAGCTATCCTTTGCATGCTTAGTTTCGTGATTGCACATAAGCCCAACAAAACTTGTCCCATAACTACACAATAATCTCTACATAGTTATCTCGATCACTTCTCATTAATTAAAAGCTTGAGTTCTTGTATTCATAAGGTCTAGAATCTAGTTCTCGCTTCTTGACTCGATAGTATGTTATGAGTCCCAACTTAGGACCATTATGAGAATGATAATGATTACTTAATGACATTCGTCATTAAATAATTATTATCCTTCTTGTAACAATCATAAGATGGTACATATAGATTTCAATCACATGGGTAGGCGAGACTTAGAGTCCACACTTTCATAACACACATTATCCCAATACTAGGTATAATTCATCCTTTAGATGCTAAATCAAGTTATCCATTTAACAAAAATATCCATAGTAACTTACTAGTTACTATCATACAAAGTATATTAATTCCGTAGTGTCACTTTACAAAATTTGTTGTTAGGAATAGGTTTAGTTTAACCATGTATTTTAACTTTTGTAATGATCCAATCTCATTTATATTGTATCATAATTCCACCCATTTGATAACTAATGTTGATGTATCTCTTTAAGAAAGAGATATAAAATTTTAAGTATTAAGACAAGATTAAGATTAACGATAATCGTAAATTTATCATTCACATATCTTATTACCATCTTAATTCATAGTTAAAGGTATAACACTTCTACATTTATGACATCATTATGTCATTTATATATGTTTTTGTAGTAAAGGTATACTTTTCTCAATGTAATTTTTATAGATGTACTATGTAAATGGATTAATTATTTAATTAATCTCATTATGACGAAGTTATAATGAAATGTCCTTATTTCAAGTATCATTGTCCATGACAACATTGTTTAATTAATCTCATTTATTTAAACATATAAATGATGATGTCATTGATATAGTTGTATTGATTTTCATTTGTTATTTAAGGATAATAATTGTCATAAAGTACAATTACAACAAATAAGATAAGTTCGATATTGTAATCAAATACGTAAGTACACACCACTTTTAAAAACAACGTATATCATTAATACAACTCATACGAGATATACAAGTAATAAATGTATTTATTGAAACTCATTAAGGATAAATCCTTATATTATAAGATATTACAATAATTTCATATTAATAAAATTAGGCCAATTGCCTTATGAAATTCTATGAAATCATGTTTCACTTTTCAATAAATATAATAATCCATTAATCGGATATTCAAACATACGCAATAACTGAAATCAGGTAAAAATTCATCGCATGACAAACATGCTTGAATCAATCCAAATAGAACCTCTTAATAATCAAGCCATCCTACAATCTATATGATAAGATAAAATAATATACATGGCCAGTTCATTGAACTAGCATGGATTAATAACATTCAATCTAGTTGTCTCATTACGAAGTGACGAATGTAATAAGATTTAACTTACAATAAAATCATATCATCCTCATATCATACTAAACCTAAATATAAATATGAAACCAAATAAAATGAACCTATTAACAAGCTCAACATTTCTATCAACAACAAAATGTAGACATCTAATAAGATCATTATTCCTTTACAAAATTAACTTCATTTTAAAACTACTAACACATTAACATCCAGACAAAATTTATATTCATAACTATTTAACTATTCAATTTGTACCCAAACTATATTCTTTTGTCCTCCATCTTGTTTTCCTAAACTTTACACTCGGAAGAAGATAACAATTTTCTATCTCAATATAACTGATGAAAATTTCCAACTAACATTTAAATGGAGAAATTACATAGTCATATTTTTATATTCTTTTGGAAAGAATATTATAGATTATCATTATCTTAAATAATGAAAAATATTATTTATTTTTAGAGATTGACTTCAGCAAACATTTATCCAAACCGATCATATTGCACATCAAAGGGTTTTATGCAAAAAGAATATTTGCCCATTATTTTATCTTAGATGTAACTAGCATCAACCTTCACAACATACCTTAATCATAAAAAGGATATAAAGATAAGAAAGGTTTTGAAAAGGAACCCAGGTGGTTAAGTAACCTACTATTTCTATAATTTAACTTACTCCATAATAAATTTAATTTGAGAAGTAACCTTCAATCAATTAGGAAAGTAAAAAGATATATTACATAGTAAAAAGCATTTACAAGTATAAAAATTTGGACAGAGTTTCTAATGAGAGGATACGATTTTTGGTTCATGATAAACAACTAAAAAGTCATGATTATCTCTGGAACATGAATAAATGGACCCAAAATCTTCTAGTCTCAATGAAGATCAGTAAACAAGAATTGACCTCATGATATTACGATTACAGTGGAGAAAATGAACTCTTCATGATGAATACATGTATTTAGGACTTGCAATGACCTAAATAAAACCCACAAAAAACTGATTTCATGTTGTTGAGATTCAACTGCATTAGTATGAAAAAGATAAAGACTTCAAATCAATCGAGAACCTCACACACCCAGTTTCTATATCATTCATGGGTTATTTAATAAGAAATGATAAAATCTTAAAGACTTGAAATTTTAATCGAGAAGATCAAAAAAAATACATACCCATTATGTATATTTTTCCTATATGGGTAATTAATTAGATAACCTATCTTAACCCATTCATTAAATCATAACCAAATATAAATTAAAAAAGTAACTTATACCCATAACATATTTTAAAAGTATGGGTTTAAAATCAATATGCACAGTTAAATAATTGAACTAGAGGAAAACACACACAAAATACCCTCCACAGAAATTTCCTAAAACCCACTCAAACATTCGACCTATTAACAAAATTTATTTATTTATCTACACAAGCTTGTAATGAAAAATCTAATACCTAAGAAATTAAACAAGCCACAAATATATTTCATCCTTTTCATAAAAAATCAACAAGAGACATAGTTAGAAATCCACGACTGAAATGGGTATTATGTTTGCAACGTTTATTTTCTATTTTATTTACTATATCCTCTACGCAATCGATCAAGTAAACCCAAGAAAACATATACAGATTTATACCATAAAACTACCATTGATCCCATAAATATCATCATTTATTTTTAGCAAAAACGTCTACGAGAATAGCTCCACAAAACCAATTCCTCCTCATCGTCATGCAGAAATTGACCAAATTGAGCTCAAAATGACATCACACAATAAAAAGGAAGTTCTATTTTTCCATGTAAGGTAGCTTCTTGAGGAAGCTTTGAGTTTCTCAAAAAAATTAAATGCTCTTAGCTATTATAGGTGCCACATAGTGGCTGGATAAAACTAGCCACCACCATTCTATTTTTCCCTCCAACTCGAGTTGTTGGACTAAATGGATATTATCATTGTTTGTATGGAGTTTCATATGTTTGATCCAAGACTTAAAATCAAATAAACAATCAAGTTTCCATTATATGCATGGTAGGGTCAATTTGACCATTGATTTTAAATAAAACACTATCTAAGCACAAGATATGGTCGAAGACCATGAAACTCAAACATTAAAATATGTTATTGGTTTTCAAACCATTATACTAATATATTTTATTTCTACTAATTGGTCCAAAACCATAGTCATCATTTATTCATGTTTTAAGTTGCCATCCTCTCGGATTCATAACCATTTCCAATCAACTAATTTAAGAATAAATTTAACTCATAGAAATAGTTCATTAATAAGTCATTCAACTTACTAATCCAACTTGCACGATTAAACAATATATTTACATTATCGTATAAAGATAATTTAAGTCAACCGTTAAATGTACATTTAACCCGCGATCCAAAACCATACTGTTCATTATTTAATACCATCATAATGCTTTTACGGTCTACAATCGATGTCATTATGATAGAATGTTAGTAACATAAAAAAATATAATTATTTACCAATGAAAAATAATGCAATTGCAACCATGTCACATATTTACCAACGTCAAGCAAAATATTATCTACAACAAAACAAGATTATCAAATCACATAACCACATGTACAATAATGTAATAACACACAAATTTCAAAATATCATCGCACACAACAAGTTAAATTAAATTCATACAACCAGTGTAGACACCAAATTTGGGTCTTACGATGCCCTTTACCCCGTATCTCATCCCGCAACCTAACCCTACCTCACCACCTAAAACCTTACACACCTAATGATTTATTAATTACCTTATAATTAATAAATCCACATCTCCAAACCCGCCACCTCATCTCGCCACCTCACCATGACCTAGCCCTAACCCTAAACCAACCTAATTAAGACCTATGACTTGGTCCAGACCCACATCCATGACTCATCACCCCTCACCCGCACCAAAACGAGCCAAATAATGACTTGACCAAGCCCACAACTGATCCCTCGGGAGAAAAGGAGGGAAAGATGGTTGTTTTACTAAAAATAGCCACTTTGACCTAACCGACATCGGTTCCTACTCGACCGCGGTTACGTAACCGCCATCGGTTCCCTGTTAATGACCTCCCCCAACCAAAAAGAAAGGATCCAGAATTCATTTGGGTAGGAAAAAGAGAAGTGAAACAAGCAGAAGAGGTTGCAGAGAAGAGCATCGAGCCGAAGACAAATGCAATCGAGCAAGCATTGGATCATCTTCATCAGCTCGCTTTCCAATATTGAATCACCCTCGCTTCAAGCATTGGAAAACTTCGAGGATAGCTTCATCTTGTAGCTTCGCTTTCCAATACCGGATCATCCCAACTAAGCCTTGGACTGCCGCCACCACATTCCTTAGACTTGTATCTTCATCGTAGGGAACTATTAAGTATTATCTTGTAGTTCTTTGTTATCATTTTTCTTTAATTCATATCAAATGGGAACTGACCACCTTGAAAGGAAGTCTAATATTTCCAATATTTTTGATGGGCCTAAGGCGGTTCCTCTACCACTATTGTCTAACTAAGATCTAAAATCCATCCCAAGGTGGTCTTGTATTCTTACTTATCAAAGTAGTCCTTCCCAAGTCAAAAAGGAGTTCTTCACAATCGATCTATCTCTCTACGGTGATGCCACACTTACCTTCCCAACATTCAACAAGTATTCCTCCTAGCCCTAACCCTTATCTGTTTCTCAAGAGAATGAAAGGATAGAAGCAACTCTATTCCGGAAAGAAATTCTGCAAAACATTTTGGCACGCCCGGTGGGACCCATTTCGGGTTTCTTTCTTTCTTGCTTGCTTTCATATAGGGAGCATACTTGTTGTTTCTTTCTTCTAAATATTCACAAAATATTTTGTCATTTTGGTAAAAGAATTTGTCTTTCTTTAGAATCTTTGCATTAGTGAAAGTCATCTTCTTTGCTTCATCGAATATCATTTTTGATTTGGGTTTAAAACACGTACATCACATTCTTGCTTGTTGTTTTTAATTCTAGTGAACGTAGATTAAGTAACAGGTCATACATGTGGGGGTGATATCCACGGTATTGACGAGAAATTAATCTTACTCTCACTACACAACACATACCAAATCACATCATAATCAACACAACAGCTCAAACATCCCCCCTTCCCGCGGTATTCCTCCACCCGATTGAGGTAGCCTTATGAGCCAAAACAAACTTGACATCTCCCTTAGGTCTCTTGTTTAGGATTGACATCATCTGGCGTCTAAGGCATAAGCCCAAAGTGATTAAAACTAATCCTAGGGTTAGTCTATTGATTTGCTTGTGCATCTTGCTTGTTTTTAGTTTTGTTTCTCTATCATACACTGTTTCAGTGATCACTTCAAGACAGTTTGGTAGGTATATTAAGCATTGTTATCCCCAAACCAGCAGCTTCTTACATCCTCTCTTTGCTTTCACAGTGACTGACACCGGTCCCATACTACCGACATCGGTTAACTGACCGACGCCGTTACATTTTGACCGACATCGGTTATCTGACCGATATCGGTTACTGTGTTTAACAGTTCTTGACACACCAACAACCTATCAATTCCAACATTTTGTTGTTGTTTTTGTTCCGGATTGATTAAATCCCTGTTGTGTCCTCTTTTCCATGGTTGTTATCACCTGAAACAAGCAGCAGCCATGGTTTCACATGCCTGTTCCGTGCCTTTGCCTGAGTCACCCCCTTCACATCCTATGGGAATCCTATGGATACCAGCAATTTTCCCAAGATCCCTATAGGAGATAAGGAATTTTCCAAATTTTTGGATGCTAATCCTAGCGCCGTACAATATTATTTGTCTCATACCCCTGACCGTGCACCCGACGGTCAGCTCCTCATTGGTATGCCTATTAGTATCGCCGCTCACTTAGCCCCTTCCCCACCTAATAACTCCACCTTACCATCTTCATCCTTAGCCCCGTCTCCCAGCTCAGTAGCTTCGGTGGTTCATACTACACCGATTGGTTTTCCTCTGGTTAATCTGGGACCCCACATATCACTACCGTCCACTGCCCCTACCTCATCTCTCTCGCAGGTTGCCTCTTTCATCACTTGCTCTCTGCCACCTATACACACGAGCTTTCCCTCACAAGTTCCGCCCACCTTTTCATTTCCACAAATTCATCCGGTGGCCTCAACCTCTTATATAGGACACCCTTATTCGGCTGCCCCAACACATTCATCACCATTATCTTATCAACATTCAATCCCACCATTGTCTAGTAGCGGCTCTTGGACCAATCCTCCTCTGTTTACAACGATAGCACCATCATCTAACCCAACCAATGATTTAATCAAACAAATGATGGACAAGATGCAAAATCTTGAGGCTTATTTTAGGAAGTCATAACACCCTGACATATGAGCAAGTTTTTCGAGAGCCTATTCATCCTTCTGTCCCCCTTCATACATATCCTCCTCAATGGGAATTACCAAAATTTACTCGCTTTAATAGTAAGGAGGACCCTCAACAACACTTGCGATCGTTCAGGCATGCCTGCTATCTGATTGCTCATGACGATGCCTTACTACTCCATACCTTTCCCATGTCCTTATCAGGACCTACCTTGGAGTGGTACAGTGCTTTAACCCAGCATTCAATCTTCTCCTTTAACCAGTTAGCCCAATCTTTCTTGGATCACTTCTCCATCAATATTGCCAAGAAAGTATCCATTACCGACCTCTATGCCATCCGACAATTTGAAGATGAGTCTATTGCAGATTTCGTTGGACGATGGCGGGCCTCATCAACCAACTTACTTACGCCTTACCTCAGGCCGAGCTCATCGAACTCTTTACGTGGGCCTATGCTAAACACATTTCTCCCACCCTCCAAATTCAAACTTTCCACACATTTGATGAGGCCTTTACTATGGCTCAGAAACTAGAGATTCGAGCCTTAGAGGAAGAGAAATTGAGGTTACGCAACAAAAGCTCAAATTTCCGGACCCAAGACTCTACCACCAAACCCAACACCACCAATTCTCACACATCGGCTACTTCAAATCAAAGGGTTCCGTACACGCTGTGATGGTCAAATCTCAAGCACTGTCTAATACCCAGCCGAAAGCCACCTATAAGTATAAAGCCGAGCCCATCAATTATACTCCCTTGGGAGAAACTTATGGTGTGATCTTAGACAAATTTCTTAAAGCAGGAGCTATCACCTTGCCTCCTGTTAAACCTCACTCCGGGTTTGATTCCACCCACGCTATTCCTTCTTGGTATAAAGAAAATGACTTCTGTAACTTCCATCGCGTGAAGGGACACAGTCACGAAAACTGCAAGATGTTGAAAAACATAGTGCAGGAAATGGTTGATGCAGGGGATATAACTCTCGATAATCCTAATGCCCCCACTAATCGAAATTTAAAAATCTTCAACAAACCATTTCCAAACCATGCATCTAATAGTAACACAAATCAAGACACCTCAGCCGAGGAGAAGAGTGTGCATGAGATCCATGTGATTTTCAACTCCCAACCCAGGGCTTCCATTGAGGAAATTCTGAATCAAGCTTCTTCACCAACGCAGGATTTTCACCCCCTTCTCCTTCATCAGGACAAGAGGATAGTCCCACTATTCCTTTACCTATAAAGGAATTAACCACCCAGAGTTCTCTTCTCACAAATGAACCTTCTTACACCACATCCCTGCAAGATTGTGAGCGGATGTTATCTAACTTATCTATTTCCCAAACATCTCCTTCCACCACTCTTGCTACAACAGAAGAAGGCTTGCCACTTTTTCTGTCACCCTTAGAGGAGAAACCCCTTGAGCCTACATCACCAAACTCCTCAATCATAACGGATCCCCTCAAACATCCCCTTCTACCTATTAGTTCTTCATCACCTAAATCTTTCCAGCTGACCGGTTGACCTCTTAGTACCCATTGATACGGTGCCTCATTTACCCCCTGTATCACACCCATAGTGGACCGGAATCACAACCCATCTCTCTTCCATACCAAAGTTCCTGTTTACATGTGAAGAGTGTCATCCCTCAGAAGATAGACGAGCCTTATGGGAGCGCTTGAGTACACCCTGCTCTACTCAAATGCAGATGACTAATCCAGACACCTCTACCATATACCCGAGGTGTTTACAAAAGCTCAAAATGCCTATGTCCTCACCTTCACCCCCCTCATCTCTATCAAATCCCTCAGCCATCTCTATCAACCTAACCAAGCCTTCCCTTATGCTTGGGACTTCACCAATTCCCAGCCTGACACACCCACCTAAATGTTTAGATTTATCCAAAAATATTGCCATCAATCCACCTAGGAGATAGACCCAATCTCCTCGAGTCCAATCTATACCTCTTCCACAACTAAAACCCTCACCCCCGATCACACCGATACAATAGGCTCGGCTTCAGCCTTCACCATCACACCTACCTTCTATATTAGGGCCTCACCCCTCCACCTTGCCACAATACACCTTGCCTCCCACATCTTCTTTAACACGACCTATACCTTTTGCACCCCTACAGACACTCACGGGCGTATCAACACCGTCGCCCCAAGTATCTCGGCCTACCTACCAACCCTAAGCAAACTCGATCATCGAAGGACTTGTTTGCTATCACTCCTCTTTCCCCATGGTTGTTTCCTACCACCACGTCAGCTGGGGCCTCATCATCTAACCAGCTAAACATAACTTCTGTGCAGAAGAAACCACGCCTAGTTAAAACCACTCATCAAAATCCCTTGCCTAAATCACCACCTGTACGAACCACTCGCACCCAACCCTTACCAAAACAATCAAAAATCTCACCCACTCAATCAACAGCCTCATCTTCATCTGAATTTGACCCACTCAAAGGATCTTACTCCAAGATCCTTGATATGTTGGTAGGGGATGCGACCATTTCCCTACCCCCGCTCAGACTCTATGATCCATCTAAACCTCGACCTATAGGTTATGATGAATCTAAAATTTATGCTTACCATCACACACCAGGACACGATGTAGAAGGATGCAAAGCTTTGAAAGCCATCCTTCGCCAGTCACCTATCTCGGATAGACAGCCTAAGAAAGACAATTTACGGAGAGAGAAGCCCTTAGCTTCGATTCCTTCTCCTATACCACCTGTCCCCGCCTCACCAAAATCTATCATCATTGCAACCCCACCTCTTGAGAACAATGACTTATCCCCACCATCCTCCTCCTCTCGTATTCATGAGATCAACATGATTAACATTGCTACTCGAGGTCAGAAAAACAATGGAAAAGCTAAAGAAAGCACACCTGCGGCCTCTCTTTCTCCTTCTGCCATCCCGATCGCACCACCACCAAAAGTGGTCATTCGTGGACCTGCCTATCCTGTCTCTGATGGAGTTTCCCACCGCACCATGATCAAACAACTTCACCAATCTCCTGTCAAAATGACACTCTATGATCTCATTCAAACATCTGAATCGCATCGACAAGCTTTAATTGAGATCCTTCAAGGGATAGAGGTCCTACCTAATGAAACCTTTCCCGTCGCTTCCATTTTAACACCCAACCACATCGCTTCTCTCACTAAACAACCTACCTCCACAACCACTTCTGTCCCTATACAGCAAGCCGCTGCTGTCAGTTTTTCTGAAGAAGAAATTGTCGTCTTTGGTGCAGAAGATCCTGATCCCGCTCTTTTCATCTCGGCTTACGTCTGGGACATCCGGTACGTCATGTTATGATCGACGGGGGCACTAGCCTAAACATCATCTCTTCCAAAGCCTTCCAACAGATGAATATCCCTCCTAGCTGCATGTGTGCCAACCCCACCATGTTACATTCATTCAACGATGCTATTACTTCTACCTTAGGCACCGTGATCCTTAACATTCATGTAGGGCCACGTACCTTACCCGAACTCTTCTATGTCCTTGAGGGAGAATTCCAATACAACATATTGTTAGGCCGCCCTTGGATCCGGGCTATGGGATGCGTTCCCTCCACCTTACATAGATGCATCAAATTCGAGTATGAGGGGAAGTCATACACCGTCAAAGCTGACGCTTCCCCCTTCAAAACTTGCAATATGTTATATCACCCTAATGATGTGCTTGTACCAGTCAAGGCACCCATTGATCCAGCCCAACCATCTACTTCAACCACGTCTCCACCATCCACCTTAACCACACTCACACCTTCAACCAATGAACCCACTGCCGCGAATACCACTTCCTTCCCCGCGGACAACATCCCAACTTCAGACCCCTTGGTAGATGTTTTTCAATGCCTTACGCTAGGGGAATACCACCTATACAATGTTAGCACCTTTCATACCCCACAGGAGTATGGACAGTTACATGCACATCCTACCTACGACCGTCGTGTGGGGGAGGTGATCTCCTACGGACCACCTAATTGCCGCACCAACCTAACATATGGGGGTGTTGACACATCCTCTGTCACCCCTGAACCTCCCCTTGGTGTGGTTCCCTTCCAATCTGATTTTTGATATCTAACCAACCATCGTCATTTTCCCTCACCTTCCTGACGCGCTGTGCTTGGAAGGGTTTTGGTTTTGGTCTTTATGAACAAGGCCGACACACGATCATTCCCGTAACTACCCGCAAACACAAAGATCATCGTGGTCTTGGATTTTTTGAACCACCTACACCAAAGAAACCTCATGTCAATTGTATCCAGGAAAACAACGAAGTCACCCCTTCCAAACCATCATCGCCCATTTTTCCATCTTCACCCACAGAGTCGATAGACCCGGAAGCTATCCCTCCTAACTTTTTTTTTTTCGTGAATGCTATCTTCCTGGGTCCTCTCACTTATCAACGTGATAGTGAAGACCCATCTTCTCTCCCCCTTTTGTATCTAGATATGATTGAAGAAGATTCACCTTCAATTAATGTTGTGGAGTGCCAGGATGATGACTCCATCCTCACCTACCTTGGTGCGGATGACTCTTATATTCAACGTGCCTTACCATCTGACACCCAAACTATGTTAAATGAATCGACTATAGAAATCAACATCCACACGGAGGACGATCCTCACATTGTAAAGATCGACAATCTCTTGACGCATTAGAACAAGCCACCTTCACTACCTTCCTCCGTGCCCGCAATCAAGCTTTTTCTTGGTCCTATGCCGACATGCCAGGAATCGATCCTGACATTGCTGTCCATAACATCACTCTGAAACTAGACTCTAAACCAGTTAAATAGAAACTAAGAAAAATGCATCCACGCATTGCCCTCTTGGTGAAAGAAGAGCTTCAACGCCTTCTTTCTGTTTCTTTCATCTTACCTATTGACTATCCGCAATGGATTTCTAATGTCGTACCTATCACTAAAGCAACGGGGGACTTTGGATATGCACGGATTTTTGGGACCTTAACCTCGCTTGCCCAAAGGATGACTTCCCTTACCTAGCATTGATCAACTTGTTGATCTCACTGCGGCCATGAGATGCTTTCTCTCATGGATGGCTTCTCGGGATACAATCAAATTTTGGTAGCCCCGGCCGATCAACATAAAACCACCTTCATTACCCCCTGGGGACCTTCTACTATCGTGTCATGCCATTCGCCTTAAGAATGCTGGTGCGACCTATCAGCGAGCTATGACTTATATTTTCCATGACATTATGCACACTATCCTCGAGGATTATGTCGATGATCTTCTTGGAAAATCCAAACATCGCAGTGAACATCTCGATGTTTTAACCATTATTTTTGATCGCTTATTACAATACTGTGTTCGTCTTCAACCAAAGAAATGTGTCTTTGGCGTCCTTTCGGGAAAACTCCTTGGCTTTATCGTCTCTTTGCATGGCATTGAGGTCGACCCAGCTAAAGTCAAAGCAATCCTAGAAATGCCCCCACCCACTAACCTCAAACAATTACGTAGTTTGCAAGGCAAACTCCAATCTATCCATCATTTCATTTCACAACTCTCGGACCGATGTCAACCTTTCCATCATCTCCTTAAAAAGACATTGTCTTTCAATGGAGCGAGGAATGCCACCAAGCCTTTGAGGCTCTTAAAGCTTATCTCTTACAGCCACCTATGCTTATCCCACCTCAGGACGATCACCCTTTCTACCTTTACCTTTCTGCCACCGACCATGCTGTAGGAGCCATGCTTGCACATCGTGACTCTGAGCATCGAGAACAAGCAAGTTTATTACATAAGCCGTACTCTTGTGGATTACGAGACTAGGTATACACACGTAGAAAAGTTGTGCCTAGCCCTATCATTTGTGGCCACCAAACTCCGACATTACCTCCTGAATCACAAAACTTTTGTCATCACCAATGCTGACCCCATACATTATATGTACGCCAAACCTCATCTAAACCAACACATCGCCCGATGGCTTATGCTACTCGCCGACCTCGACCTTGAGTTTGTACACCAAAATCAGTCAAAGGACAAACTATCGTAGACCAACTCGCTGGAAGCCCCTTTACCTGGGGAATAATTTACCAATTTTACTTTCCCTGATGAGCTCATCGCAACTCTTTCACTCAGTGATGTGTCATATCCAATGACCCTCTTCTTCGATGGATCTAAATGCCAGCGCGGTGGAGGGGCAGGTGTTGTTCTCATTCCTCTTGAAGGTGAACCTATGCCTCTTTCATTCAGGCTCGATTTCCCCTACACTAACAACACAACTGGAATACGAGGCCCTTGTTTTGGGTCTCCATGTTGCGTTACACTTAGGTGTGAAGTCTATTAATATTTTCGGTGACTCTCAATTGGTAGTAAATCAAGTTACTGGCATCTACCAATGTAAAAATGAGGAACTTCAAAAGTACAAACATTACGTGGATTCACTTTTGACCTTATTTTCTCATTATTCTATTCAAACCATTCCCCACTCAACTAATAAATTTGCAGATACTATGGCTTGCTTGGCCTCACAAATTCCGGCCTCACCAACTGACTCGGACATATTTGTCTTGGTCCAACAACTCTTTGCCCCATCTTACTTAGTTCCGGATGTTTGTATGGTAAATAATGTATCTACTAATTCGCAGGATACCTAGTATAACCAATTTCACGACTACCTTACAACCTCTGTTCTACCACCTGACCTTACTAGTAATGGAAAATGTGCTTTTCTTAAAAGTGTTTCTCGTTATGTCATCATGGGGGGACTCCTCTATAAATGTGGCTTCGATGGTATCCTCCTTCACTGTCTAACCGGCGCTGAAGTCACTCATACCACCCAACAAATCCACGACGGACTTTGTGGCGGGCACTTTAGTGGCCTCGCCATGGCCAAGCGGATCCTTCGCCTAGGATATTATTGGCCTACTCTCAATAAAGACTTGCTGCGAATATGTTAAGCGTTGTGTTATGTGTCAACAACATGCCAACCTTCAACATACTCCTAGCCACCCGTTACAGGTCGCACGAGATCTTTGGCCTTTCTCACAATGGGGTTTAGACCTTATTGGCGAGATTCACCCGCCTTCTTCGCAGCATCACCATTGGATCATCACGGAAACCGAATATTACACTAAATGGGTGGAGGCCATTCCACTCATTTCAACCAAAAAAGAAAAAATCGTTGAGTTCATCAATCATCACATTATCTGTCGTTTTGGTGTTCCTCATCGCCTGATAACAGATAATGGAAAATCTTTCAAAAATAAGTTGTTACAAGACCTTTGTGACAACTTTGGTATCAAACTTAGCTTCTCGTCACCCTACTATCCACAAGCAAATGGACAAGCCGAATCTTCTAACAAAACCTTAATCAAAATTCTCATGAAAGTCGTTAACAATTCTAAAAAACTGGCATGATCACATCCCCTTTTCCCTTTGGGCTTATCGTACCAGCATTCGTACTTCTACTAATGCCACACCATTCTCTCTAGTGTATGGTACCGAGGCTGTCTTGCCTCTCGAAATACAAATCCCTTCTCTCAGAATATCTCTTCAGGATATTCTCGCCAATGATGACTTCCGCCAAGAGCGGTTAGCCCAATTAGAGCTTCTTGACGAGCGTCGTCTTACAGCTCTTGACCACCTGCAAATTTATCAAAAGTGCATTAAGCATGCTTATGATAAGTGAATTCATGAGCATACCTTTAAGATTGGTGATCTTGTCCTCAAAGAGAATCAACATGTAACCAAACTAGAAAAGAGCAAACGTGGAAAATTTGCTCCTAATTGGATTGGGCCTTACATTATCACTCACACCTACGGATCAGGTACTTATCGTTTAGCTTCACTTAATGGTAAACCCGAGCCTGAACCCCTTAATGCCTTGCATCTCTAACCATTCTACTATTGAATTTAGTGTTACATCACTTCTTATCTACCTTGCGCTCATCCCTTGAGCTCATTTACCACCTCATACACCTTGTTTCATGCATCTCAAAATGGAATCAAGCTCACATGGTCTGATCATCACCTCTTCTTAAAGATGCCTTCCCCTTTTTAGTCTGGTCCATGACTTAAAAGTATCAAAATAACAAGTTCTCAATTATACAATTCTGGGATATTCTTGAGTCAAACTTCCTGCAAAACTAGATGCTTCATGTCAAACAGACATCTAGACCTCTAAGCTATAAACTAGACTATTCCCTCGAAGGACAGCTATGTGCAAAGCCGCATCTGTTATTATACACTAGACTGCTCCCTCGAAGGACAGCTATGTGCAAAGCCGCATCATGCTACTATAAGTAGACTACTCCCTTGAAGGACAGCTATACAAAGTCAGCCTCTATCAGAAGCTTCTCGCATTGATCAGCTTCGTGAAGACCTCAAGAAACAACAAAATGCATATCCCATATAGACTTCCCGCATCGATCAGTCTATATCCAGAAAAATAAAAGCAGTATTCAAAAGCACTTTTGAGTCATGGACTCATCTATCTAGGTTTGGATCTATTTCGTCAGAATAATCACCTTATAACAAGTCCTCTACGCCCCAGTTATACCATCCACCTCACCTCACCATTCTTCACAATAACAAAACTCAAGGGACGTGACGTATATCCGATATATTGTGATTATACAACTCTTTTCACCTATCGACTTCTCGCCTATGCAAGGTACCTAGAGATTCAAGCTCATCCTATGATAATACGTGATTTGTTTAGCTCTTTCCAACTATGGGACATTTTTGCCTCTTTTACCCGAATCTGGGATTATATGTTGACCTTAATCAGGACACGGTTCCCTAATGCTTGGGTAAGCTAACCCTCACTTCACCTATACCTTACCAACTCCAACAACATTACCCTACCAACATCAAACTTTTACCAACCAACAAATTGCCTAAACACAACCAAATTGCCTAAATTCATCTCTCCCTGGTCCTAAGGGAGAACTACATCGGTCTGAGGCCCCTCCTTGCTTTATGCAATGGGCTATGTAGGTAGCACTTTGGAGACATGGGGTCTCCCAAGGTTAGCTCGACCATCCCCTACCATAACCTATCATGTGTTGTGTTTTGCTTAAAAATATAAATGTTTTCGCATATTTATATTGATAACACTCACTTTTGTCCTTTATTAATCCAAACATTCAAAACACAACCATTTCTTATTATTATCATCAACTCAAAATCAACATACATATTCAGTTTTATTTAGATGTTAAACAAATACATCTTCTCTATCATCGACACGCAGGTCGGTTTCCTCATTTATTCTTCTACCCCTATAAAATTCACGTCGGCCCCCGCGCCTCATCCCGAACTAGGTAGTGATGGTGATCGTCGACGCCACTCACCTGGCCTCTCCACCCTCAAAGGGGCCACTACTATTGGATCCTCCCACTGATCCACCAATCTCTCCTGTAACATACGAATACGCCCTCTCGTGTGGAGGAATCTTGCCTCTAGCCTCTCCACTCGTGACTGCGAAACCTCTAACAATCTCGTTGTCTCATTCACCTGTGTTTGAAGCTGGTGAACTAAACCCTGCAGGTGGTCTCTCTCCACTGTAATCACAGCTATGTCAGGATGATCGGCCCTCTCACGTGTACCTCGCAGCTCTGCTACCCACCATAATCTATAAGACTCTGTCACTCCTGCATCCATTACCCTGCGATCGGCTGTTGTCTCCTCTGGTCCTTCTAGAAGTGTCGGTCGTGGCGGTGAGAGGGGTGCCTCGCGTCGATCCTCCTGTATGGTCTATGAGCCATGGGTATATCCTAAACAAATCCAAATTTTCACCGCACGCGATCTAGAGGAATCCTCTCGTACTCACCTGGCCTATGTCCCGCAATCCACCTTAATCACTCTACACCCCTCAAATCCTCGGCTATGTTCTTGCCATCACCATGTAGTTCCCGTACGGTCTCCAATGAATATCCGCAATCGTCACCATCTCCCACATCTGCCTATAATACTCGGCGTCATCTATCATGGTTTCGGCTCTTGCCTCTTGCTCTGTCTGGACCCATCGTCTGAATCCCAACCTCTGCATTCCTGTCTCTTCTCCCTGGATTGGTCGGCCTATTGGTCGCACACACACAATGTGCTCATAGGCCCAACAATGTAATAAGTATGCACAATCTAGTGTAGTCCTATGATTTCACTTGCATGCCCATAAACCCCTGTATAGCTCCACAAGATATGCAGTGCCCATGCGAAAGTAATGCTACCTTCTATCATCTCACGAATAATACACATCAATGATTTCGAAATCTTCCCCCGTCCACTCTAGGTAATGCATAATACCCCACCGCTATCATTAATACCACTGCCAACCTTGTTGCCTCAGGGTGTGCCGCAAACATTATACCATAAGTGAATGTCAAACCTCGTTGTGTCAAATCTCGTGTGGCTGGACCAAATACTTTGCCGTTATCATTTTGCCGCAGCGCGCCACGTTAGGCCCCACCTATACACTTTGGTCTTCCTGTAATTGGAGTCTCGAAAATTCGAACACATCTTCTAACGTCACTATCATCTCCCCTGTTGGTAGATAAAAGGTATTCTTTTCAAGATTCCATCTCTCAATCAACGCGCCTTGATTACATGCAACATAAGCGCTTGCGTGTGATCCGTGAATAATAGCGGATTCCACTTAAACCCACATCCTATTAAATTCATCAACTTCACACAGGTTAGGGATTTAGAACCTACGAGTGCGACTACACGTCATCGTGGTGGGATAGGTGGTGGTGGTCAGCTCTCAACCCACCTCCTACTCCTCCAAACAACAAATTGTGCCATAGCTCCAAATCTCCTCAAATCGCGGGTCCTCAACCAATCAAAACTCGCCTCCCCGAATCACTGGGGCCTACCAATAACTCCCTCCTCCACTCAACTAGTGCCAACTCAGCCCACAAACTCAACAAAATCAATTCAACACTCAGACAAGCAAACGGTTGGCACTCAAATTGACAATGTGAAAATGACACGCCATATTTTTTCTTTTTATAGGTTTTGACCTCTAACCGATATCGGTTATGGCGCGCCCTAGAAAACCGATATCGGTCGTCTAACCGATAGCGGTCATAACTAACCGATATCGGTTACCTGCCTAGTTTACCCTAACTCCTGTCCTTCTCCACCGAACTCTATTTTTCACCACATCACCTACCCCCGGCCTTTGCTAAATAGCCTTATTTTGAATTCATGGGCCCAACCCAAGGCCGTAACCACTCAATTGGCTGACCCAAGGCCACAACCAATCACTTGGCCCAACCCAAGGCCACAACAAACCAATCGGCCCGACCCAAGGCCGCAACAAACCAACCGCCCGACCCAAGGCCGCAACCAACCAATCGGCCCGACCCAAGGCCGCAACTCTATTTTTCACCAATCGCCTACCCCCCCCAAATAGCCTTATTTTGAATTCATGGGCCCACCCAAGGCCGAACCACTCAATCGGCCGACCCAAGGCCGCAACAAACCAATTGCCCGACCCAAGGCCGCAACAAACCAACCGCCCGACCCAAGGCCACAACAAACCAACCGGCCCGACCCAAGGCCACATCCAATCACTTGCCCGACCCAAGGCCGCAACAAACCAATCAGCCCGACCCAAGGCCGTAACAAACCAATCGGCCCGACCCAAGGCCAACAAACCAATCGCCCCAAGGCCGCAACAAACCAATCGGCCCGACCCAAGGCCGCAACAAACCAACCGGCCCGACCCAAGGCCGCACCCAATCACTTGGCCCGACCCAAGGCCACAACCAACCAATCGGCCCGACCCACGGCCGCACCAATTAAGTACCTCGACCGAAGCCCGCAAATTACGATTCTATCCACCCATAATGTAGCTGTTTGTTCAATCGAGCTCACCTGTTCGTGTTTTAGCATGACTAGGATACTTGAATTGATCAGCCAACCAACTTTGCTTAGACCGAGACCGTGATGTTTATCTCAACCAAACCAACCATTTGGTACTGCCGAACATGCCTAAACGTTCCAGTACCTTACCCGTTATATCCCCTGGAGCTACTTCCTATGCCTTGGATACCAGGATTATATCAACCTTGTTTGGATAAACTATCGACCTTTGCCTATGAATTGCTTTTTTGCTCTTCAATTCGTGTACCCTGGTCGCACTACTGCATTTCAACATGCATCTACCTCCTTGAACTTACCCCACCATCTTACCATCATCTCATCATAATTCACCCTTTATCAACCCTATCCCTGATTTCACGTCGCCTCAATCTGTGATAGATTTGAGGGGGATTACCTATACCCTTAACTGGGGCAACCACTTTTTATTTTTGTCAGTGCAGCTTTAAAATACAAGCTACACGACAACAAGGGGAAAATGTAGACACCAAATTTGGGTCTTACGACGCCCTTTACCCCGTATCTCGTCCCGCAACCTAACCCTACCTCACCACCTAAAACCTTACACACCTAATGATTTATTAATTACCTTATAATTAATAAATCCACATCTCCAAACCCGCCACCTCATCTCGCCACCTCACCATGACCTAGCCCTAACCCTAAACCAACCTAATTAAGACCTATGACTTGGTCCAGACCCACATCCATGACTCATCACCCCTCACCCACACCAAAACGAGCCAAATAATGACTTGACCAAGCCCACAACTGATCCCTCGGGAGAAAAGGAGGGAAAGATGGTTGTTTTACTAAAAATAGCCACTTTGACCTAACCGACATCGGTTCCTACTCGACCACCGTCGGTTACGTAACCGCCATCGGTTCCCTGTTAATGACCTCCCCCAACCAAAAAGAAAGGATCCAGAATTCATTTGGGTAGGAAAGAGAAGTGAAACAAGCAGAAGAGGTTGCAGAGAAGAGCATCGAGCCAAGACGCAAATCGAGCAATCGGATCACTTTCACCCTCGTTCAAGCATTGGAAAAGACTGAGGATAGCTTCATCAGCTCGCTTTCCAATACCAGATCATCCCAACTAAGCCTTACTATCACCACCACATTCCTTGGACCTGTATCTTCATCAGGAACCAGTAAGTATTATCTTGTAGTTCTTTGTTATCATTTTGCTTTAATTCATATCAAATGGGGAACTGACCACCTTCGAAAGGAAGTCTAATATTTCCTGGGCCTAAGGCAGTTCCCTCACCTATTGTCTAACTAAGATCTGGTGGTCTTGTATTCTTACTTACAGGTAGTCCTTCCCAGACAAAAAGGAGTTCTTCACAATCGATCTGATCTCTCTACGGTACGCGCACACCTTCCCAACATTCAACAGGTATTCCTCCTAGCCCTAACCCTTATCTGTTTCTCAAGAGAATGAAAGGATAGAAGTAACTCCCTCGGCTAACATGTAGCTTTATTGGGTTGTTGGCCTTCTCCCTTACTCAATTTGGTATTTTATATTTTTGTCGTTCTAAATTACTTTTTATCACATGCACAATTAAAACAAGTGTCATACCGCACAACAAAATATATGTCCATATATAACCATGTGAAAATGAACTAAATCCCAACACGAGATACCCAAGAAACTCATCATACAATTCACAATCAAAATCAACAATTAAAATGACATTTAAATTTCATTATGAATATCTACATATATGATTAAATTAGCACATTTCAAACTTTTAATTACATCTCATAAAGAAATTTAGCTCATGCATCTATAGATATCATGATAAGTCTATCCATGATCAAACATGTAACATACACATAAAATTTTGGTCATACACACCATCTAATCCCTCCAAGGTTAGTTCAATAAATCAAATAATCATATAAATGTGACAAAATTATCCCTACATGGTTAGTAAAATAAAACAAGTAGGTCATAATTGTATAAAAATGTTTATGGAACTCTATGCCTCAAATCATATAACAACTCATAATGTCTATCATCCAAGTCATCTAGTGTATTGAAATTCAAAATCATATACATATACAATGAAACAGATATGAAGGGATATCGACAAGATGTAAATAGTATGTACAGAGGAGTGTGCACTACATTAGTAGATCGATCCTTGTTTCATGCATTGGGTGATTTGAAATTTGTTGTAATAGTTAGGGAAACTACATCGGTCGAGCCCTATTTTACATTAAACATGGTGGTGAACCAAGTTTAAGGTGAATCAAATTCATGGCCAAGTCAAAATTCATTCATCGGGCGAGTCTTTAAAACAAATATGGAACAAACACACCGATCTTCTAACGAGCACACCATTCCCCTGTCAAGCTCATTCCATCAAGAGATTTGATTTGGTTTTTGAGTCCATTGTTAGTCAAACCTTCCCCTGCAATAATCTAGACCAAGTTCATGTGACGTGCAATTGATTCACATACCAAATGGCTAAATGGAGACATAAACAACACATAGACTTGTAAAGCATAGGGATGATGGTTTTCAAATTAAAATAAATAGTCACATATAGTGATGAGGTAGAGGGAAAAAAATCAAATGACAATGATAAGGGTTTAGATCCTATTTCTGCGTAACCCTAAACCACAAAATCACCTCATTTTCCATGTGGATCTTCCTTTCATATGATAGCATTTTTATTGGTGTTTAAATAAAATATCCTCCCTTTCATATTGTATGTACTATAAGCACTTTTTTGAGAATCAAGGTTTTGGGAAGGTCGAGTTAGGAGTTTGACCACCCCCATCAAAAATGGATATGGAAATTCCCAATTATATGTATTCTCCATATTTGATACTTTCTCTATAGATTCTCAACCTATTATTTCTTCAGGAGATGGTCTAGTCAGGGGGGTGATTCGAAACCTTAAAATGATAATGAAGACCATAATTGTTTTGTTTGGGAAATCTAATAGGTGACGATTACGCAACCACCCTAGTGGTTACATAATCACCATTCTTTACAGAGTGGTGGTTTCACAACCACCACGGTGGTTATGAAGCCACCGGTCTATGTTCAACATTAGTCATATTCATGACGGTTCTAGAATTCAAGATCTCAATAGTTGCAAATGTTTGAGCTTCCAAAATGATTTGTTTCACCTTTCCATGCATCCTTGGACAGAGAAGATATAAATACAATTTCAATTATTCATTCTAGTAAGTGATTTTGAGTGAATTCTAGTGTGAGAAAAGAGGATAAGTTGGAGTTATTTCTTTTTTGTTCATTAAGAGTGAGTTCTTCATTATTGAGAAGTTGTGAGCAAGAAAATACAATTAGGAGTGTGAAACCTTCTTGAAGGCCAATTGTTGGCAATAATTTTTATTTTTGGAGATTTACATAGTGGAAGGGAAGCAAATTTTCTTACCCATTGGAGTTTTCCCACATTGGGTTTCTCCAGATAAATCTTGTCTCCTTTGTCTCTCTTTTCTCAATTTTGTAGTATAGTAGTGTTTAATTCTTGCACATTATATTGGTAAAAATAATTTAAAAATATTTCATTCATTTTCACAAGCACATGATCTGTTTATTATTAAAATTTAGTATTTTACATCATCTTGGTATCGAGTAGTTGAGATTGTAATAAAATGCACCTTACCTGAAATGGGAAAGAAAGTGGTGAAGGTATCCTTATTCTTGTTGAAGAATATATTTCCATAAGGAAGTAGAAGCAAGGTATTTGAGACATATCTCGTAGAGAAGATGAAAATGATAGTGGAGAAGAACGTTTCTACAAGTTGGAGGTAAATGTGGCAAGTTTGTCCAAGGATGTGGGCAATATTTCCTTGTCCATAGGGAAATTGGAGTCCATCATGGGATTACTCATGGAGAAACTTGGTGTTCCAAATGAGACACTGGAATCATGTGAAGAATATACTCATGAGTATGAAGAAGAGTAGCCTCATGCCATTCCCACACCTCCACCTTTCAAAGAAGAGGCCAAGATAGAGATTTAACCTTATGATGGAGACGTGAATGCTTTGAGAAGCTAGACCATTGGCTATCCCAACTGGAGGTATATTTTAGTTTGCATCAAATTAATGAGAGTCAATGATTTTCTTTTCTCGGTTAAAATTGACCAATCATGCTTTAACTTGGTTTGAAAGTTATGTTCATTCATTGGTTGTTAAGAATCTTCATCCGATTACTAAGCGGGATGATTTTAGAAACCTATTCAAAAAATTGTTTTATCCTATTTATTATGAGGAAGATAGTTCCATGTATTGGTAGTATCTTAGGAAGAAACAAGGCCAAAATGTGCAGGAGTATACCAGTGAGTTCGGAAGAAAGCTATCCAGATGGGAAAAGATGTAGTAGGATCGGGACCTATTGATGAAGTATATTGGTGGAATCCATAGCCACTTGAGGAGACCAATTCTCTTGGCCAAGCCGACAGACATAGACGAGGCTTGTACACAAGATCACTACTTAGAGATGGACAAGAAGAAGAGTTCATCTACCTCTCAACATGCTTCAAAAAACAAGGAGACACCAAGCAGAAGGATAAATAAAAGGAAATGGTAAGATAAATGATTTTTCTATTTCTAAAAAGGATATCGATGACAATTTTTTCCCCACAGGAAAAATTGGCTAACCCGAAGCCACATTGGTCCAAAGCGAGTGAAAAAGGGTTAAATGATGTCGAAGCTTAAATTTTCCCCATACTCGGCGCCTATCAAGCTCCCGGATCGAGGAATTTCAAAAATTGAGCCCGGGAGGTAAAAAATATATTTTGGGCCTTTATAGGCCAATCAAGAAAAAATGAGCTCGCCCGAGCTACTCGGTTGAGTCGAGCTTCAAGGAGGGACGAAACAGGGAACTAGCTCATGCGAGGGAGAAAATCAACTCATCTCGGTCGAGCCATTCAAGTGTGAGCCTAGCTTGGAACAAATGATGAAATATGGGAGCTCGTGCAAAGAGCTCGACGGTCACATACACCCAAGACACGAATTCAGAATTTGGGAGGCCGAGATCCTTTGATCTCAATAAGGCATATGGGAATGGCTCGGTAAGTTACGCGGCAACCATGAGCTCGTGGAAAGGAAATCGAACCTTGGACAAAAATGAATCCAAACAGAGGCAAGTCACAAGATCGTGGACAAGAGAGTTGGCACACTCAAGAGCTCGTCAAGGAAAGAAAAGGTGGATGGCGAAAAAAAATCCCGAACTAGAGCTCGTTCATCCAAACAGGGCATCACCCATGAAAATATAAGAGGGAATTTCAAATAAAGCCCGCAGCTCATAATGGAAAAAGGAAGAAGGCCAGACTCAGAACTCATTTCGGCAAGTTCATAGAAGGAATGAAGGCTCGGGGCTGACCTTGCCAGTCAAAACACAAATAAATCTCGGTGTGTTCGACGCACTGTGTAAGTCAGTGGTAGAAAGGAAACTCAGTCGAGCCGAGCACGCAACGAAATTAAATCGGCCGTGTCAGTGGTGGTCAATTTTGGAGGTTGCGCCGAGTTTATTTTGGGGTTTCGGTGAAATCCATTTTGAAGCTTGGAGGGCTCGATTCTCCGTGAAATGTGTTAAACCTCCGAACTCGCCAAGGTCATAATTCTGAAATGAGCTCATCAACGTGGAGAGATGTGGGCGATTTGGGGGTCAGCGGTGATCAACTTCTGATTCAGGGTTTGGGGAGCGAGGATTCCGAAGGAAAAATCTCGAACACTCGAACTGGCGTGTGCACATTGCAAGTATTATGGCGAGCCTTTTTCAGGAGTGGGTGCTCACATAGCTTGAAGTATTAGGAGATGGAAGTCCAAAACATTAAAATCCCAGAAGGCCTACTTTCTGAAACAATTAAATGATGATGGCTCCATAGGAGCAAATGAAGTGAAGCCTAGTCAAACAACCAAAACAAATATCTTCGTCATATGTTTCTTATAATGCATGGAAGGTTGAGCCATCGTTGATGGCATGTCAATGAGTAGGTGGAAAAAATGGTTTCTTTGGCCGCCACGTTAAGGATGAGTTGAGGGTTGGAATGCAAACAAAGGTGTAAAACTATAACCGGTTAATCACCTTCTCCTTCCATGTACCCCATTTCTTTCCTGTTGCTTCCTCGAGCCTTCCTCAAATTTTGTAATGGTTTCATGCTCTCTCTCTCTCTCAAATGTTTGTTATAAATATTGTAAGGGGTTACACATGTAAAAGGTTAATCACCTTCTCCTTCAATGTAAATTCTTTATGGAGCAAATATAAATATATATTTGTGTTGCATCTTGTCCAGCCTTTATAGTTTTATTGTTTGCATCTTACCTCTCTTTGTACTTGTAGGATCTGTGCATACCTCTTGTTCATTACAGGTTTGGTGTGTTGTGCCCATTTCGGGAATGACGTATTAAGTGTAATCTAGTTTGTGGTGCAAGACCACCCTTCTTAGGTTTATCCCTTTCATTATTTTACAAGATAGTGGAAGTGATTAACACTCCTTTTCTAGTGTATCACCACTTGTAGTGTAGGTTTTCATTTCATGCACCTCTCTCCCTGTCCCTTTGGAAGCTATAGATTATGGTTAGTGAGTAGTTTTTCCTACATTAGGAGTAGATTGTGGCAAGTAGGTTAGGATATGGAACCAAAATTTTCTAAAGAGTTATATGATTCACAATTTCCCACACTTCATGATAACTCAATGTTGTGCAATCACACCCAACGCCCCATTTCAAATCACGTTATTCGAGGGTGTTGTGATTCTACACTAACAATTTTGCACACCCGGTGGGACAACTTTAAGAAGTACAAAATTTCATTTTTATGAAGGTTTTCTACTACGAGACCAAGGGTTGCATTCAAGCCAAACAAACACATTATCGAAAGGTTTTCTTGCACTCTAGAATTCGGAGGTTTCAGCTGCGGGATCAAAGTTTAAAATAAATTTTGGAGGGCTTAAAATGTGCAAAATGAGCTAAAATTTTCATAATTGATAGATCGGGGCCTAAATTTCAAAAGGGTATCCTTAGATTTTTGAAATTTTGACTTTTAAAATTTTGGAGTTTTTTCCATTTCAAGATTTCTTGTTTCAAGTTTTCCGACATCCTAAGATTTCGAGATTTTGGGATTTTAGGTTTTGAGAGTTTTTCAATTTCAGACCTTTTGAAATTAAGACTTCTAAAGTTTGTTGCTTTCAGATTTTAGGGTTTTTCTTCTTCAAACTTCGGTGCTGTGGCATTTCGAGGTCTCGAAGATCGGTTGCGCCCTTCCAGTTCAACATCATATCAATTTTTGAGCTCTTCAAGGTGTACATATAGGTATTTATCTCATTTCATCAAGTTTGTTGTGCACTTGGTGAAATTTTAGTCTTCGGAGACATGAATGCAATGTTGGGTTGTGGAGCTAGATTGATTCACAATGAGCATGCATTACAAGTGGCTAGTTTACAAAATAACCGACATCGGTTTCTTAACCTTCATCGATCGCGAGATGAACCACCATCGATCAACAAATGAACCTCCATCGGTAAGTAGATGAACTGTCATCAATCAACAAATAAACGGCCATCGGTCGGGAACCGACATCGGTTACCTATGCATGAAATTTTATATTTAACTCACAAGAAATTTTATATTTAACTCACGAGAATTAGATCTAACTTTAGTTATAAAGTAAATCTAAAGGTTGTAATGCATAGCTATGGTGCCCTAAGTTTGTATATGCATATATAAGCATGAAATATATGTTTAGAAGGTTAATTATGAGAAGGATTGAGTTAGATCCTTGATTCTCCTAGATTGAGAGAATGAAGAAGAAGATAAAGAAAGAACATGTTACATGAAGACAGAGCTTTGATGGAGAGAAGTTGGACAGAAGGAAATAACAAGTACAACTATGGCAAGTACATCTTAATGGTGAGAAGAGAGTAACATCTTCTAATGTATTTCCTTTGTATTGTTATCGTCTCATTGTAATGGCTTACATAGTATGCAAAACACATAGAGTTTCTTCTTGTAGATCAACATGTTGGTGAGATCTTGTATTGTAGATCCATGAGATCATGATGTATTGTTGATCCATGTAGATCTACCCTTCTATTGTTAAAGCCACGGGTTGTGAGATATTATATTCATAGATCCATGAGATCATGTTGTATTGATGATCTGTGTAGATCTTGATATTGTAGAGAAGGTTGTATCCATGTTTTCACGAGTTGATGCGGTGATGGAGAGAAATACTTACTTCTTATTGCATAGTTATAGTTACATATATGGTAGACCCATATGAGAGAGGTCTTGTTGAAGATTCACATGAGAGATTGGTTTCAATTCGGAGATGTGGTAGTTCTAGTATGTGTGTGAGATTTGGATTTGGTGATGGTTTGGAGGAATGATTGTAGTGCACTCATGGAGATTTGTTTAGAGATCTGGTAGATAAGATAATCTTGAAAGATCCATTGTACTCTTTTGGGAAAAGTTGGTTTATACTCTTGATTATTATATATATGATATCTCTATGTTTATGGATGTAGTCCACATTGGGTGAACCACAATACATGTTGTATTATGTGTGTGTAATTTGTTTTGATTTGATTATTTTAGTTTATACTTCCACTTTGTTGTAGATTTTGGGGAATTGTTTTGATCCTATGTGCATGATTGGTTTTGTTATTGAATCATAGCACTATTCCGTAGTCCCAAATCCCTAACAACTGGTATCAAAGCTTGGTTATTTCAGAGCAAGGTTTTTCTTTAGTATATTGTATAGTGGTTTATTGAGTGTATGAGACCAGGGTTTGTTTTTCTTATGTGAAAATCGTAGGAAGAGAGTTAAATCTCAAGTGGAAGCTAGAAATGAGAGGTTGCTGGAAAATATAGTGACCAATGTTAACATGTTATACCTATGTTGGCACTATGGTGACCGTGGTTGGTTAGTAGGAAACCGATGTTTGTGGTGTGACCATGGGTGGTTACAGGGGTGGCCGTGGTCGATTCTTCACAGTGACTATTTTAATAAAAAAATCATAGATTTGAAGAAATTTGAGAAGATATAATGAATGTGTCTTGATTGTTGAGGTGTCCCTGGTTCTTAGAGGCATAAGCATGTTGGTTAGATTACAGATCCAAGTATAGAGGTATGGTTTTTTTATCTTGGTATTGCAGTGCTTGTATATTTTGGTTGCACATGCATGGTTTGGGATTGTAGATCTAAGTATGAGATAGAGGAGCAATTATGCATCCTTAGTGCAGTTAGATGCACGGGCTTCACTAGAGAGGATGAATATAGTAGAAAAGAAAGAAGAAAAGACTTCCATCGTAGAGAGCAATTACTTTAATTGAAGATGTGGTTGAGTATCTTGGTGCTGGTAAGGTGATGTATTTCATCTTGATGCAATTTTATATTGCATGGATTATTGTTGTAATGTTTTTGTATGAGATTTGGGTGCTTCTTGAAATGAATAGCTCAACACGACTATCATATTTGGTAGGAGTAGGAATATGGTTTGGTGTATTATGCCAATTTTTTGGCATTGTGCTCTTTCCAAAAACATCGACGCGTCGTCGAAACCGTGTCATCGACAGGAACCAAGATGCATCATAAGGAGGCGAGGTTGGTCTCCATGGTAGTGAATATGTACCATATTTTTTACAACATGAGAGGGCATGGATGGTTTAGTTTCTTCTTTTGGAGGATCAGTTTCTTTCATTTGAGTGTACATGGCAGAAACAATGTATATCACTTCTATGTTTGAATCGAAAGAGGAAAGATTTGGATTGGGATTCTAGCGAGACTTGGGTCAAATTCAAGTATCTCTATATGGTTCATGTTTTATTTATTTCATTTGAAGCAACTGGTATTATGTTTGGATTGTGTGCACAAGTAAAAATTTTCACCATGGATATTTGGTGGGTTTGACTTTTATTTCTGGGATGTGTTGGAATCTTGAGGACAAGGGTATCTAGTCTAAGGATGAGATCCTCAATGAAAATTCATGATTAGACACATAGTTACAGGTAAATGAGATGTTATTACACAAATATGAAAAGAAGGTGATTAACCTACTTCACAAGAAGTCCAAACTTATGTGATGTAGAAGTATTCTTTGTTAAGAAGGGAATCAAGTTTATATTTCTTTCATCTAGTTTTATTTCTCACTGATATATATTGGAGATTTTGAGCTTGTTATCGAAGCAATGCGGGGAGTTCATGTTAGTGGGAGCAATGCATGTGCGGATTGAAGAGGAGTATGCTACTATTCAGAGTGGCATGAGGCACAAGTTGTTTTGGAGGATAGTCATGATTTTATAGGTATTTTGTGTTCATTGCATGGTGATGTCACTTCTAGTTTTATTTTGTGGTGCCTGGATATCCCTATGGGATGGCAGTTGATGGTTGATTCAGTTGGGTTTAGATGATAGAGAAACTTTTGAGTTTGAAGGGTGGAAAAAGAAAGAAATCTAAGCTGTTCAGACCGGCGTGTCAATTTTGGGTAACCGTGGTTAGTCATCTAGGAACCGTGGTTAGTCAGGAGTTGACCAATGTCAGTTGGGAAACCATGGTCGGTTAGGCTACAAGATTGAAAACAATGTTTATTTACCATTTTTGGATGGTGCCCTTGTTTGCTTTCATCTTGGATGGTTGTGCAGAGTATGTTGATGACATGTTTGTTGGTATTTGCACTATTTTTAGTAGCATGGTTTAACATGGTTGTTTTTTGTTGACATTGATGAGCACATGATTCATATTTGGCTTTGGAGTTAGTCAGTGAGAGACTTGGAGCTTCTGAGAGCCTTGTGGTATGGATATATATACATGGTGAGTATGTCCATGTGGATAGATTATGTTTTTGAGTCTATGATGATGTAAATGTTTGTTTTGCACATGGATGCCTATGAGCATGGTTGAGATTCCTTGAGCATGATTAGGGGATGTTTGTATTTCCTCTTATTACTATGTTACTCCATGTTAGATATGTTATCTACATATGGTTTTCTTGGACATGTAAGTTTTATATAGGGTTGGATTTGTATATTACAGTGTTTGGATTCTTTGAGTTATGCAGGTGTTTGTGGATTGATCACCCACTAGTTGCATGTAGAACTCATTTGGGTTGTCTTTACCCAGATCTTGTTTTTACTTATGCATATTCCAGTTTGACTTGTCTTTGGTCAGTTGCATTGGTGGTTGCATGGAGACATGGATAAATGGTTAGAGAACATGGTTGATTTTATAGGTATGGATATGGTTGCAGTTGAAGCTCATTATTTTAGTTAGAGTGGGAGATTTTTGTATGTATGTTAGTCATGGTGGCTTGGTTGCATGAGAGGCTTGGAGTTATGATTCAGTGGGAGCTTGATGTATGGTTAGCTCGTGTATCACAGATCAGGTTAGAAGCTTCGTGAATGTATATGGTAAGTCATAGGTTTGTTATCTTCTTGGTTTTAGAAGATGGTTTAATATTCTTGATTTCATTTGAGAGAATTGTTGATGTAAAGAATAGATGGTCTTCACGGTATGTAGAGGACAGTGAGGTATAGGTACCAAGGTTCAACAATTTATCTCCAAGTGGAATATTATTGGGTTGTGGAGCTAGATTTCTTCACAATGAGCATGCATTACAAGTGGCTGGTTTACATAGTAACCAACATCGATCAACAAATTAACCACCATCGGTCAGTAGATGAACTACCATCGGTTAGTAGATGAACCACCATTGGTCAAGATGAACTACCATCGAATCAATAAATGAACCGACATTGGTTACCTTTGCCTATGCATGAAATTTTATATTTAACTCATGGGAATTAGATCTAACTTTAGTTATAAAGTGAATCTAAAGGTTGTAATGCATAACTATGGTGCCCTAAGTTTGTATATGCATATATAAGCATGAAAGATAGGGTTAGAAGGTTAATTATGAGAAGGATTGAGTTAGATCCTTGATTCTTCTAGATTGAGATGATGAAGAAGAAGAGAAAGAAAGAACAGGTTACATGAAGACAAAGCTTTCATGGAGAGAAGCTGGACATAAGGAAATAATAAGTACAACTATGGTAGGTACATCTCAATGGTGAGAAGATGGTAACATATTCTACTTGTATTTCCTTTGTATATTTATTGTCTCATTGTAATGGCTTGCATAGTATGTAAAGCACATAAAGTTTATTTTTGTAGATCCACATGTTGGTGAGATATTGTATTGTAGATCCATGAGATCATGATGTATTTTTGATCCATGTAGATCTAGTCTTATATTGTTAGATCTATAGGATGTTGTGATATCTTGTATTCATATATCCATGAGATCATGTTGTATTGATGATCCATGTAGATCTAGATATTGTAGAGGAGGTTGTCTTCATGTTTTCACAGGTTGATGTAGTGATGGAGAGACAAACTTACTTCTTGGTGCACAATTATAGTTGCACATATGGTAGACCCATGTGAGAGGTCTTGTTGTAGATTCACATGAGAGCTTGGTTGTAGTTCAGAGATGCAGTAGTTCATGGTATGTGAGATCTGATGATGGTTTGGAGGCATGGTTGTAGTGCACTCATGGATATTTGTTTAGAGATAGGATTGAGGAGATTCTCTTGGATAGATGCATTGTACTCATGTGGGAAGAGTTGGTTTGTACTCTTGATTATTATATATATGAGATATCTATATTTGGTGGATGTAGCCCACATTGGGTGAACCATGATACATGTTGTGTTATGTGTGTGTACTTTGTTTTGATTTAGATTATTATAGTTTATACTTCCATTCTTGTAGATTTTGAGAAATTACTTAGATCTTGTGTGCATGATTGATTTTGTTATTGAATCATAGCACTATTCTATGTAGTCCCAAATTCCCAACATGTAAAGCACAATTAGTGACTCCATCGGATAAAAAAAAAACCATTCTATGGGTGGCGGGATTTCTCTTTCTTTCCATCCATTTTCTTTGTTTCACATCTTCCAGTTTTTCCATTTCATGAAGCCTTGCTGTCACGACTTCATTCGCCTCATGGGATTCACATCTAAGGTAGCCATCGCATCAATATAACCCTCCTTCAGAGTTGAAAAATTCATTTTTCAAGGTGTTATAAACCATATTTAGGTCCATACTATGATGGAAATCAGTAGTATGCATGCCTATATGAACATGAGACAATTAGTTTGACTCCATGTAAGACTATCTAGCTATAGGAGAAAAGGGGTACGTGGGATATGAAATTTATTCCTCACCTAGATACGTTGAGTTGCAAATGAAGACCCTAAAAATTATGGAAAACATGGTGAAAACTAGGGATTCGCCCAAATGAAGGCATTCAAGATTGGATGTAGGGCCCCATGTCCATGGGAAGGCTCCTTTCTATATCATTACACCCCGTAGGAAAAGTTTTGTTTCATTGTTGAGATGGTACCATAACTCGAGCAATGGATAATGGAGATAGAAGCTTATGAATCCAATGTTGGTTCATCATGTCAATGGAAGATACCTATATTGTCATCCTATAACTAGCCACCGATCCCACATTCACTTCCATATCAACTTGAGCACTAATTCCCAAGATTCTCACCTACTACCCCCATTGTGAGACCCACTTCTTTGTCTTCCACTCTCCCATCCCATCTTATTTTCTCTACCCTCTTTCCTTCTAGATCCAAGTCCCCTCCACATGAGAAAATTTGTAAATCCCTTTCACCATCTCCACCACCAACATTGCAAGGATCTGTTGAGGCCTCGCCCACCACTCCTCTAACCTCTCCAACTCCATGTAGAGATGAAATATAGGAAATCATTCAAGAGGAGAAAAAAGGAGAAGAGCCAAACAAAGAACAAATGATAAAAAAATTGGTGAGCTTGGCTCTAAAATTTGGAATTGAAAAAATCCCTCTATTGGTTAAACCTACTAGAGATGAGGCTAAGGTTAGAGAAGAACATGTGGTGAAGGTTGATTTGGTTGCAACAGTCACAAAACAAGAACAAGTTGAAGATGATAAAAATGGAAATGTTTGGAATGTAGTGTTTACACTGCACCTTCTTCTCGGAAATCCTTGATCAATCACTTGCTACAGGATCATTTGGGGAATCAAATGGAGCAGCTCCAAATCCAAAAGAAGAGGAGCATCATGTTGTGGAGAAGGATGACATAGGCCTATAAGATTTAAACACAAGGCAACTCATGCAAGAAATTCCAAGTTCTTTCCCCATTTCATCCTCTCTAGATTTTGATTCAAAGGATAAATTTGAGTTATCAAATTTTTTTGAGGGTGAGGAGCCTCATGGAGAGAAAAATGAAAATTCAAAAAACACCATGGAGGAAAACAAGTCAATTTCATGAAACCTATAAGAGGAAGAGATCATAAAGAGATTTTTGCTCTCTTACAATAATGATGATAAAATTTTACTCTTCCTTCATTTTCACTTGAAAAGGGATTTTCTGATGAATCCAATGAGGAATTGAGCCTTGAAAAACCTTTGTTAATAACAAACCTCAAGAACAACAAAGAGAAGAGGAGTTTGAAATTTAAAGCTCCATATTGGAGAAGGGAAATGAATTAACGGGTTAGCCTAGCCCTCAAGAAGTGAATAATAAACTCCAAGACCCAAGAAATGAGTAACAACACTTAATCACTTGCAGCAAGCCAATGACAATGATCAATCAAAAGATGCAAGTAGTTATGAAGAGTTGCACATAATGGAGGGATCCCACATTGTAAATGAAGGAAAAGAGAACAAGGAGATAATCACTTCCATACCATTCTCTAAGGTGACACATCCGTTGTTTGTAGGTGTGGAAAGAGAAGGAATTTTAAATATAGACAGTCACCTTTTCAAGAAAATCTGCATAAAGATTTCCTTTTTCAAATTCCAATTCGAGTAAGCGGGCACATTCGGAACTAGGTCATGCCCTATCAAGTACCTAGCTTCATTAGAGCTAGATTCTAGTTTCCACAACCAGTCATGATCACTTCTAAATATGAGGACAAAATTCATAGTACCAGGATTGCTACATCGATTCTGAATATCTCCAAGAGTCCCATGTGGATCATTTCGAAGGGGTATTTACTTTTCCTTCAGTTGATACCTTGAGGATTTAGGTGGAAAATTAGGTCTATGCCAAATTTTCAATTTCTTTTCAGCCATGTCCAATGTCAAATCATTCACATGTCTACATATTGTAAGAAGAGGATGCTACTTGCTGCACTACTAGTGGCGGGATTTGTTTGAACTCTTCTCTGCTTCCAGTTAGTGTAGGGTAGGAGTAGGTTTTGTTTTCAAGTATCACAAGTGCTTAGGAACACTCTGCATGTCTATTTGGGCATGTATGATTTCTATTTTTGTACATAGTTGTGTTTGTGTTTGCTCGGCTCAATACACTAGGTTTTAGCATGCCTCCCAAGGATGCCACATGCGTAATAAGTTAATACTTGTGGGAAACAATTGTAAATCTTAAAAGAAAAAAATGTAGAGCAACTAAAATTAGGCTAAGGACATATTTTGATGATTTTTCATCCTTTAGGTCCTTTGAGATCAATCACAAGTGTACTTCTAAGTTTCCTTCACCAAATTAGAAAGTAGCCTCTTGTAACATGTCGTGATTGAAAATTTTAGAAGAAAGGATAATATGAAAGTTTTAATAGAGTTCCATGTTGTAAAAACCTAAGAATTATCTTATTCAAAACTCTACAACATACAATACATACCGGAAATCATCAATTTGTGCTTCATTCCTAGTGGAATCGGTTTTAGGACAAGCACATTTCAGTCTCATAGAATGTGGTCATGCGAGAGAGGAATAAGTGAAGATCTCAAGTCAAGAAAATTTTCTACTATCACAAATATTATTTTTAAGATTTTCTTATGAAAATTGAGAGTTCAAGAAGCGAATAGGTTCATGCTCGGTGATATGTAGGCAGCCTCGGGGCTTCAAATTTAGCAGATCAAATCAATTTATAGGTAAACAGTGACTCCATGCCCAATGGGCATACTAATGTTACTGCTTCTAAACATCTAGTAGGTAGATGTCCCCATGAGTTTCAAATTGTTGACATTTTTTCCCCACAAGAAAAATTGGCCAACCCAGAGCCACATTGGGCTAAAATGAGTGAAAAAGGGTAAAATGATGTTGAGCCTAAATAATCCTCATACTCACCTCAGGATCAAGAAAATTCAAAAAAATGAGCCCGGAGATAAAAATTATATTTTGGGCCTTTATAGGGAAACAGTGAAAACGAGCTCATCGAGCTACTCGGTTGAGCCGATATACAAGGAGGATGAAACAAGTGAACTATTTCGGTGAGGGAGAAAACCACTCATCTCGGTCGAGCCATTCAAGTGTAAGTCTAGCTCAAAATAAATGATGAAATATGGGAGCTCGTGTAAAGATCTCGATGGTCGAATACACCCAGGACATGAATTCGAAGCGCTTAAGTTATTGAAATATTACTGGGCATTTGGGAGGTTGAGATCCTTTGATCTTAGCGAGGCATATGGGAATGGAATGATTATGTGACGAGGCATCGATGAGCTTGTGGCAAGCAAATTGATCCTTAAACCAAAATAAATCCAAACGAGAGAAAGTCGCAGGATCATGAAGAAGGGAGTTGGCACAATCGGGAGCTCATCAAGGAAATCAATGGTGGATGGTGAAGATAAAATCCCGAACTAGGGATTGTTTCATCCAAACAGGGCATCAACCATGAAAATAAAAGGGGAAAATTCAAAGAAATCATGGATCTTGCAATTGCAAAAGGAAGAAGGCCCAACTCGAACTCATTTCAGAAAGTTCATGGAAGGAATGAAGGCTCAAGGCCAACCTAGGTTGGTAAAATAAAGAAGAAAGCTTGTTGAGTTTGATGCACTTTATGGAATTTGGTGGTAGAAAGGAAACTCATTTAATCTAAGCACACAACAAAATGGAATCGGCTACATTAGTGGTAGTCAACTTGAGAGGTTGTGCCGAGTTGATTTTGGGGTTTCGGGAAATCCATTTCGAAGCTTGAAGGGATCGATTAGCCATGAATAATGTTAAATATCCAAACTCGCCAAGGTCTGAAATCCAAAATAAGCTTGTCAACGTGGCTAGATATGGGTGATTCAAAGGTCAGATCTGTTAACTTCAGAGGTTATGTTGAGTTGATTTAGGGTTTTGGGGAGCGAGGATTCTGAAGGTAAAAATCTGAAACACCCAAATCGGCACGTACATGTGGAATGTATTATGGCAAGCCTTTTTGGGAGTGGGTGCTAGAAAATACCAAAGTATTGGGAAATCGAATTCCAAAACATTAAAATTCGGAAGGCACGAAATAATTAAACTCCCACCTAAACGATCAAGAGCTCACCGAGTCATCATGTATGGGAGGTTGTGAAACATTGATGACATGTAAATGAGTAGGTGGAAAGGTTTCTTTGGCTTCCATGTTGAGGATGAGTTGAGGGGTTGGCGTGCGAATAAAATTCAATGAAAGTGGCTCGACGGTGAGATAAACCAACTCGATGGAGCCCCCAAAGATCCCAAATCATGCATAACTTCAAACAAACATAACTTGAGCAATTTTCAGCCATTTAAAAAAAAATTCTACTTTCTAGAAAGGATTTTCATAGGATATTATAATGATGATGTCCAAATCAATTTTTAGAGGAGTAGATGAAGGTGAATCCTAGTCAAGAAACCAAAACAAAAATGACAATATCTTCCATTGTACTCATTTGTTTCTTATGAAATTATAGTCATTGGAAAGATAATTTCGGATCCTTAACATGAAACTTGGAATTTCAGATTTATGGGTTTCTAGACCTCTAAAATGGAAAACAATATAGTGGTAGGTGAAGGCCATTAATGGGGTTGGTGGAAGTAGAGGGTCATCATGAAACCTACAAGGGCTAGGAGCTATAACCAGGAATGAAAGAAGGCTATATTATTTAAGCAAAAGGCAACATCATAATGAAGGTAGATTTTGGAAACCCTCCACAATCACTGCAATATTTATAAATGATTTTTTATGGGTTTTGGAGAAATTTTGGGATTTCTTTCTCTCTCTCCTCTCCTCAAATTTCTGCTATAAATATTGTAAGGGTTGCACATGCAAAAGGTTTATCATCTTCCCTTCCATGCACCCAATTTCTTCCCGGGGCTTCAAGCCTTCCTCAAATTTTGTAATGGCTTCATGCCTCCCCTGTACAACATTGTACTATGTAAATTCTATATGGAGCAATAAAATCTATATTTTTTACATATTTTTTAGACTTTATAGTTTTATTGTTTGCATCTTACCTCTCTTTGTACTTGTAGGATCGATGCATACTTCTTGTTCATTACAGGTTTGGTGTGTTGTGCCCATTTTGGGAATGATGTATTAGGTTGAATTTAGTTTGTGGTGTAAGACCACCCTTCTTAGGTTTATCCCTTTCATTATTTTATAGGATAGTGGAAGTGATTAACACTCATTTTCTATTCTATCATCACTTGTAGTGTAGGTTTTCATTTCATGCACCTCTCTCCCTATCCCTTTGGAACTTGTAGATTATGGTTAGTGATTATTTTTTCCTGCATTAGGTGTATATTTTGGAAAGTAGGTTAGGAGTAGGCACCAACCTTTTTGGAGAGTTATATGATTTGTAATGGCCCAAACTTCATGATAAATCAATGTTTTGCAATCACACCAAATTCCCATCTCAAATCATGCTATTCGGTGCTTGTGATTTTGCACCAAGAAATAATAAATTTCATTGTGGGCATTGTGATGTCGACACTCACTATGAGGAAAAGTTTTGGAAGCTAAAGCTGAATTACATCCCTTTAAGGATAATAAAATAAGAAGAAGGTCATAGCTTCCCTCAAGGGAGAGGAAGTATTTTGTAGAAAAGAGTTGAATGAGACTATGTTTTGTACTTCTATTAACAAAGAGGTATGTTTGGGTAGTAACAATGTTATTTAGGAAAAGGAAATAACTAAGATCTTTCATTTAAAAATTCAAGTGAAGGAAAATAAGGTGGATACTCTTTTTGATACATGTTCTCAAGATAATTTGATTAGTAAAGAGTTAGTGGATATGCTAAAGTTAGAAACTTACAATCACCCAATTCTTATTCTTTGTGTTTGGTAAATAAAGGTGTAGACATCAAGGTTACTAAGCAATGTACGATCACTTTTGGTATTGATAAGAAGTATATTGATGAAGTTACTGTGGATGTTGTTCCCATTGATGTGTGTGGTATAGTATTTAGTAGCCCATATTTGTATATCAGGGATGTTATATTCATAAGGAGATCCAACTAGTACCACTTGGTTAAGGATGGAAAGAGCTACATCATTTTAGTCTATTCAAGAAATTTGAGGATCTCTTTGGTAAGTGCCAACGAAGTCTGAAATCTTATTAATGCTAGTGATAAATTTTCATTACTTTTATTGAGAGATATGCTAGAGGATGATATTGTTACATCTAAGATAACTTGTAGCATGTTTTCTAACAGAGTGTAGACAAAAATATCAAAATTAGTTCAAAAATTCAAATAGGTGTTCAAGGAATATGTAGGTTTGTCCCAGCAGGTAATTGAGAATGAGATCCATTTGATACTCGATAGTCCACTTCAAATTGGGATTATACAAGAAATATTTGAAATATTCCAATGAGGTAAAAAAACAATTTTATTCTTTGATTAAATAAAGTATAATATGTCCTAGCACTTATCCACGTGGTTCTCTTATTATTTTAGAGTACCTAAGAAAGATGGTTCATGGAGAATGTGTGTTGATTACGAGCTTTAAATAAAATACCCATCAATAATAGGTACCCTCTTCCTTACTTTGATAATTTATTAGATCAGTTACAACATGCTAGATATTTTACTAAGCGTGATTTAAATTCTATGTATAATCAAGCGCGGATTAAGGAAGAGGACATATGGAAAACAATGTTCAAGACTGTGTAGGGTGATATGAATGGTTTGTATTACCATTTGGGTTATGCAATGCACCAACTACCTTCATGAGATTGATGAATGAGGTAATGAGTCCATCTATTGATTCCTTCATTATTGTGTACTTGGATGACATTATGATTTTTAACATAATGTTTAAGGAGCATATTGACTATTTGTGTCAAGTTTTGCAAGTTATTAAAGAGAACCAACTTGTGTTGAATGAAAATAAGTGTGAGTTTGTATGACATTTGCTTGTCTTTTTTGGACATGTGGTTGGAGATGGAGAGTTAAATATTGATCCGACAAAGATAGAGGCCATTCATAATTGGCCTACACCATTCGCCTTGACCAAGATCGGAGATTTGTTGTTGCAGTTTAGTATTTAAGGAAGTTCATAAAAAAATTCATCCATAGCAGTACCACTACATTTAGTGACAACAAGGGGTAAGGATTTTGATTAGGGTAAGAAACAACATATTGCTTTTGAGTCATTTAAATATAATATTAGTCATGCTCTAGTTTTGGCATTACCTAACTTATAGCTACCATTTGAGGTGGAAACCGATGCTAGTGACTATGCTATGGGGTTTCCTTCTTTAGGGGGTAGGCCCGTATGTTATCACTCTAAATTGTTTCACGGTGTAATTCTGAATTATTATACATATGAAAATAATTGTATGATCTTTTTAAAAATTCAATAAATGGAAACATTATTTGATGGGTAAGGAAACTATCATTCACATGGATCATCAACCTCTCCAATATCTGCAAGCTCAAAACAAACTTCAACATGCTAGAAACTATAAATGGATGGTTTTTTTTTAACGAAATTTCATTTGATTATCAAATATAAGAAAGGTGTGACTAACAAGTTAGTTGACATGTTATCTAAAGCTTCTTTTATTTCAACTATGAGCACGTTAACTCTTCTTGAGCCTTTTTTGTGTGAAGCATATAAGGAAGGTTATGAGAAGGATCTGATTTTATAAATACTTTTCAACAAAAATCTAAGTGAGGGATTTGCACTTAGAGGAGAATACTATTTCCAGGATGGTTTTCTATATAAGAACGAGAAAATTATTGTTCCTAAGGGGGAAAGAGTGTAGTTGATGAGATAAACACACACTTCTAGGGTATCTGGTCACTTTGGTGTGAAAAAGACTGTAGTGCACTTACAGAGGTATGTTTATTGGCCAAAAATGCAAGAAGTTGCTAAATTCATCAGGGGTTGTGTTTTATGCAGTATAAAAAATCCTAATAACAAAAATTTAGGGTTATATATGTCGTTTCCAGTTCCTTCCCGACCATGGGAGAGTATCTCCATGGATTTTTTGGGTGGTTTACCTACCTCTAAGAAAGTTCATGATTATATTTTTGTGATAGTAGACCAATTTAGTAAGATGTGTATTCTAATTCCTTGTAAGAAGACCATTAAGGCTAGTGATGTAGCTGAGTTATTTTTTGCTAATGTGTGGGTTCACTTTGGTTTACCTGATTCTATTGTGTTAGACAAGGACTCATGGTTTGTAGGAAATTTTTGGTCTACTTTGTGGGAGAAGATGGATATGAAGCTGAAGAGGTATACCACCTTTCATCTACAAACATATGGGAAAACAAAAGTGGTGAACCGTACCTTGGTCCAGCTCTTGAGAGGGTACAATAGGAAACATTTGAGGACTTGGGATGAGAACTTGGTGTATATCCAACATTCTTATAATAGGGAAGTTCATGCTTCAACTAGTAAAACTCCTTTTGAAACATGTTTTGGTTATTTTCCTAAGAGTGATTTTGATGTTTTTTTGAGATTACCATGTAGAAATGATGGAAAAATGGAATTGGAGGTCCAAAAAGTTGAGAAGTTCATTGTAAAAATTCAGCAAATACACCTTAACGTATAAGAGAGATTGACAGTGTCACGAGGCTAGGTGCAAAATATGAAATGATCAACATAGGAATAAGAATTCCTTCATTGTTGGAGATAAGGTATGATTGTACTTGATTAAGGATAGGTTGTAGGGAAAAGCTAAGAAAATCAAGCCTCTTCGATATGGCCCATTTGAGATTCTGGAACAAGTGGGTAAGAATGCATTTCACTTGGACTTTTCTTCTTATATGAGGATTTACTTAGTTGTGAACATTGAAAATTTACGTCTCTTTGAGCCCTCCATGTTGGATGAAGAAGAAGAGGGAGTATTACTTCCTTATATTGAGGACCTTGCTCCGATACATTTAGATAACATTGTAGGAAGATGTGGTCTTGTAGTAGAAAGAGAGGACGAAACAGAGGGAGTGCAATACATGTGATTGATTAGGTAAAAAGGAAATTTTCCTACCCAATCCAAGTGGTGTTCTAGAGAGGACGTGGGAAGAAATTTCCTCACCTCATTATTCCTGGAAGCTTTTAGGAACTTAAAAGCCTCAAATTGGGGAGGTATGATCCAAAAATGGATATGGAAATGCCTAATTCTATGTATTCTCTATATTTGATACTTTATCTATAGATTCTCATTATATTCTTCCTTCAAGATATGATCTAGCCAGGGTCAGGGTGATTTGGACACCTTCGAATGACAATTAAGACCATAATTGTTTTGTTCGGGAAATTTTATAGGTGATGGTTACGAAACCGCCCCGACAGTTACATAACCACCGTAGACATCTAAAATGTTGACATGATTAATTAAAATTAATCTATCCCACATCATCACTATCTAAATCCACATAATAATTAATCGATTTTATCCTATTTATCCTTTATCATTATTTATCATTTATAACAACATTCCATCATTAATTGTAATGCCTGATTTTTGTAAGTTATCATGGTGATTACTTTCTTAATGTTATGCTTCTGCTGAAATGAAGACAAACATGTTAAGATATATTTTTGATGTTAAAGTAATATGTTGCTAATTTGGATTCTTGCATACTATAATTTGTTTACATGGGACAACAGTTATTATTGCTTGTATGTTTGCTGATGTGACAAAAGATTTGTCGTATGCTTGATGAACTCTATTTGCTGATTGATAGCACACCTTGAATCAATTCCATTGATCCAAGGTATGTTGTGGTCTTCTTGTGATCGCTTTGTTGATTTACTTTTAAACCAGACTGAAGGTTGATATAAATGTTGCAACACCTGATTTCAGGTATGAATAGCTGGCACGTAGATGCCAACGAAAAAGGTTTGATTCTCAAACCATACACTGTTGTAACGCCAGACCCCGTAAGGCGATAAAGGCCTGGATGCGGGTGGCTCAGGCATGTGAAACGTGGGACGAAATGTCCTGCTTAACGTTAATATAACTGACAGTCGGAAGGACTTGATTGGAAATTGATTAATTAAGTGTGAGGGGAATTAGACCCTAATCTACTCCTAAGTTCTACCTTATATCCTAACTACTATCCTAAGTGGATTTTTAAATTCTAAGGGTGAAAATAGAACTAAGTCCTATTAACCTATGACCTAGGTATGAACACTATTATAAATCCTAAACTAATCCTAACCTAAGGACGGGGGCCTTACTCCCATGGGGATGGAAAGGATAAGGATGGAAGGAAATTTAATGGGCAATGAATGTGGTCCTTGCGTGGACAGCGCCAAGTTTGGCGGGAACAGGAAAAAGCTAGAGGCATTCAGTTAGTCATGGGACTAAACTTGGTTTTCATGCAAAATTTGAATTTGGCAATTCGCCAACCCGAGTCGGCGGTGGCGTGAGGAAAGAGGAAAAAGGCGAGCCTTCAATGCATTTAATTTTCTTGGTCTTCGCGACCAGCCCGCCTTGGAAAGAGTATGGAGGAAATTTTGTTGTTTATTGTGTTCGTTCGGATTTTTGGAAGTTGCTCTGCATTTGGTTTTTCATGGTTCTGTCGAACCAGTTGTGTTTGATTGTTATCTCTATTTCTTTGGAAATCTAAGGCTATTTTCGAGCCTGTAGCGGAAGGTGATTGTTTGGGAAGTTTGCTCTTGTCGCCGTGGAAGGAAATAACTCCTGTAGGCGTGGTTTTCTTCGAGCTTTAAGAAATATTATCAGGCATGTTAATCCATTCTCTTTAAACTGCTTGCTTTGCTTAAACGTCTCATTAAAAAAACCCTGCTCTTCTGATGAAGGGGTTTTGGGTTTATTTGATTTCTTTGTCATGATTGAGATGATTTGGGTAGAGTCGTTTTCTTTCTTTGTTGCGATTTGAACTGTCTTTGCATAAGTATTAAGTTAAAATACAGTCTATGCTGTGTTGAATTGATTCAAAATATTGGGGAATTCGTTCTTTATATTATGATATCGTGCATGCTTTGTGCGAGTTGTTTTGACATTGTTTCTTTACTGAAATTTTTAAGGAAACGAGTTCCTCTTCCTTCTGCTGTTTTAGATTCTGAAGGAAATAGTAATTGGGTTTTATTGAGCATTATGGGCTCGGTTTGATGGAAGTGATAGTAATATTCTGAGTGTTGTGCTTTTCTTTTGTAAAAGTGGAAGGATGAATACGACTTGGGTATTCGTGGGAGTTGGAGAAAGTAATTGTTTTTCTTCTGAAATTATAAATGAATTATGCTTTCTCCTTGCTGTGATGAAAAGTTGATTCTATTGTGTTTTGTGGTTGCGGTTTGATCTTCTGATTCGAACTGTCTTCGTGAAAACGAACTTGGCTTTGAATTTCTGTGCAAACGAATGAAATACGGTGAATTAGCTTGTTGTTTGAGACTGTTTTGACTGTACCAAGCTTGCACATTTAATACCCTCTGCGGGTTTGCATTGATATAGGTATTGTTATATGAATATTGTATTTCTGGGTTCTGCACATCATTGTGAAATAGAAGAATGGGATTTCGGGTTGAAATGTTTGTTGATAAGGAACTCGAACTGGGTATTCTTTGCATATGGTATATTGAATGAAAATTATACATGTTGTGTGAGTTTGTCTGACATTGTTGAACAATCGTTCTATTGTCAATATGGGTTTGAGCTGTCATTATAAAACAAACACGACTTGGGTGTTCTTATTACATTTTGAAGAAAATGATTGTTTCTTTACTGAAATTATAAGGAAACGAGTTCTTCTTCTTTCATTGTTTTAGATTTTGAAAGAAATGGTAATTGGGGATCCATTGAGCATTTTGGATTCGGCTTGACGGAAGTGACAGTGATATTTAGATTATTTTTCTGAGTGTTGTTTTCTTTACGCAAACTGAGAAGATTTAAATGTTTCGTGTGATCTCTCGATTTTGCAGACTTTGTCATTCAAAAAAAAAAAAATGAACTCGACTTGAGTGATTCTTGTTGTGTTGAAGAAAATGGGTGTTTTCTTATTGAAATAATTACAGGGATGAATTTTCTTCTTCATTGCTTTGAATTCTGGAAATAACAATAATAGAACTTCACCATACACCCAGATCGGACTTGCAGGTAACAATGAAAGTGCAAATTGTTAATTATGAACTGTAATGCGTTCATGGTTATAGAAATTCGTGTGAATAATTGATTAAGTGACTGTATAACTGTTTATTTGGTTAAAATACAGTGAATGAAGTATGAATTCTTCTAGTACAGTAAGAACATAGTATGCATTCTTTATATTGCTTGTTCTATGATGGATACGATGTTTTACCAACTTGTTTTTGGTATTCGTATGTGCCTGATTTAAAGGAAGTAATGATATGGATGATAAATTCTTCCTTGTTTTCATTAAAAGTAGAATATGAATGGAATTATTCCTTGCTGTTGGAAAGTGAATTCTGAATGGATTTCGTAAGTTTCACTCTGAACTGTTATCTTTATTGGTCTCGTTTGGATTAAATTATCAATACAATCATGAGGAAAGGAATAGGAGTGAGAATGGATAACTTGGAATAATGGTCATTTCTTCTCTTATACAGTTAGAAATCTGTAATCGTTATGGAACGAATTTTGTATTGCTTTGGTTTAAGCATCTACATTTTATTGTTGTTTGCTTTTCTCATCTGTATTTGATTACTTGAAATCAAATGAGTTGCATGGACTGAAAGGAAGGTAAATTGGTTTATGTTTTCAGTCAAATTTTATCCTTTGCATTTATTACTAATGTAAGGGAATGGAATGGATAGCAGTTATGTTATAACAGCAGTATGCTTACGTGTGTTCCTAGTTTTTACAGAGGTTGTAATCTGGAACTGTTTGAAGGAAATTACTTTGTGTAATGATCATTTGGGAAAAAGGGCAGTAGTTCTTTGACTGATTGGGATGGTAATTAGATGTTTCAGTTGTTATGCTGATCATTCTTTTTGATACTTAATTCTGGATTGATGTTCATATTGTCGTTTCATAAAAGCAGGGTTCTTTTATTGAGATAGTTAATTAGAAGCACCTCATTTTAATGACAAGTGCTTAATATGCTCAGTTCAATGAACTGACCCGTGTAAGTAATTTCACAGATGGAACTTGAGTAAAATGAAGACATGGTTGTTTTCTGATACTTCTTTTGATTGACTGAAGATGGATTGTATTTGATAGTTATTATTCCTCTACGAGGAATTGAGAAAAGAAGAAATTACATTCTTCTATCTTATGAGTTGTAATGTTGTTTAATATAAACAAAGTCCAGTAATTTGGACTGGCAAATGTATGGATTATGAAATGGATTGATGAATACAAATACAGTGTGATATTTTAATGACTGTATCAGTTTGATATTGTTGATTAAGTTGGGAATATAACATTAATTCTTGATTTGGAATTATTCAAATGTTTTTGGATGAATTTAAAAGGAACTGATATCTATTCTTACCTAAATACAACTTTTACGTTGAAATGTGCAATTAGTTCATACTTGGGTTAAGATGAATTTTTAATTGACATTAAAAAGGATTAGGAAGAACATGATCTCATAAGCGATAGGTATTTGGGATTAGCTTGAAAGATAAGGAATATCAAATAACTTAGGAGCGGTCGAAATTCGTATTCGGACTCTGTTAATAGCCTCGAATGTTAAATTCAGAAAGTAAGGATATGGGAAAAATATATCCAGGGCTAACAGACCTTAACTATGTAAGGTTAAGGAGAATAAATGAATATATTCATTGAGAATTAGACCTCGTTTTAATGACGTCTAATAAGCTGGAATTCTGAATTTGTTTTCAGTTGTGGAAAAACTTGGTTAAGTTTAATAGGTTAAACTTATTAAGTCTATCGGTAATGGGCTGCTTAATCCAAGGATTAAGAAAAGAACCAAGTAGAGAAAATGCAACCCTTGATGCGAAGGAAAAGATGCATAGTAAGCTAGAAGATGGATTTAATCTCTCTTAGCTACATTCAACCATAATAAGAACGAGGATAAAGGATTAGCATGGCTGCTTTGAAAGTTGATCTTAATATTAAGATCATAACCAAATCATTTGAGATAGATGTGTATTCTCGATGGGAGAATTCAGGACATTGACATATGCCATTCTGACAGCATGGTGTCTTCATGAAGGCGGGGCCTTCATGGCGACACAATCTTATAGCTGACATATTACAATGCCCTCCCGAATTAAATCATCAAGATTACATAAGCTGAATATTAAGTTCTTGGCTGGGGATAGGAGTGTGATCACGTATACGGAGTGACTCCGGAGGACTAAAGGTAACTAGACACACGAGTCATCTGGGGACGACACCGTATGTCTGCGTACTTTTAGTTCCCATGAGTAGCTTCCTATACTCGTTCATATTGCTAGTTGGAGTTAGAGTTTGACCCTAAATTGGAAGGACTGGTAGGAACCAGGAAAGACCATTCTAGATAACAGACGAAGTGAGGTGAAGGACGTATTCCGTTGGTGTGTATCACATCCAGGAATATGATCATGCAAAGCATGTGAAAATATTTGGCCAAAGTATCGCAAGTGCTGGTTGCGTTGTCCTAATCACCTAATTTAAGATGCGGATGTCGGATGAATATCGATATGAGATATTCGGATAGGTTCTTAAATGGATCACTTTGATAACTAGAAGCAGTAAGAGAACCTTGTATATATTTATACTATGCATGAATGAACATGAAGGATCGGTAAGTTGCCGAGTCATGAAATGAGAGATCGTTGAAACTCCGAGCCATGAAAATGGGAGATCGGTAGTTCTTCGAGTCATTTACAACAGCATATGGAATCTGTTATATGATTGAATGGCACTGAATGTGTGTTCCATATTACAAATATGTGAACAGAGAACATTAGTTTTAAAAGGAAATTGTGTGATCCAAACTGCATTGTTTGGGAAGAGAACAATTATTAAAACTTGAACGTGTGTTTGAATTATATAATTCATAACAGAGGAGCGTTGTTTTTTTAAAAATAAAAATAAAATTCCCTTGTTCTAGTATCTTAAAATGGGGATGTTACATTAATCCTCTTATTTCATCCCATCTCATCTATAATCATTTAATTCATTAATAATATCTTATTATCCCACTAATAATCCCTACTAATATTTTCTAGGAATTTAATATGACTACACCCATCTACCCACCTAATCAACACCAAGCCTTTCCATGTAATCTCTCCCTAATCACAACTAACCTAACATAATCCTAATCATATCCTCCACCTCTAAATCTAGAGGATTTTATTTATAAAGCCTCTCTAAATTTCCCTCTTTCATATTTAAAAATTCAAAAATATCTCCTCCATCTATTGAATTTTTAATTCAATGAACACTTCTCTCAAATTATAGAATTATCCATTCTAGATTTCTTTCTCCACCCTTGATTCAAATCCAACTTGGATTCATCCTAGCCATTTAATCCTCCACCCTTCAACTATAAATTGAGCTATCCTCCTCTATGAGAGCTAACTTGAAATCCATAAGAAAACTTTGCCATTTTATCTTCTTCAATCATTTAATCAGTCCATCATTCATCTCCAATGTGCCATCATTCAATCCTTCATCCTTCATCCTTCATCAATAATTCTTTAGGAAAAATATCCAAGTTAGAAGGGGATGTGTTGTCCCAAGTGAATCCACCTAAAATATGAAGCAATCGAGTTCAATCCAACATATTGAGAAAATAAAATAATTGAAATGGAGATCTATTTTGGTAATTAAAAGGTATTGTCCTCTATTTACCTTTCCATCAAGCTCAATATGAGGTAGTGGATTAGAGTGTTATTTTAGGAACAATTTTCTTTGGTTCTTGTTTACATTTTACACTAACCACTCTTTTACATCTACATTTTTGGCACCAACCATGGGGCTTACCTCCCATTTTCCATCATTTCCAATCTTATTTTATCCCTAGAACAAGACGTCTGAGTTTGATAATTTTCATTGTTGTTTATACCTTCAAATTAAAAATTTCGAGCTCAAATTTCATTCCCAAAGACATGAAACAACTTCTATAACTTATGTATTGGCACTTATGCTACATAGATTGGCACCTTTGCCTTAGATTAGCACTTTTGTGCTCATTTTATCATTCTTTTTCATGTTTTGGTGCCTTTTCTACATGAAGTAGCACCTTTGCAAAGTGGTTCCTTTGCACTATGTTGTGGCACCTTTGTTTTGATTTTTTCCTACCTTTTGAGAGACGTAATTTTGATCCCGAACTCAAATGCGACTCTATTTTTTCTAGTAAGGTATAGAAATATCTATGCAATGAAAGTGTTAATTTAGCATTTAATAGGATAATTTATTCATGGTTTTCATTTTCCTAAATCTTGTCATTTTAACTACACATTGAGTTATATTTTTCTTTTTCAAACTACTAACACTTTGTGTGCAGCTTCCTATGCTTACCAAAGATAAAAATCAATCTAAAACTACTAACCCTTTGTTTTGTAGCATGATCGGTCCAATAAATTTGGGTTTATAAATCAAATTACTAATATTTGTTTTATAGGGCCTCCTCTTGAAGACCTAATCACATAATATTTATCGTTTAATTTTATTATCTTACATCTATTTTCTTACATCATTTTTCTTGTGTGTTTTGTGGCATTGCTTGTTTATACCAAAGGTAAAGAAATTTTGACAAAGCTTTTCTATAACAAAAACTACCTCCTTTAAAATGAGCCTAACACTCCAATTTATAGAAGAATGAGAAGAGAGAGAGAAGGGGAAAATGGAAATCCAAAAATATGTCCTACAACCATTTGTAAGAGTCATTAAATGGAGTGAAATGATTGTATTTACTTTCAAAAATTTTAATCGCTCCCATTTAATAAAAAAATCCCAACCCAAATCCAATCACCATCTTTAATCAACCAACCTAATCCAAATATAATCTGCATCATATCAAACCATGGCCTTTGATCACCATTCCAAGATCAGAACCCCTACCTAATGATGATCCATGCCTCTTAATTGCACTCCCAAATACCAAATAAAACAATATCATAAACCCAACCACGTTTTAAAAAATCTCCATGGATTTCTCATCAAATAAAAAAATTTCTTGATTTTTTCACATCTGGGATCGGAAACACAATTCCAATGGTACCAATTTTGTGTGATTTTTTGAGAAATGCAAAAGTTATGGCATTCTCGAGGCGCGAAGCTATTTTGGGTATGCTAGGCACCAATCCTAAGCCCACATAGCCATTCCAAATTCCACCCTCAAAATCCACTCACAATAATCATGGCATTTTCACAAGTGCATATCATTTAACGGGAATGAGCATTAATTGCTACTTGAGAGACTGAACATGTTTCTTTCATTTTAATATATCTACCCTCATTCAAATTAATAAATCCAATTTTGTGATACACCGAAAAGCGAGGATCGAAAGTACGTCTTGCATCATTCCGTCTGCAAATGTCCAATTTTATGAAAATCAGAGATCAAAGTCAAAAGTTATGGCCGTTTGAAGTTCAGGAGGTCAAACATTGACTTTTCTCTTCATTACGGCTATTTCAAGATAAAACCATCAAGTCTGCGTGTCCTACAAAAATTTGCTGTCCTGACACTTTCATCTTTGCATCACTTTATAGATTCGGGCTTCCTTATCCATAAATGGAGTGAAATGCCCGCCGTTAGTGGGCCATGAGGAACATTGACCTCGCGTTAATCAACAACATATGGCTCCTTTGCGGCTTTTTCACCTTTGCACGTCCCACACGTACTTTTGTCCCGAATCCCTCATCACAGACACGTTTCTCAGTGCCACCCTGAATGCACTAACTTAGCGAGAAAAATTGGCTTTTTTTCTCGTCATTTGACGGGACGTCCCCACACGTTAAAATTAATAAATTTTTTTTGAAGTAGCGTCCCAAAGTCAATTTTATGAAAATAAGAGATCCCGCGACGACTCCTTCATTACATTTCAAAAAAACTTCCTTATCCCTATGCATTTTGACTAGGCCATTTTTGACCTCTTTACTGCGGTGATTTTTTGCGGCTTTACTTTTGTCATGTTTCTCTTACGTAATTTTTGTAGAAAAATTGAACCCACATGTGCGGTCTAGGACACAAAAAGCTGATTTAGCTGATTCCTTTGTATTTTTCTCTAGGACACATAAATCCAATTTATCTGATTTCTTTGTATTTTGGCTCCAAACCTAGTACCTTGGTATGATCCGCAGCCTCCAGACCCGCAACACATTAAAACAAGCCTGCGACTTCATTTTTAGATTTTTTCAATTTTTGCTAACTTGTTGGATTTTTTCCTTGGATGGGGAGTTAGAGAGAAACCAAGGGGGACCCCAAAACATGATTTTGGGCATTGAATCAATCTACTTTCTTGGGACTAAAGAATTTGATGTATGTTATCAAAATTACCTCGAGGGGTGAATTTTGGATAACAATACCTTCCTTCCATCAAAACTCATACAAATAATCCACTACCATCCAAAATACTAACTCCTAAATCCAATCATCATAAAACCTATAATCAAGTCCCATTCACATATCCACAACAATACCAACAACTTAACCCAAAATTATTATCCCCCACATCTCATCTTAGTCCTCCATCCTTGTTATCTTCATCATACTAATCCAAACCTATGTAATTTCTCCTAGATATACCCACATCCCCTAATCCACCATCAAATTTAGCCTTCTAAGCCTATTTAATCCCCTCCATCACCTAAGCCCAATCATGTAAAAATTATCTTATCCAATATGAATCCTAAGTCACCATCATCCCCTTCTACCCCTAATCCTAAAAAATTTAATGTGGCCTCTATGCCACCCTCATCCTATTCATCCACACCTAATCCTATCTTACCCCTTCATCATCGAAACCTAACAATATCCTATCCTTTAATCCTATTTCATCTCCACCATCCCCTAATCCTAAAACATTTAATGTGATTCCTAAGTCACCAAATCCTAAACCTAACAAATCCAATCCCAATCCTCTCCTCACCCCATCTCCCACCCAATATAATGAGACTACTATTCCACCTTCATCTACTTCATCCCATAAATTGACCAAATCTAATGTGGTTCCTACACCACACACATCTCCCAAATATCCTTCATCCCCAACATCACCCACATCTAATGTGAACCCCATATCAAACACTTCCTTTTCATCTAAATCTACCCCATCCCCTTCATCTACATCTAATAATCCCAAAATATCTAATCCTAAGAAAAAATCATCTACCTAAAATTACATACTCCAACCAATCCAAAATCAACCAAATCTACTTCGGCCTCCAAGCCCAAACCATCCACTTCGGCCCCTAGGCCTAATCCATCCCCTTCATCTTCTAATCCAAAAATCTAATCCATAATCCAACTAAAACATCTCATAATCCACCCAATCCTGCACCTTTACTTCCTACTCCCCAAAACCATTTAACCAAAGCAGATTCACTCCTTTAGGAGAATATTTGACCACCATCTTCCATCATCTATAAACCTTCTTGACATGATCATCCATCCCCAAATAAAATCAAATGATAAAAACATTCCCAAACCATATTGGTATCGGTAATACTATTATTGTGAATTCCATTGCACATATGGGCATTCAACGAATCATTGCATGTAATTTAGGTCTTAAGTCCATAACCTAATTAACAAAGGTATTCTTGTCTTTGTACCTCTTTTACACAAATTGTTCATAACCTAATTTATCCACAAATTTTCCATCCCAATAATCTCTCTAACCATCCTCCCCATCCAAATCCCACTCGACATCCAAACATCGCCATCGTTGTACATCAAAACATTCGTCACCAACAAAAACAAAAACAAATTTCAACTTCCATCATTTATTAAGTCGACCTCTTAGCGGATGACAAAAATACAACCCTTAGTCTCATGGTGATCACATGACATCATATTCCTCATCCAATTAATATACTATAGCTAAAAATATGTTCACTAATATGAAACATCAAGGAAAAGGATTAGGAAACCAATAATAAGGCAATCACAAAAAAATCTCCCTTCATCAAAATATAGGTCATTTAGGATTATGGAATAAACCTAACACTAAAAACGTCCCTCCAACTACTCCATTAAAACCCATTTCTACCACTCCTATTATTGATCCTACCATCCCAATCACAAATCACTTAACCCCATACAAATACTAAACACATAAAATGGATTGAGCACATAATTCATCACCTGCCATGTATATTATTTCCTTCCCACCCATCCTCCTTCCATCCAACATATCTATCCATTATTATCATCACATCCATTCATATCCTCTTCTAATCCATTCATTTGAACACTTTATCACACATGTTGTAAGACAATAGTACCTACTTATAACCGTGTGACCTTGGTCTATCATTACCTCCAACATTTAAGCATAATTGTCCTCTTAGAGATCTACACATTTTAACATAATTAATCAAAATTTTGTGAAGAACCTTGGGCCTGTATTTTGAAACTATAGACAATTTCATCTCCACACTCAATTCCACCCCTATCAAGACATTAGTGGTTCTTAATCCCTTGAGAGTATCTCAAGAGAGTGGAACCTTTTTATGAAAAAAAAATCAAAATATCAAAAAGAAAAATATCATATCAAAATAAAAAATATCAAATAAAGTCCACCTCAAAATTCTAGGGGTGTTTCAGCACCTCTATCGGGGATATGGACCCTGGATGGAATTAGAGAAAAGTTGTGACAAGAATAAGATGAATCTTGTCGGGGCTATGGATGCCTGGTGACAACGCAAAAAATGTACAACTTAGCCTTCCATTCATCCATCCAAACACCACCACACATGCCACCCTAATTTGCACTTGGGGAACACCACATCTATCCCTCAATCCATCTCCCATATACTTGGGGTATATCTTATCATCTTCTATATCCCCCATCTTATCATATACCACATCTCATCTAATCCTAAGCTATCAACCCATCCTTATCCTATATAACCTATCCAATTTCCCTCAATCCTTCCCTTTCATCCTACCCAAACATGCTTGGGTACTTGTAGGAGAAAAGTTGCATCCCACATTACATCCCTTCCCATCCCCCCATGAGCTATCCCATCCTGAATCCTTTCATCTTACCTAATCTCAACCATTCCCCATCCCAAATCTAAAATATTAACATCCAACATAAAATAATCTAAACATCCAAAATCTACAAATCTAAAAATCAAAACATTCAAAAAATCAACAAAAAAATTACACCATAAAAAATAATACAAAAATATGTGTGTGTGTTTTTTTTTTTCGCATTTACATTTTGGCCAATGATATGAGGCCCCTTTTTTTTTTTTTTCTTTTCGATCCAATGATACGAGGACCATATTTTTACATAAATCTATCCAATGATATGAAGACAAGGGTATTTGGAAATCATGTCATCATGGTCTCAATACCTTGGTGCATCTTGCTTTATGCCATATCATTAATCACAATGCTAATGATGATAACAGTGGGCACTTTATGGTAGCACACCCCCTTCTATCATCATCTTTTAGCCTTATCATCATCCAAACCTAATCATCATCATTATATAACTATCTAACCTCCTCATCATCCTATCTAATCAATCCTTTATCAATCAATCAATATCCACATCCAAATCTTATCCTCTCACATCCAACATCCAAAATCCTCACCCCTTGGCTAGGGAATCTTCTAACATCCTCTCATCAATCAAACTCAAACATTCTATCTAATCACTCCATCAATAATTATCCCAATCCTCTCCTCATCAATGTCCTATCATCCCAATCAATCCCAAAACCAATCCTTATCCTTCATCCAAACATCCTTAATCTTATAATATTATAATCTACAAATCCTAAATCTTCACCCTTGTCATACATCGTTGACTAGGGTATCCTCTAATCTAATAATACTAAATCTTCACCCTTCTCATACATCATTAAGTGCGCCATCTTGTCCTCCAAAATACATCTCTCTACTCTTCTCTTCCTCTAATATCCAACTCCTCTCATCCTCTCTATCTATCTACTAATCCTCTCATCATGCATCCTCATAAAAATCCTTCTATTCTATAATTCTAAAATCCAATATCTCCTAATATTCTAATCTCCTAATCCTCTAATCCTCTCTCCTCAATCTTATAATCCTGCATCCTCATCCTAAATATTATAATCCTATAATCCTCTAATCCTACATCATCATCCTTAATCTTCTCATCCTCTAATTCTCTCTCGCCTACTAATTCGGGCCTCTCCTCTTTTAGAGTGGCTACTGACTCATTCCTTCCTTGTCAAACCCTCGGGGGCATCATATCACCATCGTAATATAGTATCTTATTTTTCTTTGAAAGTTCATTTGCTTCACAATAACTCTTCAAAGAGGGAAAAATATAGACATCTAAATTGTTGACATGATTAATTACGATTAATTTATCCTACATCATCACTATCTAAATCCACATAATAATTAATCACAAGATTAATTATTATTAATCCATTTTATCATATTTACCCTTTATCATTATTTATCATTTATCACAACATTCCATCATTAATCCTCTTATTTCATCCCATCTCATTCATAATCCTTTAATTCATTAATAATATCTTATTATCCCACTAATAATCCCTATTAACATTTTCTAGGAATTTAATATTCCTACACCCACCTACCCACATAATCTACACCTACCTTACACCTAGCCTTTATATGTAATCTCTCCCTAATCACAATTAAGATAACCTTATCCTAATCATATCCTCCACCTCTAAATCTAGAGGCTTCTATTTCTGTAAGCCTCTATAAATTTCCCTCTTTCATATTTGAAAATTCAAATATATATCCCTCCCTCCATTGAATTTTTAATTTAATGAAGACTTCTCTCAAATTATAGAATTCTCCATTATTCTCACGCATTCTTCACACTTGATCCAAATCTAACTTAGCCTCATCCTAGCCATTGAATCTCCACCCTTCAATTATAAATTGATCTCTCCTCCTCCACGAGAGATAACTTGGAAATCCAAAACAAACCTTTTCCATTTTATCTTATTCAATCATTCAACCTATCCATCATTCATATCCAATATAGCATCATTCCATCCTTCATCCTTCACCAATAATTCTTAAAGAAAAATATCCAAGTTATAAGGGGAGGTTCTTCCCAAGTGACTCCACCTAAAATATGAAGCAACCAAGTTCAATCCAACATCTTAAGCACATAAAATAAATAAAATGGAGATCTACTTTGGTAATTAAAAGGTATTACACTCTATTTCCCTTTCCATATAACTCAATTTGAGGTAGTGTATTAGAGTGTTAGACTAGGAATCAATTTGCTTTGGTTCTTGTTTAAATTTTTCACTAACCACTCTTTTACATCTACAACAACCACTCTTTACAGAGAGGTGGTTGTGCAACCTCCATGATAGTTACACAACCTCTTATCTATGTTTAGTGGCAAGTCCTGTTCGTGGCGGTTTGAATTCAGGATCTCAATAGTTGTAAATATTTGAGCTTCCAAAACAATTCATTTCATATTTCCATGCATATTTGGACTAAGAAACTATAAATACAAGTTCAATTATTCATTCTAGCAAGTTATTTTGAGTGAATTATAGTGTGAGAAAAGAGGAGAAGTTGGATTTCTTTCTTGTTTTGTTCATTGAGAGTGAGTTCTTCATTGTTGAGAAGTTATAAACAAGAAAAAACATTTAAGAGTGTGAATCCTTCTTGAAGGAAAATTTTTGGTAGTACTTTTTATTTTTGGAGATTTACATAGTGGAAGGGAAGCAAATTTTCTTACCCATTGGAGTTTTTCCCACATTGGGTTTCTCCAAGATAAATCTTGTCTCCTTTGTCTCTCTTTTCTCAATTTTGCAGTATAGTAGTGTTTAATTCTTACACATTATATTGGTAAAAGGAAATAGTAAATATTTAATCCATTTTCACAAGCACAAAATTTGTTTATTGTTTAAATTGAGTAGTTTATGGATTACCCCAAACCATTTTTATATATTGAAACTTGGAGTGATTTTTGGTAGAATTGCCAAAGTTAGTAGAGAAAAATCCACTAAATTGATCTAGTTATAACCAACCCCCACTGAAATTTAGTGACAAAAACACTATTTTGGGAAAAAAACATCCTCTTGTGGACTCTAAATTGATTCCGGGCCACTTTTGGAAAAGAGAGGTTCTCAAAAGGGTACTTTTAAAGCTATTTTTCAACGGTTTTGGTGATTTTTTTGCATTGTGAGCCATTTTGAGGTCCGGAGGCCACTAGGGCCTCAAAAAACCATTTTTTTCATACCATTCAATTTTTCCACAAATTCATCTATAATTACATATTTTCAATTTTTTGCATTGTTTTGTGTTAATGTGCCATCTAGTTAGGATCATTCTAACCACCCATTATGGAAAATAATGCTCCAAAATTCTTCCTACCCGACTCACGATGCTCCATGGTGATAATCAAACCATGTGGAAGACCAAAATTTGAAATCAAATTGAGTTTGAAGAAATTTGGCAAGTTGTTAATGGTTGCGTAACCAAATTCACGATGATGTAGCTCAACAACAACATTTTGACGGTCAATCCAAAGGAAAATTTGATAATCTTGTTTGAAGTGTCTGATAATGTGCAACCCCACATTCGACATGTAAAAACAACCAAATAAGTGTGGGATGAGTTGAGCACAACACCATGTACAATGTTAGGAAATAAGGGATAAAATATGTAAAACAATCCCACACAAAATCACAATAGTAGAAACTAATATGCAGAAAGATATTATAGATCTAAAATAAAAGTGTAGAAAATAAAAGAACACAACATAAAGACAATATTTAACATGGTTCACCCAATTTGGGCTACATCCACTAAGAATCACTTGCTCATATTTTATTACAAGCCACCTCTTTCTCTTAATACAATACCCAGATATGTTTGAGCTATGATCAACAAACTCTCCTGAATTCACACTTGAACTCACACACACCTACAATGATATATCTACTCTACCATATGCATAAAGCACATCAATAGGAAACTACTTAAGTAGTTTTACAATACCATGGGTATCAAAACCATGGGTCAAAATTGCCCCATAAACCTATGGGTCAAAATACCACACATATGAGAAGAGAATGTTTCCCAAGGTATCAAGCACATATTTCAAGGCCAATTTTTTTTCTCGAGCCTACACCCTTGAAACCCTGCTTTATCGAGGACTACCACCCCGCACCCCTACTTAGGGACCAGCCCTAAACCTAAGTGAGAAAACTATGGAGAGTGTACAATAATTTTAGTATACATTATTCAACACTTCCACACATAAAAAAGGGTCCACAACATAACATACGATGCCCAAAACAAGGATACAATTTTTCATTCATAGAGTCACTTTCTTACACTAAAATTCAATCCAAACCTTCTAGCCTTAGGAGAGGAGGTTTCTGATGATGCTCTTATGCCCATTATTTTGAGAGCACTTCCTCCCTCTTACCATGATTTCGTGATGACACTTAATTTTTATATCGAACCATCTAGTTTGAGAAGTTGGTGAATTTTCTACAATAAGAAATGGAAATTTACAAAATAAAATAAAAAAGAAGAGTAGGTAATGTCTTTTCTTTCGAAAGGGAAGGGAAAAGCACAATCTTCCCAAAAGTCCCAAAAAATAACATCAACAAGGCTTGACAAGCTAACGAATAAATGTCCTTTCTCGTATGTAACACTCGATTTTGTATGTTAACTTGGCGAATGTTTTACATACTATTATAGCTGCTGAAATGAAGGAAAACATGTTAAGATATGTACTTGATCTTAAGAGAATGTGTTGCTTAATTTGGATTCTTGCATCTTGTGATTTATTGCATGGGATGACGGTAGTATTGTACTTGTGTGTTTGCTGATGTGACGACAAATTGTTCAGTATGCTTGCTAAACTCTCTTTCAATGATTGATTCAAGGTATGCCGTTGAATCAATGGAGAGTATTTGCAAGCATAATGATTAACATCGCCACATCAGCAAACACACAAAATACTACCGTCCCATGCAATAAATGCTGAGGTCCTCTTGTGATTTCTGTGTCGATTCACACTTGAACCGGACTGAGATTGTTATGAACGTGCAGCGCCAGATTGCAGGTGTGAACAACTGGCGCATAGATGCCAACGACAGGGGTTCGATTCTTGAACCCTGTACTGTCGAACTAGGGACCTCGTGAGGCAAGAAATGCCTGGACACGGGTGGCCTTGGCACGTGATCCAAAGGACGGAACGTCCTGCTCTGCATTAACGTGAATGTTAGTAGGGAGGCTGGATGGAAGTTGTTAGTGTTAGTGGTTAGTAGGAGTTAAAACCTAAACTAATCCTAAATCCTAACATGCACCCTACACTACTACCCTAAGTGGATTTTTAAATTACAAAAAAAAAAGGGGAAAATAACCTAAGCCCTAATAACCTAAGGCTAAACTAAGACCTAGGTTGAATACTATATGCAACCTAAACTAATCCTAATCTAAGGGGTGCGCAGACCCTTGGAAGGAAAGGGATAAGGATGGGAAGGAGGCATTCATTGGCATTTATTAAGCAGTCCATACGTGGACAGCATCAGTAGGAAATAGAGGCATCTATTTAGAAATAGAGCCAAATTCAGTTTTGCATGGGGAAAATTTGAAAGTTGAGTTCGCCAACTCAAGTGGCGGTGGCGTGGGAAGTAAGGAAAAAGGCAGAGCCTTAATTGCATTAATTATTCTTGGTCCTCGCGACCATTGCTTTGAAACTGGCATGAGGAATTTGATTTTCATTGTTTCAATTTGGTTTTGCCAAAGTTGCTCTGCATTTGGTTTTTGGTTCACAGTTTCGAACCAGCTCTTGGAATTTGACATTTTCTTGAGATTTTGAGGCTATTGCTAAGCTCAAGAAGAAAGAAGTGTTGAGAGTTTGTCTTTGTCATTGTGGAAGGAAAACGTGGAAAACGAAGTTTTCTTGAGTTCTGGAAGAGAGATTACAGGCATGTTAAGCCCTTCTCTTTAAAAACTCTTGCTTTGTTTAAGTGTATCATTAAAACAACCCTGCTCTTGGGTTTGGATTGCGTGATTGCTGTTGAGTCGATTTGACTTGGATTTTGTTGGTTCTTGCTTTCTTTTCTTGGAAAATGATAAGAAGATTTTCTTACTTTGCTTTCGGTTTTGAGTTGTTTTTGCTCGAATCAAGTTGGAAATGAATTATTGTATGGTTGTTGACTGTATGGTGGTTTGAAATGGATATTTCTTTCACTGTTTATGTTGTTTGAAATTGGGAACAGGCTGTGTATTCGTTCCTTATAGTGAAATTGTTTCCTTAAATGTAATCTTTTCTTGCTATTGTATTGGGAACTGTCCTTGCATGTAAAAAAAAGGAAGTGGAGATACAACCGTGTATATTGCTATGAATTGGGTTTCATTGAATCTTGCTGTCATTTTGGAAACAATAAGAAATATTGTCTTTGACTGCTGAGTTTAATTGTCTTTGTATTTCTCGAATGATGTACCTTCCTGTGTGCTGGACGTTTGACTGTAATGGGAAATTCATCGTATATATCTTGTGACTGTACACTTATTATGAGTTGTTTTCACTATTGAAACAATCGTTTATTACTAATAAACTGGATGGAAGGGAATAATAGTTGTTGAAGTAGTTCTTATTGAAATTTTCTTTAAGAAAGTAGATCCTTTTCCTTGTACTGTTTTGGATTTTGGATGGAAGTGGCATTCGGGTTTTCTTTGAGTAATTGAACTCGAATTGAATGAAGTATTAGCAATATTATCATTGCTGTACCTTTTCTTGAGTAGGAACTAAACGAATACGTATTGGGTATTCGTGAAGTAGGAAAAAGATAACTGTTTTTCCTTCTTAAGTTATCAATGGATTTCGTTTCTCCTTGTTGAGAGAATAAGGTGGTTTCACTGTGTTTTATAATGCTTTTTTGGTCTTCCTATACGGACTGTTGACACAATTACAACTTGATTGTATTCTGTGCAAAGAATGATTATATTTCTTTATACTGTAAAGGAAAAATTGATTTCATTGTGTCTTATAGTTGAGGGTTGTCCTTCTATTTGAACTATCTGGAGAATGCGAACTTGATTTGATTTTTGTGGAAATAAATGGAAAATTGGGATCTAACTTGTCTTCAGTCCGCTCTCTGCTTGTCTGAAGCTCATGCACACCCGGTGCGGGTTTGCTTTTATAGAGGTATTGACAATTGAATATTATATTTTAAGAGTCACCTCATTAAGAAAATGGAAATTGCTATTTTTTTGAGTTAACAGTTGATCGAGAAGGAACTCAATTGAATATCGTTGTTTGTGGTATTGATTGAAACGTACAAAGCTATGAGAGTTTGTTTTTGATAAGAGATTGTTTCGTTATCTTTATAATGAGTCATCTTGTTTAAGATGAACACGGGTTGGGTGTTTGATTTCGTTTTGAACAAAATGGTTGTTTCTTAATGAAATTATAGGGAATGAATTCTTCTCTTTTTGCTATTTTGACTCACGAAAATAATATTAGAGCTTTACGGTGCATAAGGATTTGGTTTTGCTGTAGGTAACAACAATGTGTAATTTGTTATTATGAACTATATGTGTTCATGGATATAAAAGGTCATATGAGTAAGTGATTGCATGATTGTATAAGCTGTTTGTTTGGTTAACAATATGGAGAGAAGTATGGAGTCTTCTAGTACAAAGCAATTACATGGTCTGCATCTTGGTATAGCTTGTTCTATCATGAATCCTTCCCTGTTCTCATTTAAAGCTGATTATAAATGAAATTATTCTTGCTGCCTGAAAGTGAATTCTGAATGGATTTTGTAAGTTTCACTCTGAACTGTTATCTTGATTTGTCTTTCGTTTGGATTCCACTGTTAGGACAGTCATGTGGAAAGAAATAGAGATATGAATGAATGTCTTAGATAAATTATCTTTTCTTCTTTCATTCATTGAAATCGGAATTCGTGAATAATGAATTTTATAGTGCTTAGATGGAAGCAACTATATGCATTGTTATTAAGCTTTCTTATGTTCAATTCGATTGCTGGATTCTAATATGACGCATGAACAAAAGAAAGTAATGGAGTTACATTTCGCTTAGTTTCGTCCTTTACATTCATTGTTATTGAAAGGCGTGGAAAGGATAACAGTGTGTTATATCTCATTGTAAGTTACTTGTATTCCTAACTTTTCAAATATTGTGAATTGATACTTGTAACGATTATGTGGAAACAGGACAAGCCTTGGCTGATTGTGATGATATTTGATAGTTCAACTTGTTATGCTGATCTTTCTTTTATGCCTATTTCGTGATTGATGTTTAACTGTCGTTTCATAAAAGCAGGGTTCTTTTATTGAGACAGTTAGTTGAAGCACCTTATTTTAAGGATAAGTGCTTAATATGCTCGATTCATCAATCGACCCGCAATTCATTTTGCAGATGAAGTTTGATTAGATTGAAGACATGGCTGTTTTCTGATGCTTCTTGATTAAGCTGTAAAATGAGTTGTAAATGTTGCTTTTATTCCTCTTCGAGGAATTGTGAAAAGAAGAAAATATATTCTTCTGTCTATGAGTTGTATTGATGTTTTATGTAAAACTATGCCCAATCAGTTGGATTGGCAAATGTACAGATTATGACTTGAAATATTGAATACAATTACAAGTGTGATATTTTCAATAATTATATCGCTTTGATATTGTTGTTTAAATCGGAAATATGATGTTATTTCTTGATTTGGATTTGTTTCATTGTCCTTGATGGATGTTAAATGGAAACTGATATCTATTCTTACCTAAATGCAACTTTAAGTTGGAAAAATGCAATTAGTTCATACTTGGGTAAAGATGAATTTTTAATTGACATTTAAAAAGGATTAGGAAGAATATGATTCCATAATCGGAAGGTATTCAGGATTAGCTTAGGAGCTAAGGAATATCAATCAACTTCGAGTCATCGAACTTCGCTTTCGAACTTCATTAATGATCCCGTTTGATAAATTCGAATAAAGGATATAGGATAAATATATCCATAAATAATGGACCTTAACTATATGACGTTAAGGAGAACAAATGAATACATTTCTCAAATTTAGACCTCGTATGAATGACGCCTAATAAGTTAATATTCAATTTAGTTGCATAGTTGAGAAAATCTTGGCTAAGTTTAATAGGTTAAACTTATCACGTCCCGCCGCAGCATAATGATTAAGAAGTGAACCAAGTAGGAAATGCAACCCTTCGACACGAAGGAGAAGATGCATAGTAAGTTAATGGACGGATTTAGTCCCTCTTAGCTCATCAACCGCAACGGAAACGAGCAGAGATCGGGATCGCGTGGATCTTTGAAAGTTGTTTTTAATTATTAATTCGTGGTTAAGTCACTTGAGCGAGGATGTGTATTCTCGATGGTGAATTCAGTAGGACATTGGCATCACGCAGCTACATCAAGGTGTCTCCATGAAGATGGGGTCTTCATGACGACACAATGTTACAAATGACATATTGCAATGCCCTCCCAAATTAAAACATCAAGAATACATAGGCTGAATGTGTAACTTTTAACAGGGGATAGGGTATGATCTCGTATACGGAGTGACTCACTAAAGATAAATAGACACACGGAGTCATGGGGTAACGACACCGTATATCTCACGTATCTTTAGTTACTAGGAGTGCCTTCCTACACCCATTCATATTACTAGTTGGAATTGAAAGTTTAAAATCGACCTTAAACGAAGAGGATTGGTTGGAACCAGGAAAGACCATTCTAGATAACAGGTGAAGTGAGGTGAAGGACGTATTCCGTAGATGTGTATCACATCCAGAATATGATCATGCAAAGCATGTGAAAATATTTGGCCAAAGTATTGCAATTCATTGGTCGTTGTCCTTATCACTTAATTTAAGATGCAGGATGTCGGATGAATATCGATGAATGATATTCGATAGGCTTCTTAAATGGATCACTTCGATAACCGGGAAGGTTATGAGAACAGTATATATAATATACTATGCATAAGCGAACATGAAGGATCGGTTGTTGCCAGTCATGAAATGAAGGATCGCAAACTCCGAGCCATGAAAATGGAAGATCGGCAGCCTTCGAGTCATTTACAGAGAGATATAGAATCATTATAAGATTGAATGGCATTGAATGTGTGTTCCATATTGTAAATATGCGAACAGGGAACATTCGTTTTAAAAAGAAATTGTGTGATCCAAACTGTGTTGTTTGGGCAGAGAACAATTATTAAAACTTGAATGTGTGTTTGAATTTTATAATTCATAACAGTGAACGTTATAAAAAAAAATATTTCCCTTGTTCTGGTATTTTAAAATGGGGATGTTACACCAAGACATGATTTTAAATATTCTGGTATAACACATACAAGAAAGGTTCATCGAGTAATTTTAGACTTCAAAATGAACAATCACAACAATGATAATGACACTACAAACAAGGTAAGAAGAAGTGGAACTAGAGAAATAAACCCCATCAAAAAGGAAATGCAATTGAACAAGAAGACCATTCGAGATGACGAGGAATTCTTGAAAACTTCTCATTTTGTTGAACCATCCACATCATCTAGTTGTAGACACAAAATCACACACTTTGAGTCATTATTTATTCCTCATCTCATAATATTATTCATACAGGTTCTTAAGTGAAAAGACTAATAATTAAACCATGTCTTTGGACTTTTTACATTTCTTGTTGTCGTATTTTTGATTTATTTCTGATTGGGGCACCTAGCTAAGATGGGGTGCCTACTAAGACTAGGGTGCCCCAGTGCCCTGGTCTCCTCCGGGGTGTTCTGATCCTCTTTGGACTTTACTCTCATATTTTGGGCACTTTTAAGTTGTTTGAGATTTCTATATTTTTGGTGGTCATCTTTTTGGTGGTTAATTACGAAATTAGACCAATAAAATCATATAAATACAAAGTTATGTGACCATAATGAGTTACCAAACACTAAGCATATACTATCACATCTATAGTTACATCCATCAAAGCCACCTAAAGCTACATTTGCATCCATCTTTATCACAATGCACACAAGTCTAGTTCATCTCAGTATCACAATTCATGGGAGGGTAGTCTATTATTTTCATGCACACATTTACTACATTCTACATCTAGTTATTTTCTCACTACTTCACAAAGTGTGACTGACACAAGAGAAACCTAGGGCATGATTTGCACACACACACATAGAACTACATTGGGTCTGAGATGTAGTGTAGTGCTCGGTTAGTAAGTCCACCATTGTGGCTGCTGAGGACATTCGACCCCTTCATATGCATATTTCATTTTTAGGGTTTTGATGCTTTGTGTGAGGTTTTGTAGGTGATTCTTCCATATCCTATTCATAGAGACATCCAAAGTAATTCATTGAAATTAGTGCAACAGAAGGAAACACAAGAAAAATCCAAAGGACACTCTTGAGGAGTTTTCCTAGCCATTTCCATAGACTAGGGCACCCAGGATGTCATACTGTGGGCACCCATGGGTGCATCTATCCCTTTGTAGGTTCCTAGTCCATTCAAATAGCTCAGATATGTGATTTCTTAGGCTTCGTGTGATTTTTCATCCTCATATTTTCCATTCTTCTCTGTGAAAAATTCCCGAGACATCATTGAATCACTAAGGACTTCTTAACCCTCTTTTTCCATTAAGGTTTCATATTTCACTTGCTTATTTTGCTTAGGTATATTTTCTATATTTTATTGTTCCATTTATTCAGCTATTTTACTACTCCTATAGCATTAGATTACACTAGAATAAATTTTTATTTTAGTTAATCATTTTGGTGAACCCCATGCTTGACACCACCTTCCACTTAGGGATTTCTTTCTCTTCTTTACTATGGCTCAATATTCTAAATATTTTATTGAATCTCATCTTAAAGCCATTAATGATCATATCGTTGAGCATCCCCAAGATCTAGACTTGATTTTATATGTTGCTCATGAGGAAGCTACAAACCTTGTGGAGCTTAATGCATCTACCACTATTCCCACCACAGTTGCTACCCAACCACTTGCTTCTACTCTTCCACCCATCTCTATCATTCCTATTTCTATTCCTACTCCTACTAATCACTATACCCTACCTCTTGTTTCTCATACATGATAGCCTCCTTCCACTTTGGCACTCAAGATCTAGCCTCCCTTTATCAAGACCTTCAAGTGCAAATTCATCAATTACGGCAGGCTACTTCTCATGTGTCTCCATATTTGGATTCCACTCTATTATTGCATACTCCATTCATGCCCGCTATATCCACTTATCCACTTCCACCAAATTTTTCACCCCTAAACATACCTATTTTCAATGGCCAAGGTGACCCACAAGAGCACCTCCAAGCATTCCATGTGGTTTGTCTAGATTTTGTGATAATCACATTCTCCTAGCTAAGCTCTTTCCTCATAGCCTTCATGATTATCGATGATTTATTTTTACAACCAACCTGTCCATTACATAATCTCTTTCATGCATCTCTTTGATGATTTTATCACTCATTTCTCTATCAACATCGGCTCTAAGATCTCTTATTCCCAACTTGCACAACTTAAATAGGGTTCTAAAGAACACTTAGAGGATTATGTCTTGCATTACAAAAATAACTTAGCTAAGACGTCAAATGTTCTTGTGGACTTTGACCTTCAGGAATTTATTCATCCAGAGTCTACTTCTTCCCCTCTAAGAAAGTGTACTCTTTTATACCTCTCTTGCATTCAATCAACTTTGTCATACCCTCAAGCTTCACAAAAACTAAACTTTTATCCATTGGTACGCTTAAGTATCAGGAAAAAGCATCACCATCCATACGATTTCAAAGCAAAGTAAACATTTAAACCTTTTTCCACAAAACTCATTGATGGAAAATTCACTGTAAATGCGGTCACTACTCCTAAATAATTTCAATGCATGAACCCCTCATATTCACCACCAAATTTCCTATTACCCCATAACACATATTATAGTAGCTTATTGAAAGAAATCTTATCACACTTCTTCCACCACTTGAAATAAATCCATCTCATCTAAAAGGGTGTAATTTTGATGAAAATTCTTGTTGTGGCTATCATCAATGTGTAGGAAACTCCACTGATCATTGCTTCCAACTTCAATTTATCATTCAAGGCTTGATTAATAGTGGTAAAATTGAGCTTCTAGAACCTACAATTTCTCCACTTGTCAATGAAAATCATAAGCTCAAGATCTTTAACAACCCTCTACCCAAACATGACATGAAAGTAGTTAAATATTCTGCTAACTATGTTTATCACACAGTGCCTTTTCCTGCATCAAGGGATCTTGACTTTTTGGTGGCACATACTGACACTTCTCCACCGATCATTTCTTTCTCTGACCACGACTATCATGCAAATTTTACTTCTAATCACTTGCATATTAATGCCTCTATTGGAGCAATCCCCATCAATAATACTAAGGTTGATTCATCCTGGCCCATCAACACATGTTTTATTCTACTTCTTGATGCTATTAGTTATCTGTGTTTGCAAATCTCATATCTGATGAACAATTCATATGGTGTGGTCAAACTTCATGTTACAGTAGGACCCCTTACTATGCTTATAACTTTCCTTGTTGGATAAGCAATCAATGGTTGTGACATGCTTCTAGGTCTCAACTAGATTCATAGGTCTAAGTCCATCATATCTATGAATCATTTGTGACTCAAATTCATTCATAACAATCAAGTTTTTATATTGATGGTGTACCTCCATCTACTCCATGGTCATCATCTCCTCAAGCACCAGTTTAGGCATCCCCTACTTCATCTAACACATCACAACCTATGTTAATTAAAGTGCAATATACTCCTAGTTCACCTACTCATATACCATGTACATGGCCGCACTACTCTACTAGTCCTACACATAGGCATAGGTCCATTTCTTGCATAATTACTGCATCTCGACGTAGGTCACTACCTTGTTTTATTCCCTATAGGTGTCCATCACCTCCACACTCAACATTTCATTGGTATCAATCACCTACACATTTTTTTTTTTTTCACCTATCGCTCATCATATATTCACCCATCACATGCACATAGACTTCACTCACTGTGTAGCAACTATATACCATTCCGCCACTACTAGAGCATGATCATAAACTTCCAAAACTACTAGCATTAGATGGAGGACCTTTGTCCTTCACTTTCATTGGATAGTTCATTTGATTACACTCCCCTGATGGGGTATAACACTCACCCCCACCATCTTATCATCAACACATGCTTACTACTTTCATTATCAATATCCTAGGACATGCATCGTTATCTACACATATTGCATTACATGTTGTTCATCCTACCACACATAGTATGCATTTTACATATTCACTTCTATGCACCGTACTCACTACTCGATTACTCACTCTAGTCTCACAGTCCATATTAGACTATTGAGGGTATACATCACAAATAGACCTCATCACACTCACAAATTCATCATTCAACATTCTTGTTCTCATGTGACATTCCTAGGATTAGTGATATATGCTTTAGGATATAGGGTCACTTCTTCTAGCATCATCTCGTGATCATCTACATCATCACATTTGATTGCATTTTTATTGGTATACAATTTATGATAAATCACCACTCCTTTCTACTCATCTTTTCATGATATATTCTTAGGCTAAAAATTCACGCATAATTCATCCCTATGTCGTATACCATCACCACATACTCATCACAATGTTACACACAACACATAGTTTGACTATTTCCCGATGAAGCATTGTTGTTTGTGGTTCATTCTTGACTATTGAGGGGGCATACTAAATGAACCTCACTGCATACAATTCCATTCACTTAGGAGGAATGTGGATCCTATCATCCACACTGCATACCATTCCATCCATAAATAACATATTGCATTTTATGGTTGCATTTACTCTTGTTTGCACTTGCTTTTACATGTTCACTTTACTACACATGTTAGATAGATCTCTTGTATGTCATTATCCTTACCATATACACATGCGCATTCATGTCCTTTTCTAGTTGTGATCATAGATACAATATTTTACAAACAAAATCAATTCTTGATACACTACCTTTAGGGGGCATCCACATTCATACATTACAAAGTGCTATTATTTAATTTTGTACTTAGTACTTTCCATTATCAGTTTATAAATGCTTTGACATACTTGTTACTTTTTCCGATATGCTAACAGTGTGCTTCATGTCCAACATTTTTATATAGGGATATTTTCTTCAATACTTTTTTGTTACATTGTCTGCTATTGTTTGTTATTGTTTGTGGGATTCTCCCTTTGTCTTGTGTGCATACTTGTTTTTGTTGTTGCCACATTGGCCTTGAGTGTCTTGCGACACCGTGAGTGGTGTCCCATGTTTGTAACCCACTTTTGCGGCCTACATTGTCTTTTTGGGTGTTTACATTATCTTGCTTATGTTCTAGCTTACACATTGTTTGTTTGGATTACACTTTTCTTCTACATGTATGCTTGTTTATACTAACACTTGTTATCTAGCCACGTGTTTATATGTGCCTTGGTATTTACCAAGCACATTCCCTTCCCCCAACAGGGAAAATTTTTAGTTATGCGGTTGGTCCTCTTTTGGGGCTGCATTCTCCTATCCATAACGTCGCATGTTCCCCCAAAGAGGGGGGCATCATTTGGGTTTACACACTACACTACTAGTACCGATATAGTTCAATATATAGTTTTTGTCCATGACACGGTGGATTATGCAATGAGTGGGTTTAGACAGGTCTATGAACCCTATACACAACATATTTTATAGAATGATTGTCCTTAGTACTCTGGGGAGTAGTTATAGGTTGGAGGAACATCAGAATTTCCTCCCTACACTTCCTTGATTAGTGGCGTCGGATCGCCCAAAAAACCAGAGATAGAAAGAGATCTCTTCATTAACTCTCGGGAAGCGATTCATTTGGATAATAACACAAATTTCTCCCTACACTTCTTCGGCCATAATGGCATGAGATCTCCCAAAAAACTTGCACTTCAGAAAAAGCTACATGATATCCTTTCTACACCCTTTTGTCTCATCATGGATCAGGTGCACATGTTCCTTTTTCATTTTCATATTTTAATTACATTAATTTTTACATATATACATGCATCCTTTTAAATGGTTTTTACACATATATACATGTGTATTTGACTACTTGATGGGAAGAAAGTAGTCAACAACAACAACACACACATGGTGGGTACATCACACATGCGGTATTAACCATGTAGGTACATTACAAACATTGACATCTACACACGTGATTCTACCCTAGGTTCACTCTCATTACTTTTACATCTTTAGTCTCGACGCTCCATCTTTTTGTCACTCCATGCTTTGTGTAGTCCTTTGGCATGTTGCTAAATCACTCTACATGGATTATCGGTACACATCACTATCTAATTTATGTCACCGAGATTTTTTCCCACCAAAATAAAGTGGGGTAAAATGTAGAAACAAAATCACGCACTTTGAGTCATTATTTAGTCCTAGTCTCATACTACTATTCATATGGTTCTTAAGTGAAAAGATTAATAATCAACACGTGTCTTTGTCCATTTTTACATTGCTTGGTGTCGAATTTTTGATCTTACACTTACACTTGCCCAGTTTGTATTATCATTCTATGTTTTTCCTATTTCTGACTCGGCGCCTAGCTAGGACCGGGCACCCCAGAGCCCTAGTCCTCTATGGGCGCCTTGATCCTCTTTGCACTTTAATCTCACCTTTTGGGCACTTTCTACGCATTTGAGCTTTCTATATTTTTGGTGATCGGCCTTTTCGGGTTAATTATGAAATTAGAACAAGAGAACCATATAAATATAAAGTTATGTGATCATAATGAGGGACCAAGCACTAAACATCTACTATCACCATCTAGAGTTGAATCCATCAAAGGAACCTAAAGCTACATTTGCATCCATCTAGCTCTATCATAAGGCACACAAGGCTAGTTCATCTACATCACACTTCATAGGAGGAGAATCTATTGTTTCCATGCACACATTTACTACATTCTACATCTAGTTATTTTTTCGTTACTTCACAAAGTGTGACTGGAACAAGAGTAACCTAGGTCATGATTTGCACACACACACACCTAGAACTACATTAGGTTCAAGATGTAATGTAGTGCTTAGTTAGTAAGTCCACCATTGTGTCCCTGAGAAAATTATGACCCCTTCATATGCATATTTATTTTTTATGGTTTTGATGCTTTATCTGGGTTTTTCAGGTGATTATTCCATCTCCTATTCACAACGACATCTAACGCAGTTCAATGACATTAGTGTGACAGAAGAAAACAAATGCAAACATCTAACGAAACTAAAGAGGAGGTTTCCTTTCCATTTCCATAGACTAGGGCACCCATATCTCAAACCAGGGTGCCCATGGATGCCCCTATCCCTTTCCAAGTGCCCCAATCTAGTCAGATAGCTCATATATGTGCTTTTTTAGGCTTATGTGTAATCATTTCCTCCTCCCGTTCAGCTAGTATTCTCTGCGATATAGTCCCAGACATTATCGAATCAACGAAGGAATTTTTAACCCTCTTTTCACATTAATGTTTCATATTTCACTTGCTTGAATTGCTTGGGTATATTTTCTATATTTTATCGCTCCATTTATTCAGCTATATTACGCTCCTATAACATTACATTACACTAGAATAAATTCTTATTTTATTTTATCACTAGTGGTGTTTGGTATGTTGATTCATGAGCCACTCAACACATGAATGGTCATAGATACTATTTTACCACCATGAGGGACACACCTTCCAAAAATCATGTTTTGTTAGGTGATGATTCTTACATGGTAAAAAGTATTTGGGTGAGGTGGAACATTCTCCACCTCTTGGTTCATGGAATTATAGATTATCTAGTGTATTATGCCTCTCTGTCTTAACAAAGAATTTACTTTCGGTTAGTCGATTCTAGATCCAAATATGAAGATTGATTTCGATAGTCATTCCGAGTAAGAAAATGTGTTTGATTTGAGAAAATCTCCAAGGCTTGAAAATTATTATGAAACCCTTAAATGTAAGACACATTTTCCAACTTAATTTGTTTCATAGGGATGATCATGTACTAGTGGCTAATAATACTTCCTCTTTATGTTTGTGGCATTAAACACTTGGTCACATCAATTTTAGATATCTCGATACACTTCACCGGTATAATATGGTGAGAGGATTTCCATCTCTTAAGAAGGATACAAATAAGTGTCCTAACTAACTCATAGGAAAACAACATATAACTTCATTCCAAAAGAGTACTTATCGAACTCAAGGTAAGCTTGATTTAGTTCATATTGATCTTTGTGGTATGATGTAACCTAATCATTATGTATTTTAGTATTCAAAGCTATGTGTTAATGATTATTTGAGAAAAATGTGGATTGTTTTCTTTGTAACAAAAGTTAATATTTTGATAACTTCAAAAGTTCAAATTAGTTTTTTGCAAACGATACTTTTAGTCATCATATCATATCTCTCCACTCGATCGATTGGTAGTTCACCAATACTAAATTCATATATTACTTAGAAGCTCACAAGATACATCAACAGATGCCTCCTCCACACACACCATAACATAATTGTGTCGTTGATGGAATGAACCATACTAGCATGGATATGGTTCATTATATGATTGATGATTCTAGACTAGCGAAGACATTTTGGGATGAAATAATGAAGACAACAATAAATTTTCTTAATACAATGCCCATATTTTCCTAATGGAGTAAAACCACATGAGGCATAATCGAATCAGAATCCATCCATTGCACACCTCAGAGTATTTGGGTGTAAATACAACATGTTTGTACCGAATAGAAAAGAAATAAGTTGGACATGAAATTAGAGAAATTCATCTTCATTGGTTACAGTGAAGAGGATCTTAGGTATAGATTGATAGATCTAAAGACCAGAATTCATACACAAACAAAGATGTTTATTTCATTGATAATAAGGAAGTTGAGAATATATTTATAATATGACATGATGTAAATAACATGCCTATTGTGAAAACAAAATCATATGCTCCCACTGATGATGATACTGATGATGGGGATGATGGTGATGATCAAACATGACCACAACCCATAGGAATAGTACAATGTATGCCCAAGTGGTATAAAAACATGATTCGAGATGAAAATTTGGATGTTGTTTTGGATATATCCATCACTATACCACATAATTGCATTAAAGCTTGACAAAAGGTAAATTTTTATTTGATGAGTAGAATTTTTGAATCTATTGAGATCTCTACTGTCTAGGAAGCCATACAGTCAAAATCTTGGAAATATGTCATGAATGTTGAGTATCAGTCAATGATGAAAAATAACACTTGAAAACTTTTTGATCTTCCACTAGGGAAGAATCCCATTGGTTATAGATGGCTATTCAAAATAAAGTACAAAGAAAATGTGATTATTGACAAGTACAAAGTGAGACTGGTAGCAAAGGTGTATGTACAATAGGAAGGAATAAACTATGAGGAGACATTTTCTCCCACAACTAAGATTAAAATGATCAAGATGATATTTTCTCTAGTTTCTCAGTTTGGTTGGAAATTCCATTAGATGGACATGAAAAGTGCCTTTCTGAATGTAGATCTATAGGAAGAAGTCTACATGACTTAACTCGAGGGTTTTGTCATACCTAGAGTAGAAACAAATGTATATAAACTCAAAAAATATTTGTATAGAATTAAAAAGGAACCCTATGCATGGTAAATCAATATTTATGAGCATCTTTTTCAACATCGATTGGTGAGATATCCATATGATCTCAATCTCTACCTCAACAAGAAATGAGGAGAGATTAAGATTTTTTTGTATATGTCGAAAATATAGTCATCACTTTGAAGCACAATGAAGATTATCCATGTAACAAAGAAATATCTTAATCAATTGTTTAACATGACATATATTGATCTCATGTACTAATGACTTGGATTGGAAGTATGGAAGAAGGGTAAACATGTACTTGTTTATCAGTTGAAATATACCAATACAATGCTTGAGAAATTTAGGATGATGGATTTCACATCGATTGATACACCCATAAAGATGGGACTTCAAATATATCATATAGATTCATCTCCTCTAGTGAATGTAACTCTCTATTGACATTTGATTGGGAGTCTCATTTACCTAACTTATACTAGATCAGATATCAATTTTGTAGTTAGCTATCTTTATCGGTTTATGCAGGAAACTAACGTTTTCCATTCGAAAGAAGTGAGTTGGATCTTGAGCTATCTAAAGGTTAATATGGACCTTAGTCTAGAGTACACATGAAGAATGATCATTTCTTCTTGATTGAATATTTAGATTCGATTATATAGGTAATATTTATGATATGAAATCCACTTTTGGATTTGTATTATTTTTGGGATCTGAATCAATATCATTAGGGAGAAAGAAATAAAATTGAATTTCTCGCTCTTCTATAGAGGCTGAATATCATGTTATAGGTGAGTTATATGCAAAGTGATATGGCTACATCACATACTTGAGGGTATTGGAGTACCATAGGAGAAATCCACTACCTTGTATGTTGAAAATGAGGATGTTCTCAAACTTTTTCACAATCCAATGTTTCATGAGATAACCAAGCATATTGAGGTATAGGTTCATTTCATATGTGAGCATGTCTTGAAACACAATATAAAACTTTATTTTTCCCAACAACCGAACAATGAGTAAATATTTTTAGGAATTCACTTGCATGTGAAAAATTTGAGTTGTTCAGAGTTCCTCTCCTCATCCCTTGAGGCAATGCAAAATCAAGGGAGAATGTTAGGTAAAACTTATTTTACTATAGATAATTTTACATTTTACCTTAGTTTATTTTTACCATTAGTAAATTAGTATTTACCATGATCATTAGTTTTCTATTGTGTAAATAGGTGGTTTATATTTGTTTTATTGTTATATGATTTTATAACCATATTTATCATATTGTATTCACATATAGTTTTTGGATTATTGTTGCACCTATGTAGCCTCCTAATTTTCTCGTACGTACATGGCTATCCAATATGTATAAATATTACAACCCTCATATGTTATGTAATATGCTTATTTCTTAGATTAATAAAACTAGATATAGGGTGCATCCTATAATACTCGCTAAAACTCCCACTCGAGACCCATGAACAACCTAGGTTAATTAGGAAAAATTATGGAATAGTTTTTTTTTCAAGGTTCAAGGAAGGCTCTCATTACAAGAATTGTATGAAAAGTACATCCCATTTCCCATAAGGTGGCCCCAAAATATATCAACTCAAGCTTATAAATACACTTTAAAATAAGGAAGGTAATTTTCCTCTTACCCACTCACATTTAATAATCTAAAATATTGAAGATGGGTTTTATCATTTTTCCCACACTCAAAAAAACCTAAACATCATTCCATTAGATAGGGGGTAAATTTCTTCCCTTTCCCCATAAGGTGGCCCCAGAGATATAAGCTTTTAAAATACCTTCTAACTCCCTATAAAACTCTTACCCAGTTATGGGCCAAGGGCCTAAAAGAAGAAAATTTTCCTCAAAACTCCCACGGGCCTTCCATTAGAGAAATTTTTCCCTAATAGCATTCTCCTATAAAACTCGGTGGAGGGCCTTGGGAGAAAAGTTGGATTCTTCGCACTTGGGCAAAAATCCAACTTTACCCCCGTCGCCCGCGAGTCCGTGGTGGGACTCTCGTGCCCAAAAGAAATTATGCCACGAGCCGAGGGACACGTGGCACATTCTAAGCCAACGCGGGGAAGCGTGTTAGTGGGGACAAACATGCATTTTTTCCCTAAGGAAAAAAAAAGTGCAAGGGATTAAAACCCACCCGCGCCTCCATCGGTGTACCACGACGCCACGTGTCGACGTTCATTAGATGCGGATCGGCAAGTCGGTGAGGAGATTTGGGAAAAGTTTCCTTTTGAAGCGTAAAGCTTCTGACACTCCGCACCTCTACCAATGCATCATGGAGACACGTGTCATCCAGCCATAGGCCGCGGGTCTGACGGGCTCATGGGGGAAAATTTGGTAATTTTTCCAAATTTTCTTATGAAGTGCTAAGGAAAAAAAATGACCGTGCCTCCGCCAATGCCTCAATAAGCCAAGTGTTAGTCAATGATTGGGTCAGGGGGATGTGGGAACACGGAGAATTTTTTTCCAAAAGAAATTTTGACTTAGAAATTTTTGTTCAAGGAAAGAAGGTTCGTAATGGCGGGGTGGTGGGAACTTCATGATTTTTGCACCCGTTGGGAAAAAAGAGAAAAAGGCAGGTTTTAACCCGCGGGTCCACCAATGAATATTTTAATAATTTAAAACTTGGCAATTAGATTATCTTTGAGCCCGAAATCAAGTAAAAACTTCAGAAGACCATAAATTTTGATTGGAAGCTCATTTTTTGGCAAACGAGGATTTTTTGGAAATCTCTCAAAGTCCTCTTTGCACAGGAAACTTAAGATTTTAATTTTGCTAAGTTTTGAAGGGTAAATTTTGAGAAAATGTTTTTCTGTCACTTAGGAAGTGAACTAGTCTACCTTTTTTTGAAAAAAATTGTTCAAATTTTCCATTGACTCTCTCTCAACATGCCCAATAGGCATGGAGGATTCTACTTGGAAGCTTTTAGGATAGATTATAAGGTTAAAAGGTTTGATTGATTTGGAATTCAAATTTATCAATTTATACAAAAAGGAGTCTACGATTTTGATTTTTCCATTTTGAAAGGTTTGATGGAAATTTCTTAAGTGTTTTAGTTTGTTTGGGGTTGTTTTGATCTTACAAGTCCAATTCGGTATTTAATTTTGTCTTTCTGATGTTACAAGGTCATTCTGTTCAATTTGCTAATTAATTTGCAGAGTTTGAAATTTATTTAACAAAGATCACATTCGAATGGGTCTATTTTCATTTATCATCTTCTAAGTTTAAAAAAAAAAATCATTCCAAAACCAATTCTAAACTATTAAGTTGATTCAAGCAAGGTATTCAAATGCCAAATTACAATTCTAATTTCTAAAACATTCATTTATAAAGAACAGAGCATTATGACTTTTCTCTATATGTATTCACTTTTTCCTCTTTCCAAAAAACTTCAAAATACATTCAACAATCATATTTCCATACCTAATAATTCCATTTGAAAAAAGCAATACAATCTTTTATTGATTCAAAAAGATACCTTTACAACTTCTTCTTTCGCTCCTAAATTTTAATATACGGAATACAATTTCTTTCTCATTCATTCAAAAAAAAAAAGACAGTATATATCTCTTTCACATTTCAAATTACATCTTTCATGATAAATACAAAACATCTTTCCATCACAAATAATATACAAGGTCATCCACTTCAAGTGGGAAAAAGGTTACAATAAGAAATAATCTCATCAAGGACTGTCAAACATGTCTTTTTCCTTTGCTCCAATACAACAACATGAAGATCCTCCATTTTCCAGTTTGATCACAACAAAGGTAGGGGAAAGCAACACTCTCCACCCAACCAAGACATCTAATGAAAAGGAGAAGCCATCCTTCTTCATTAGCCCCCGAGCCCCAACCACAATGTAATAAGAAATGTGTTTCAACTCATGGCAACAATAGGATTCCACAACACACATGCAATTTCACATTTAAAACACAACCCAAAACAAAACTGCAGTTTAAACCATAGATAAAAGACAACAAAAAACACTCAGGATTCCTCATGCAAGCCAAAGGAGCAAGAACTATGGGGATACGACTTATGCCTCCCAAAGGGGAAATAGGTATCACCACCTGATTACAACCCACCAAAGATATATTATATCAAAACCTTGACATGCCCTTATACCTCCCCCAAGTACCCCTTAGTCCTCACATTTCCTTATTCCTCCCCAACCTCTAATGGCACCCCATAACGAGTAAAGAAATGCAATCTATTTCTTTTAAGGTGGAACCCAGATCCCAACTCCCTCCAAACTTACACCTCCCAACACACTTATGCCTCCCAAAAATACCCCATACTCTCCTCCTACCATCCCTAGCAAGTCTACCCAACCAGCCAAGAATAAATCAACACATTCAAACATTCAACCATTCCTAAGTGCAAATAAAAATGAAAAGAGATCATTTCAAGAGCCAAGATCCTGCCTCTCCATGACGGAGTTTTATTCCAAGGTTCCAAAACAACAAGCTTTCCAATGCAAAACACACATCCAAGATCAACAATCTACAAGCATGTAACAGCTTCAATCTTCTCCAATTACAACTTTCATAGCCAATACAAAACATATTTCCATCACAAATAATATACAAGGTCATCCACTTCAAGTGGGAAAAAGGTTACAATAAGAAATAATCTCATCAAGGACTCCAAACATGTTTTTACTTTGTTCCCATACATCAACATGAAGATCATCCATTTTCCAGGTTTGATCACAAGAAATGCAGGGAAAGGTAATATTCTCCACCCAACCAATACATCCAATGAAAAGGAGAAGCCATCCTTCTTAATTGGCCCCGAGCCCCGACACTCATAATGCAATAAGAAATGTGTTTCAACTCATGACAACAATAGGCTTCCACAACACACATGCAATTTCACATTTAAAACACAACCAAAAACAAAACTCGGTTCGCAACCATAGATAAAAGACAACAAAAAAACACTTAGGATTGCTCATGTAAGCCAAAGGAGAAAGAACTATGGGGAAACTACTTATGCCTCCCAAAGGGGAAATGGGTATCACCACCGATTACAAAATGCCAAAAATATAGTATATCAAAACCACGACATGACCTTATGCCTCCCCCAAGTACCCCTTAGTCCTCACATTTCCTTATGCCTCCCCAACCTCTAATGGCACCCCATAATGAGTAAAGAAATGCAAGCTATTTCTTTGTAAGGTGGAACCTGATCCCAACTCCCTCCAAAATTACACCTCCCCAAAACACTTATGCCTCCCACAAAATACCCCATACTCTCCTCCTATACCATCCCTAGCGCCTACCCAACCACCAAGAATAAATCAACACATTCAAACATTCAACCATTCCTAATCGCAAATAAAAATGAAAAGAGATCATTTCAAGAGCCAAACTCCTGCCTCTCCATGATGGAGTTTTATTCCAGGTTCCAAAACAACAAGCTTTCCAATGCAAAACATAGTCCAAGATCAACAATCTACAAGCATACAACAGTCTCCAATCTTCTCCAAAAGCAAGAGCTCAAAATAGCAAAAAGAATTTGCCCCAAAATGAAGTATCCAAAAAAAGAAACAAAAACAACCCCAAAACCAAAAGGAATACAAATTTTATAGAAGAGGTGAGAGAAGAGGATGTTGTGGATCCATGTAGGATGCCACTATACGTACCCAAAATTGTGGGCATTGCGTAACAACATAACACGTGCCCCAATGATGATACAGGTCTCCTCGCAAGGTGTTCGGGATCCGAAAAAGCTCCCAAAGTATGCATTAACATACCGCATGCCCCACTTAGCCCCTGCATGCTTTATTGTTCTCTTTCCCCCTCTTTTCTTTGCATTTTTCTCTTAAGTGACAAAATCGCCGCCGCCTACGGGAAAGGTCTCGTGACCGCCGCCGAGACAGGGTGGCGGTCCCAGTAACCGCCACCCGGCGCTCAAGGCGGCGGCCCTTCACGCGTTTTCTAGAATGATTTTTAACACGACTCATGTAAATTTCAACGTTTACCAACTTTTTTCACCACCTTTGGCTTGCATTAATGATTCTGGTTCCCTGGAATAGTGTTTTGGCATTGTTTATGGTTTAAGAGATCAATTTGGTTTTTACCTTTGGTAAAAATGCTATAAATAGTTGGCTTGTGCTCAAGCAAATGGCCCCTCAAATTTGCCTCTCAATTTCTCATTTCAATAGTTTAGTCTTTCATTTTGTTTAGGATTCATAGTTTTGTTCATTGCATGCTTAGTTAGTGTTATTTTGCTATTAGAAAGCCACATATCCATCTTGTGCAAGTGTTGTCATTACTTCATGCAATCCATTAAGGTAGAACAGTTTAATTTTCAGTAGGAAGCCATTAAAGTTGCAGGTTTTGCTCATCAAACAGATAGTTTCAGGTTCTGGACGTTTTATGTTGCATGACTCGCAATAAATCCCGCTAGGAATTGCATAAGCCAAGCTCTGTACTCTTGCACTATCCCTCTCCTACTCACATTGTATTCAGTCTGTATCCTAAGCTACCTTTGTTCCAATATCTACTTTTGTTGATGCTAGCATTACATGCTTTTCTGGATCCATGTGAGCACGAAGAAATGAGAGATTACACTGAGGGGAAAAGGTCACACACCATCGGATTCGCCACTGTTTCTGCAAATCCAGGTTCTAGCTTTCAAAGTTCTAGTTAAAGCATATCAAATAGAGTAGTAAATCATTTCTTTTAGTTAATCTCATTTTTGATATTGCCAGAAGTTGTGGGGATTGATAGTTTCGAGAAACTATGATTCACTCCTCACTTCGAGGTAGGATCGAGAGCCTTTCAAATAGATTAGATAAGTTATTTCATTATTTAGAATAGATTCAAAATTACACAAGCAAGTAGCTATACTCGTTTGCTTTGTTTGTTTTAAATTTGTTATTAGTTTAGTTGTCAATTTCTAGATATATTAAATAAGTTGTTTTAATTTTGTTCAAATGAGTTTATCAAAAAATACAAAAATAGAGAAGTTATATATGTTGTAGATATACTTCACATAGTTAATTTTACTTTGCTGCAGTTAGATTTACATTGTTACTTTTGTATGACAATCATAGGACCTAGGGAACCTAGAGAATACATATTCGAGCCAAACGTGCCTCAACCCAATCTCACAAAGCAATAACCGACATAGATCAGAATCTTAGAATCCAAGTCTTCCGAACAACAACAGACTTGCAACAGATCAGCTCGCAATTGAGCGGTTAAACATAGAAGACGACCAAGCGCACACGTTTTGGTCAAATCAGCCAAACTACATAGATTACCCTAGATAAATATCCACATGACTGTAGAAGGGCTTGAAAGAGAGAAAACATTCAGTTGTGATCCTTTGGTCCCACAGCCAGACGTAGGAGATACTCTCACAGACATAGATACTAGCTTAAGAATTCAGGTTACACGAACGCCTGTGAGATACTCTGAGAAGATCGCACAACTATTAATTCTGAATATAGAGGCCGAGAAAGCATATGACTATTGGGTACTAGGGATTAGGGATTGATTCCGCACATGACCATAGCAGGTCCACAACAACCACAAGTCTACGGTTGTGACCCACAAATCCCACAACCCAACGAATCCATAGGTGAATCAGACATAGATGTTGGCTTACACACATTAGTATTCAGATCTACTCCACTTCCACCTATCATCATCGAATAGTTATCCTTGTTAGACGTAGCAGCTAATAAAGCTAAGGAGTTCTGGACTAGACCAGATAATCACCCGTAGAGTCCACCGTACCCATCATCCACCCTATGACCCTATCTGAGACATACACGAAACTATCCCAGGTCATTTTCCACGTATCCCACAACCCATAGATCGAATCATGCCGAACTCGATATTGATTAGAGCCTTCGAGCAGTCATCCTTGCTTGATCGATCTATCACACCGCCTCAGTTAGAGGGCCTTCTTTGCCTTAGATTCATAGTTTCCACTAGTGTGCATCGAAGACATAAGATTTCCTAACTAGTTTGTCTAGCATCCCACACATATTCCATCCCCACCGCTATCTCGCACGACCTCGGAGGTCGGGTGTGAGGAAGAGTTACTTATAGATTCCCATGCTCGTCATTCACTTTTCCATCGTAAAAATTGGTGAACCCAACATGAAACACTTTCTGAAACAACACTTGTTCTTCCAATTAAAAACTTTCCTTTTCCTTATTACCTCTTTTGATTTTTACATCATAACTTCACCAACAAAAATTGGTGAACCCGACCACCTTCGCTTCCTTCCCATTATTCTCATGCAGTATTCATATACCCCCCGAATATGTCGGGATTCGATGCATATGGCAGACCTCTCTTAGGTCTTGAGGCATACTACGCTCAACTGAATAGATAATCATCACCCTCACTCTCAGTATGGGGTGACAACTACTCAACTAACCAGTTGTCAACACAAACTCCACCTCCAAGGATCAGATATAGCTCATCCTTCCAAACATAGAGGAGTTGGATCAGCTCACTCAAACACAACAAATAGAGCCTTCAGGCTCGAACAATATGACATTCATAGGAGAATCTAGTTTGTCTCCTTAGGTACTACTTAGACCACAAATTAGTAGACAATCAGACCCATACCTAGTTTTAGATGATGAACATTCAGTACATTATGCCAGGAATGAACAATGCTCTCAGAGTATGTACCCACCCATAGGGAGTTTACAAACACAACCCGAGGTCTCTTTTCAAGAAAATACCTCCATGCCACTACATATAGGAAATGCCCTCGGGAAACTTGGCAGGGTAGCGATCAGTTCATAGCAGGATATCACATGCCTATACAACATCAGGATATACAACAAACGCCACTAAGGCAAAATATCGTGACTTCACCAAATGAGGTCATTTCAACTTTAGTAGAAAAATTTAGGGGGTTAGAACTTGCTCAGAAAATCACCATTCTCAATTCATACGGCAGGAAATTCTAATCCTCCACACCATCCTAGCCAAGTATAACTCCTCACAGGAATAGGCATGTTGGGCATGCTTCCTCAACTAGAACCACCATTTCTAACACCACTTCGATACCTCCCGGTCTAGTACAAAATAATCCATTCTTGGACAATACCCCTTCATACTTAAACATGTAGTCCAAATCACCACAAGGGGATATGTTCTCCTCTCCCAGACATGTTTTCTCAAACATAAGGGTTTCCTTATGCCCCTGCTAATGCATACACTATGCCAAGTCAACAACCCATTCCACCGTCACTCCTCAAAGAAGTAGCACCATCAATGGTCGAAACCTATGTGATAGGGACTTATTCAGAATACTTGAAAGAGCCCTTAGATTTCACCATACGAAGCGTCATGCTTCCAAGACCTCTTCCCGATTTTCCCAAATACAAAGGTGAGGGAGATCCAAATGCACATATCAAGGCTTACGCCACAGCCATTCGAGAACTACTCCCTTGGGATGGGGTTGTCGCTAAAATATTCCCCAAAACCTTGGAAGGCATCACTCTCGATTGGTATTATAGAATACCTGAGGCTTCCATCCATTCGTTTAAACAACTCGTTTCAGAGTTCATTAAGGCATTTGACATGAATAAACTATTAAGAACAGGAATCAGGGAATTCTTGCACATTAAGTAGGAACACAATGAATCTATCACTCATTTCATCCAGAGGTGGCATACAGTTCTTTATTCTTCATCCAGTGCTCCAAATATGGACCAAATGGAATTATGTGATTTATTCCTTCATTCTCTCAGCAGAGAAGTAAAGGAAGAAGTCCAGAAGTTCCCACTAAGGACTTACGATGAAGTACTTGAGAGCGCTCTCTCGAATAGATCAAGCAGCAATAGATAGTGGTCGTAAGACATATGGAACAAATGGGAGGTTAATCACCTCCAACCAGAATACTACAACTTATCCTACTACCACAAATGCGTCAATCAAGGACCTAAAATCCTTAATAAAAATCATGAAGTGACAACAGATGGAGTAATTGATCAGATTAAAAAGGTAAATGTTGTGAATACTCCACCGCTAATAAACAACCAACGAAACAACAACTTTACCCCAACAATCAATGTAGTGGATTTTAATCATCCACAACAACAACAACAACAATGGTGAAACCCTACACAGGGTCCAAGCCAAAACTCAACTAGGATATCAAAACCAAAACCAAAACCAAAAATAGCAAATGCAAAACTTTAATCCTAATAGGCAACGGTTTGATCAGAGTTTTGGGCCACAATATACACCAAGCCAACAAACTAGGAATTACAATCCTAACTCGTATTGTGGTTTCCACAAAATTCGGGCCATGACACTAGAACGTGCCATGACTACAATAAATTCATGCAACATTTGCCAGAGGAACAAAGACAACTTTTCATAGATATGTTCTTGGCAGATCCTGCATCACCAACACCAAATAATTTTACAGGGGCAGTTTCCCCTCAAAATGCACCCCTCAAGATCTTTAATGATCCGCTCCCAAATCACAATAACAACAGGTTAAATCCAAATGGGACAAATAAGGGCATAATGATAGGAAACAATGATCATGAATCCTCAACTTCACTAAATCCATTAGTTGCACCACAATTAGGAAGTCAACCACGACCCAAGATAGTCAGGTTTAGTGGAGTTAGACGCCGAACTACCCGTGGAAGCTGTAACAAGGACACAAGAGTATTCCTCTCAGCCAAGTCCAAGTTACCTACCAGAGACAGATAACATCCAACAAATATTAGTAAAACCCATAGGTGCCTATGATTTAATTAGTGATCTAACAAAAACCTTCTCGCCCATTTCCTTTTGGACTTACTAAGAACTCTCCTACCTACAGGATGCTCTTTTAGAGAGGCATTAGGTTTAGGTCATTTAATTAACATCACTCCACCTCCCAAAACACAAAAACCATATAGACTTTGATATCCACCCTCCGGGCAGCCGATAGGGATACCGAGTTTATATTCAAAATAAACAAAATGCCAATAGACGCTAAGATTGCACGCCGAGGTGATCCAGCCTTACATTTGCAAGTATGGGTTTATAACAATTATGTGAAACGTGCTGATGGTTGACGATGGGGCAGCAGTTAACATAGTCCCCTTCTCTTTCCTTCAAAAGCTAGGGTATGGAGAAATGAATTGTTCCACGACTCGAAATACACTAAGAGGCTATGATAGCCTTAAATCCACGTCAATTGGAACTATAATACTACTGGTCACCTTAGGACCCAAAACAATCCTGACTGAGTTTTATATCATAGATTGGGAAACCAACTATAATATGATCCTTGGCCGACCATGGATACACCGTATGAAGGAAATTCCTTCTACGTTATTTCAAGAAGTAAGATTCTTGCACTTAGGAAAGATATTCGTAGCCAAAGGTGATCCAAAACCATTCGATATACACCGGCTGACTTAAAGAAAAGACTAGGTGTTCACTCGGAGTTTGAACTCCCAACAAACCAACTTAATAAACCCACCGACATAAAAACCGGAAGAAAAGTTGGTACCTACAACAGATCTTGAGACTATGAGCCTAGTCAAGATGATCCCAACCCTCAAGGATGAGGCTAACATTGTAGAAACAATGTATCATTAGGAACTACTACAAAAATTGTTGAATTACTAGAACAAGATCTACCAATGTTCCTACCATTTGATTCTGTAGGCATGGGATATACCCTAGGTGTTGGTTCTCTTCCAGCAGAGGATCTCTGCATGGTGGAAGTAGAAGATGTTAACACAACAAATATCCCAATGTCCATATTCCCAGCTAAATATTGGACTCTCCATTTCGATGGAGCTAAATGTCATTACGGAGTTGGGGCAGGTGTAATTATTACTTCTCCCGAGGGAAAAATCCTACCATTTGCCTTTAAACTAAATTTCGAATGTACAAACAACAACGCTGAGTATGAAGCCCTCCTCCTTGGCCTCATCTTAGCTAAGAGGATCGGTGTTAATAACATCAGGGTGTTAGGAGACTCACAATTGGTAGCAAACCAAGTCTCTGAGATGTATGAAACCAGAGCCGAGCACTTACAGCTCTACAAAATAGTTGTATTGAATTTAAGCAAGGAGTTTGACTTCATATCAATTGAAGCAATCCCGCGAGAACAAAATCTTCTCACCGATTCAATAAAGCAACCTCAACGTCACGCTTCACTCCAAATAGTGAGTTGGAAGATACCCATTTCATGGTATCCCTTCGTACCGAACCATTGGTGAAAAAAATGTCAAACCCTCTTTTAACAAATAGAAATGAGAACAAATCTACTATCCTAGATCACATTGATAGTGATACAACCACTCTGAATTACTTAAATGCCTATGCAGCGTTACATCTCACCCATCACGTGATAGATTTGTCCTTAATCCCGCATTCATCTTCCTACTTCGGAAATCCCATGACAGAGCTTCCCCCACAAAAGGAACTCAACATATACATAGTAGAAAATGGAGACGATCTGGAATTACCTCCATCCCCACCTGAGTTTGAAGAAGGTAATGCTTCTTTAATCGAAGAAACAATTGATATTAACATCGGAACGAAGATGAACCAAGGATATTGAAGTTAGGATCCTCGTTAACTCCATCAGAAGTAGAAATACACACTTGAATCCTCAAGGAACATCAGAAGGATTTTGCATTTAATTATAAAGAAATGATAGGGGTTGCACCACACACATTACGGTACATAACCTCGTCACTAAATCAGACGCAAAGCCGATTAAACAAAAATCGAGACCAATGAAACCCAAGGTAGCTCTCATGGTGAAAGAGGAGGTAATAAAACTCCTCCAAGTAGGATTCATCAAACCAGTCGATTACTCTTAGTGGGTATCTAATATCGTTCCCATTCTCAAAAAGAATGGGAAGATACGCATCTACATAGACTTCCGAGACATTAACAAGGCGTGTCCTAAGGATGACTTCCCATTACCATCCATAGATGTCATTGTTAATGCGACAGCTGGGTTTGAGATTTTGTCTTTCATGGATGGATTCTCGGGATACAATCAAATCAGAATATCCGAACAAGACCAAGCTAAAACCACATTTATAACTCCTTGGGGAACCTATTGCTATGTTATTATGCCATTCGGTCTCAAGAACGCTGGCGCTACATACCAGTGGGCTATGACATATATATTTCATGATCTTATTCATAAAATTGTGGAATCCTACATAGATGACTTGTTGGCCAAGGCCAAGAAGCATTGTGACCATCCGGAAGTACTTCCGCATCATTCTTTCACGTCTAATAGAATACGGAGTCACGCTAAATCCAAAAAAATGCATCTTTGGTGTAACAGAGGGAAGCTCCTAGGTTACATTATATCATCACGTGGGATCGATGTTGACCTAACCAAAATTAGGGCTGTTCTCGAAATGGTCCCACCTTCGGATGAATATGGAATCAGGTCATTTCTCGGAAAGCTTGGTGCAATCCGAGATTCATCCTGACTTAAGTTTCTCCATTCATCCAATCAACAATTTACTCAAGAAAGATTATAGTATTGATTGGACCGAAGACTGCAATGAAGCTTTCGATGCAGTTAAGCGTTTCTTGTTATCACCACCTACGCTAATGCCACCTAAGCTAGATCACCCGTTAATTTTATATTCGCGAGCTACCAATGTCTCGCTAGCCTGTATGCTGGCTCAAGAAGATGATGACAAGAGAGAATGCATGATCTATTTCATTAGCCAAACGTTGCTCGACTATGAAACACATTACACACAAGTAGAATGAGAATGCCTTGCCATAGTCTTTGCAACCAAACGCTTAAGACATTACATGCTAAATCAAGAAACAAGGGTCATTGTAAAAACAAACCATTTACGAACCTTCCTCACGCAAGGGTCCTTGTCTAAAAAGGCTGGACTTTATAACCTTAATGGGTGAATTCAAATTAACATTTGTAAATTAGAAGTCCGTTAAGGGACAAATCATTGCATGGATTGGTTAGGCGACAACCCACTGTACGGATGCAATCTAGTAGATCTGGAATTTTCTGATGAATGCATATACTACATCGAAACCCAACCTCCTATCTCTGAGTGTCCTTGGTATACTGATATTATTAATTATATCATGGACCATACGTATCCAGAAGGTGGTACACCATAATAAAGAAGGTAGTTACGCATTATCGTAGCTAAATACGTCATTATAGAGAAAGTGCTCTATCATAAATCGTTCGATGGAATGCTTCTAAGATGTGTCGACACAGAAGAATCCAAGAAGATTCTCCATGAATCTCACGGTGGAATGTTGGAGGCCACTTCGGTGGACATGCCACCGCTCATAAAATACATCGGATGGGCTATTTCTAGCCTACTCTAGAACACGATGCAATAGAGTTTGTACAAAGGTGTCATAAGTGCCAAGAATTCTCCCACGAGATCCACATGCCGACACAAGCTCTACAACCAATCGCTACTCCATGGCCCTTTTCTACGTGGGGCCTAGATTTGATAGGGAAATTCTCTCCCTCATCTACAGATGGCCATAACTTCATAATCACGGCCACCGAGTATTTTACTAAGTGGGTAGAGGCTATGCCTCTTACTACTATACTGGGTTATGTAATCGCCAAGTTCATTTTGAACCAAATCATTTGCAGGTACGATGTCCCGCAAATCATTATCTTAGATAATGGGACTTCTTTTAAGAATGAAAAAGTTTGTGAATTGTGCAATAAATTTAAAATAAGCCATCATACAACCCTCCTCAGTATTACCCTCAAGCCAACGGACAGTCAAGCGACAAACAAAACATTAAAATTCATTCTTCTTAAAATGGTGAAAGAAAACAAACGAGATTGGCATTTGAAGTTATATCCGGCCTTGTGGGCCCACCGAACCTCAATAAGAACACCAACAGAGTGACTCCTTTCTCGCTAGTATTCGGGGCAGAAGCAGTTCTCCCGCTTGAGGTTGAAATACCCAATCTCCGTATCTCATTACAAGGGATTTTGGATGAAGACGCTTACAGAGAAGCACGTCTCTCCCAACTAGAAATCCTAGATGAAGCTAGGTTAGATGTTGAATAATGGCACAAAATCTATGCTGACCGGATGTGCCGGCAATATAACAAGAAGGTCTATGAACGAGACATATATGAAGGTGATCTAGTTCTAAGGCTAGACAATTGGATCGATAAAAAGACCGGTGAAGGAAGGAAGTTCCGGCCCAAATGGTTGGGCCCATACCGAGTCATGAAGGACTATGGAAATGGTGCATATCTTTTATGTACACTAGAAGGTGAGGAATTTGGTGAAACATTCAATTCCCTACACCTTAAACGATTCTATGCTTAAACAATCAGCACTATCCGTATAATTATATCTACATTGCATCTTCATATAGTTAGGATCATTTTGTCCGCTTGTTTCGTATAATTTTGTAATCAAGGAATTTATCCTCAAATCAATTCATTACAAACTTATGATGGTATTAGCATAAACAATCTAATCATACTTCTTCATTTCATATCATTATCACTTGTTTTGGAATCATTTCATCAAATAAATCTAGATATGACAAAGTCTTAACAGTAACCATACCAAGATATGCGGGTTTGTTCTCACTTTTGGTTTCTTCCTAGGATAGGTGTCTTGCTTATGGTCTGTTCTAGAAGCTTCATCGTGTCACATCATTCCCGTATGTATATCTCTTTGGAAGTAAGAACATACTGACATTTTGCTCAAGTAAACAAGTCAAATATAGATCAAATAGAAAATTTTAATTTTACACATTTCCTTGCCCCACCAACCTTTAGTGATGAGCTTGCATCTCTTACTAATGACGTAGGGTTGGGAAAGGATGGGAATGCCCTTACTCGCCTATGCCTTGTCCATGGTGATAAACCCACGCTTCTTACTAGTAGCATGGGGCAAGGTGTAGGGGGTCCTCTTGACAAATAAACGTTAAAGGTCATAAGAAAACAATTTAAGTCTTGAAATCTTGAGTCAAAAACAAATGAATCAGATGTCCAAAATTCCAAGAGAGTTCAAAACCCTAAAACCCAAATTTTGTCTACCATGTGGCCATCTATGGATCTAAGTCTAGATAAACCGCAAAGCAAGTTACATCCCAAACTATGGAGTCACTTGAGTAGAGTAGGCTTGTAGCATCCTAATTTGGTTCCATCAAAGCTTTGTTTCTCTCTCATCACTACCATTTCAACACATTTCATAACTTGTGCCCTTTCTAGCTCTCGGTGATGAGCCCTCACATCTTACTAGTTGCGTGGAGTTAGGAATGGGGAAAGTTTATCTACTCATCATATCGACTTATCTTCACCACTTTGCCAAAAACAGATATGAAGTATCAAAATTGCTTATAAAACTAAAATTCAAAATCACATTGTGTTTGCATTATCATATATTAAAGCATCATGAAATACAAAAAGAAAAGTTAACATTTGTATCATTTGTTCTCCATTGCATACACTAAAAAGCATATAAGCATAGTATCATAGTTTACATGTGGAAACAAAAACAAATTCATAATACCAAGACTACGATCCATATATATATATATATATATATATATATATATAAAATGGTCAAAATTCCTGTACAATGCCATCATGCGCTAAGCATGGTCAAAACGCTCAAAGAGCCCGGAAATACAAAAACATCATACAACAATCTAAGAGAGCCAAGTGGCTTCTCAACCCCTATGAGATCCCTCTGAGGGTGCACGCCCATGCCTAGGACTCGCTATGCTGGTGCTCTGAGTGCATAGAGGGCTCACGATCCCAAGGGGCAGTTGCGGTCTCGCCATGAGAATGACTCCTCATCAGGCACTCTACTGTCATATACCTGCCATTCTCAAGTCACGAAGGGTAGATACCATCTCGGCCACATGCCGCCAAGGGAAAAGATGTTGGTATGTTTTCCAGGTGCCAAGGCTCCCCGCATCCACAGACAGCTCGCACGGGTCTTCTCCATAGGGATCATCAGGGTATCGGTGCATACTCGGTGAATCAGGTCTCGCCACTCATCGACAGTCTTTGCAAGCAAAGGAGAAAACAGATTAGAAATAATCAAGAGATAAAAACAAGTGTAAACAAAAGGAGAGATAGCAATTAAGGCAATCCTAACTCAAAGAAAACATTAAAAAGAAGGAAGATAACTTACTCGGATCGTCGTGCCTCAAGAGGGATCCCTAGGGTCAAGCACTTACTATGGATGCCACCGCCGACCGAGGTACTCCTCCCGTGGCCGGGGCAACATATCTTCCTTCTACGGACTCATCCTCCCCACCAAGGCCCTGAGAGAGTGGCTCCTCTGAAACCAGAGTCACCCTCTCGCACTCTGCTCCACCCTCTCTGCCTGCATGATATCCTGAGTATCATGCCACTCAGGATCACTATCCTCCTCTCCACCCGACTCGCTGACCTCAGCCTTGTCTCCTCCTCCGTCTCCCCCCTGTGAACTCCTCAGACTTGGAGTCTATGTCAATAGGGTCGTCACCGCTGCGTGGGAAAGACCATGAGGCAATGAAGTAAGGGTTCCTGAGGATCACCGGCTCTCCCTCGAGCACGTACTACCCGCCTAGCCGTGCAATAGGAACACCAAGAGTAACAACTGTCCAACCCCGGCCTCTAGGACCTCCCCTGGCCTCTCGAACTGATCTATATACTGGCACCACCAGGGGAAGCATACCCATGTAAGGTAGGCCAAACTGCTGAGGAACTCGGCCAAAGGATGTATCTCCACCCTCCCTACCCTGTCAACAAGTTGCCCTGTGGTGGAGTAGGAAATCAAAGTAAGAGCCTCCTCACCCCATAAACCTGCCATGGCCTGATACGGTGTGGCCTCCATGTCATCAATGGTTAGGGAAGCAATCTGGCCATCCCAGTGAGGTGCTCGAGCACACCATGTCTATCCATCTGCTCTATCCATCTCCAGCTGCCTCTCAGCCTCCTGGGATCCGCACTCTGCACTCTCACATAGGGGATGAAACGCTCATAGACTCTCATCATGAACCGGGGTCGGATGGCTCAAATATAAAATTAACTTTGTAAATGGACCACCTGTTGACAAATCATGGTAGGTAGTCCCAAGTATGTCGGCTCCCCAGGCGTAAATCTGGCCATGTCCCTCAATCTGTGCAATGATGGGGGACCAACAATATAATAGAGTGTCTCCTCCCTTGTCCCCGATCAATCTCAAGGCAAGGATCCCCATAATGGCCTAACGAATCAAGGGGATGGGTAGGCTAGGAATAGATTGGACCCTCACCCCCTTCTTCGAACCAGTGGAGATAACTAGCATCTCCCATGTAAGAGGCCCACTGTGCTTCTCCGAGCCTCGTGAACATGCTTTGTCCTCAAGAGTAAGTCGTCTCCTAATGATCGGGACCCCAAGGATACGGTAAACATCCTCCAAAGTAATGGTCCACTCAACTCGGACCCCTAGTAATCGGAAGATGTTAAGTCAAATTGCATCCCAATATGAAAATAAGTCACAAAGTATGTGGTCAACGGTGCAACATGTGGAACCCATGATATATGTAGTATACCGGCCCTCTGAAGAGTGTCCTCCTCATCCTGCGAAAGGGCATCTAATACTGCTGGGAGCCAGTCACACTCTCTCTCTTGACTCCATCGAATGTACTCCTCCCTTTCCCTTTCTTATACATCCAAAAACACACAAAACATAGCAAGTTAGCATCCAAATGACATTAGAAAAATCATGAAAACACATAAGAATGCTAAAAATACAAAATTAACTTCAAAAAGGTGTTGTTTGTACATTCTGTGAGGGACCGCCACCCTGAGAAGGGCGGTGGTTCTGTAATCATCACCTTAAAGGCAGCAGTCTTGTAACTACCACCCCTAATCGGGGGTGGCGGTTGTGTAACCGCCACCCACCTGTTCAAGGCGGCAGTCGTGTCTTGAAAACCCACCGAAAATTAGAGTCATGTGCCCTAAAAATGCCTAAAAATGCAAAAAAATGACTATTTTGACTAAAACAAAGCCTGCCATACTAAGTAGGCTTTGTTTTAGTCAAAATAGTCATTTTTTTGCATTTTTAGGCATTTTTAGGCACATGACCTCGCATGGGTTTTTCGAGGACATGACCGCCACCCGAATAGTGGCGGCGGTTGACCGACCGCCTTGCACAGCATGAAGCGGTCCCAGTAACTGCCTGCCCCGCTCGGGGTGCGATCTGAACGCATTTTACAGAATGATCTTTTAACGCGACTCATGTAAATTTCAACGTTTACCAGCTTTTTTCACCGCCTTTGGCTTGCATTAATGATTCTGGTTCCCTGGAATAGTGTTTTGGCATTGTTTATGGTTTAAGAGATCAATTTGGTTTTTACCTTTGGGTAAATGCAAATGCTATAAATAGTTGGCTTGTGCTCAAGCAAATGGCCCCTCAAATTTGCCTCTCAATTTCTCATTTCAATAGTTTAGTCTTTCATTTTGTTTAGGATTCATAGTTTTGTTCATTGCATGCTTAGTTAGTGTTATTTTGCTATTAGAAAGCCACATATCCATCTTGTGCAAGTGTTGTCATTACTTCATGCAATCCATTGAAGTAGAATAGTTTAATTTTCAGTAGGAAGCCATTAAAGTTGTAGGTTTTGCTCATCAAACAGGATAGTTTCAGGTTCTAGGACATTTTATGTTGCATGACTCATAATAAATCCCGCTAGGAATTGCATAAGCCAAGCTCTGTACTCTTGCGTTATCCCTCTCCTACTCGGGTGTATTCGGTTTGCATCCTAAGTTGCCTTTGTTCCAATATCTACTTTTGTTGATGCTAACATTACACACTTTTCTAGATCCACGTGAGCACAAAGAAATGAGAAGATTACACTTTGGGGGAAAAGGTCACACACCATCGGATTCGCCACTGCATTACTGCAGAAATCCGTGTTCTAAATTGTCAAAGTTCTAGTTAAAGCATATCAAATAGAGTAGTCAATCATTTCTTTTTAGTTAATCTCATTTTCGATATTGCCAGGGAAGCTGTGGGGATTGATAGTTTCTGAGAAACTATGATTCACTCCTCACTTCTGAGGTAGGATTAAGAGTCTTTCAAATAGATTAGATCAGTTATTTCATTATTTAGAATAGATTCACAATTGCACAGGCAAGTAGCTATACTCGGTTGCTTTGTTTGTTTTAAATTCGTTATTAGTTTAGTTGTCAATTTCTAGATATATTAAATAAGTTGCTCTTTCAATTTCGTTTCAAATAGTTCATCAGAAAAATACAAAAATAGAGAAGTTATATATGCTATAGATATACTTCACATAGTTAATTTTACTTTGTTGCAGTTTGATTTACATTGTTGCTTTTGTATGACAATCACGGGACCTAGGGAACCCAGAGAATACATATTCGAGCCAATCGTGCCTCAACCCAATCTCGTCACAGCAATAACCGACATAGATTAGAATCTTAGAATCTTAGTCTTCCGAACAATAGTAGACTTACAATATATCAGCTTGCGCTTAAGAAGGTTAAACGTAGAAGACGACCAAGCGCACATGTTTTGGTCAAATCAGCCAAACTACAGATTACCCTAGATAAATATCCACATGACTGTAGAAGGGCTTGAAAGAGAGCAAACGTTTGGTTGTGATCCTTTGGTCCCACAACCAGATGCAGGAGATACTCTCACAGACATAGATACTAGCTTAAGAATTCAGGTTGCATGAACGCCTGTGAGATACTCTGAGAAGATCACACAACTATTAATTCTAAATATAGAGGCCGAGAAAGCATATGACTATTGGGTACTAGGGATTAGGGACTGATTCCGCACATGACCATAGCAGTCTCAGCAACAACCACGAGTCTACGGTTGCGACCCACAAATCCCACAACCCAACGAATCCATAGGTGAATCAGACATAGATGCTTTGGCTTACGCACATTAGTATTCAGATCTACTCCACTTCCACCTATCATCATTGAACAGTTATCCTTGTTAGACATAGCAGCTAATAAAGCTAAGGAGTTCTGGACTAGACCAGACAATCACCCGTAGAGTCCACTGTACCCGTCATCCACCCTATAACCCTATCTCGAGACATACACGAAACTATCCCAGGTCATTTTCCATGTATCCCACACCCATAAATTGGATCACACGAGCTCGATATTGATTGGAGCCTTCGAGCAGCCATCCTTGCCGATCGATCTATCACACCACCAGGTTCGGAGTTAGGAAGGCCTTCTTTGCCTTAGATTCGTAGTTTCACTAGTGTGCATTGAAGACATAATTTTTTCTAACTATTTTGTCTGCATCCCACATGTATTCCATCCCCTCTAGCTGTCTTGCACGACCTCGGGAGGTCGGGTGTGAGGAAGATTTACTTGTAGATTCCCATGCTCGCTTGTAACTTTTCCATTGTACAACCACATTACACATCCTCAACCCCAACACCCAAGTCAACTTTATTCTCCAATGCATAATAATTAGGTGGGTGAATAATATGACAAGTTTACTTACACTCTCCAAAACAAGCCTACACCCCAAAGGACTGAAATTAAAATTATGAAAGAAAGTGAAATTAAAACATACAACTTGACTTACACAAAATGCATAGTGAAAGTCTTAAATTAACTCTCCAACCATAGGTAAGGTTGGTATATAAATTTAATAGGTGTGGGACAAGTCTAACTTGTCCCACAAGCCTCCAAAATTAGCCTCAAGGACAAATTCGAATTTCAAAGAAGGTGGAGTGTTTCACACTCCAAAAAATTTAACTTACACATCTCTTACAACACTTAAACCAAGAGCCAAAAACTCTATTAATTACATTCTCATGAATTTACTTAACAACATGATTACTCACAATATTTACACACCATTTAATAAATAATGAAAGGGGTCAATGCACCACTAAATAAACACATGCAAACATTAAACAAAGGAACCAAATAAAAGAAAACATAAATCCCTTGGTCACATTTGAAGGGGATCCCCATGGGAATCCCTAACAACTAACAAACACACACAAACAATTACAAGTTACCATGGTGACCTTGTTGAATTCATCTAGAATTCCAATGTGGTTGGTCTCCAATCCCCGATGTTTATTGTGATATATTTTAACCTGAAAAACACAAATACCTCCTTCGGCCTCGTGGCCATATCAGAACATCCAAATGAATATAAATATAATTTCAAAATCATCAATATATATATGAATCACAACAATCATCAAGACAATCTACAATATCACTTACAATTTCATCAACAACTATATCATCATCAATTTTAATTCAATTTTCTCGGTCTACTCAATGTATCCAAATATCACATGTCCTAACAACATCCATATATATATATATATATATATATATATATATATATATATATATATATATATATATATATATAACCATGTCCAACAACATGTTAACATCTATATAAAATGTCTCCAATAAACATCATGCATCATATATGAATCAAAGTCAACAATAACCCATGATCTAACATCTAACATCATACTAAATCAAAACTATAACAATGTCCATAATATAGTCAGTAGTATCAGATCAATAAAAAAGGTGTCAAAGGAAAGTGGGCACTACATCCCCCTCCCCTTAGAATCGAATTATTCCTGGAATTCACTTGGAAAAGATGTGGAAACTAAACTCATAACAATGTAGCATCCTCCCAAGTGGTTGTTGTCTCATCATATCTGTCCCACTACACCCGGACCTGATCAATCTCTCTACCTCGAAGGCCTAGGGTCCTGCACTCTATAATGCGGATGGGCTCCACCATCACCTACCCTTGATCCTGCACCTGCAATGATGTCCAATCTAGCACATGAGAAGGGTCTGCAACATATCTCCTAAGTACTGAAACATGAAACACATCATGAATGTGAGAAAAGCTAGGTGGTAATGCTAGACAGTAGGCCAAAGGGCCAATATGCTCCAAGATCTCAAAAGGACCAATGAATCTAGGAGCTAACTTAGAACCTTTTCCATAACGGATAGGGATCTTATGTGGCTTGACATGAAGGAACACCTTCATGCCCACATCAAAACTATGGTCGGTCCTATGTTGATGCGTACTTCTTCTTCCTATCTTGTGCCTCTTATAGTCTCTGTCTAATCATAACCACCTGCTGCTCCATGTCCTGTAACAAAGCTAGTCCAAGAGAAACCTGTCCTCTAACCTGTCCCAACTAAGAGGTGTCCTGCACTCTCTACCATACAAAGCTTGAAAAGGAGCCATGCCTATAGAACTTTGAAAACTATTATTGTAGGAAAACTCCACCAAGTACAGGTACTCCTCCCATCTAGATTGATGATCCATAACATACATCCTAAGCATATCCTCTAAGATCTTATTCACCCGCTTAGTCTGTCCATCTATCTCGGGGTGATATGTTATGCTGAAATTGATCCTCATCCCGAGGGCATGCTACATGGTAGTCCAAAAATGGGAAGTATACAAAGGATCACGGTCACAAATAATATTCCACGAGAATCCCATGTAGTCCTCACAATCTCATCCATATATACTCATGTACTACACTAGCTATATAAGTGGTCTTCACTGGAGAAAAGTGAGCCACTTTTGTCAATTTATCCACCGTGACCATGATGGCATCATGGTGATATCTCGACATCGGTATCCCAACAATGAAGTCCATGGAAATGGTGTCCCACTTCCACTAGTATAACATGAGGAAAGAGAAGGCCAACTGGATGTTGATGCTCAACCTTCACTTTCTAGGCACTCTAAACAACGTGACACAAATTAAGCCATGTCTCTATGAAGTCCTCTCTAGTGATACAACTATCTCAAGGTAGCATGCATCTTCTTCACCCCGTGGATGGGCTAAATAGGGTGCACAATGTGCCTCTGTCAAGATGTCCTACCTCAAGCCTCCATCTCTGGGGACATAAATCTGACCTCTACCCTAAGAAGTCCATCTTCCTCTAATGAGAAACCATCAAACTTCCCTCAAGGGGTATCTGAGACTCGATCTCTACTCTAGCTGCAATGTAGAAGTCATGAGGGAGTCTGTATGAATCCTTCTCCACAAATATGTGCTCACTGAGGTGGCCATAACCACATGTCTCTGTCTACTAAGGGCATGTATGTAACCACATTCTCCTTCCCCTTCACATGCTCTATCTTCATATCATACTCACAAAGAAACTCCATCCAATGCCTTACTTGGAGAGTGTTGAGATTAGGTTGTGTGAGAGGTGGCGAAGACTCAAGTGATTTGTCCTGAGTGTGAATCTCCGACCAAGAAGAAAGTGTCTCCAATGAACCAAGGTGTGAACCACTATTACAAGCTCAAGATCATGAGTTGGATAATTGAGCTCATAATCTTTGAGTTTGTGAGACTCAAAAGCAACTACTATGCCCTCCTGCATCAACACACCTCCAAGCCCTACTAAAGAAGCATCCATGCAAATGAAAAACTCACCCTATGGATCCAACACTGCAAGAATAGGTGTTTTCATGAGGCATTCCTTTAGTGTCCTGAAGGCTTGCTCACATCTATCTAACCAAAACAAACTTCTTCCCTTTCTGCTGAAGGGAAGTGATGGGGTGCACAATCCGAGAGAAATCTTGAACAAATCTCCTATAATATCCTGTTAAGCCCATGAAGTTGCACACCTCTATCACACTAGTGGGTGCTTTCCAATCCATAATAGCTCAAATCTTGGAAGGATCAATAATGATGATACCTTCCCCAGAAATGATGTGGCCTAGATACTACACCTCTTTCTAAAAGAATGCACACTTCTCCAAGTTCCCATAAAGTTTTTGCTCACGAAGACACTAAAGAACTTGGCGAAGGTGCCCCTCATGCTCCTCACGCGTACGTGAGTAAATCAAAATGTCATCAAGGAAGATGAGCATGAAGTGATCTAAGAAGGTCCTAAATACCCCATTCATCAAACTCATAAACACTGGGGGCATTGGTCAAGCCAAAAGGTACCACTGTGAACTCATAGTGGCCATATCTCGTATGGAAGGTGGTCTTATGAATATCCACCTCCAAAATCCTCAATGATGGTAGCCTAGACTTAAGGTCTATCTTAGAGAAAATGTGGCTCCCTTCATCTGATCAAACAAATCATCAATGCGCGGAAGGGGATAATGATTCTTGATCATTACTTTGTTCAATTGGCGGTAATCGATACACAACCGCAAGGATCCATCCTTCTTCTTTACAAAAATCACTCAAGTGCACCCTAAGGGGATACACTAGGAAAAATTAGGCCTTTCTCCAGAAGGCCCTCAAGTTGTAACTTGAGCTCACAGAGCTCAGGGGTAGTCATCCGATAAGGTGCTCGTGAGATAGGCTCTACTCCCGAACCAGATCTATATGAAAATCTATCTCACGTGGGGGTGGTAACCCCGGTAGCTCCCCTAGAAAGACATCAGAAAACTCTCTCAAAATGGGATGGTCATCTAGCGATGGTCCACTAGACCCATCCTCTGATCGGTCACTAATTGTGATAAAAAACATCTGACAACCCTTCACACACCGCTTAAGTTGCATAGCGAGATGGTGTGAATAGAAATGGGTCTCTTGACCCAACTATAGTTGCCTCAACTCCTAGATCATCTATACAAGATATGATCTTGTGGTAATAATCCACTCTGGCTCTATGTGTAGATAACCAATCCATACCCAAGATGACTCCATAAGAGCCCAACAGAAGGATACGAAGATCCAAGGTAGTGGTAAAAGGTCCCAAATCTACTACACACTCCTTAACTAAGGAGTTCTAAAGAGATCTTAGCTCAAAATCCATCTCAACATCCTAATTATGACCTACCTAACTTCACCATAGCCTACATCTCTACTAATAATGATGGTGCAATAAAAGAATCAAAGAACCATAATCAAATAAAATGGTGGTAGGAACACCACCAATGCTACCTGTGGTCTCAATCACGGTACTCTAATGGTCATCCTGGTGGTTCTCAACCACTGTGCATAGATCCGATGACTATGCCCTAAGTCACCAATGGTAGGCTCTGAGATCTTGTGTCTTACCCTTGTTATTAGGGTTCTATGGGCAGTCTCTCCAAAAGTGTCCAACAACACCACATCCAAAAAACCACCTCGATCCTCTCCCATGAGTAACAAGCTCCATTCGGTGCCCTAGAGGGTTGTGTTGTGGATCATGATGATGACCCGATGGTGGACTTATGGTCTCTACTAGGTGATCTCCTCTTGGACCGAGCTCTAGGTACTCCTCGTGTCCTAGTGGGACCCCTAGGAGGAGGCCCCATACTCGACCCCTCTGTGCATCAAATCTCTGTGGAGGTCTGTAAGGTGGTCGGAGGCATGTTGCCATGCTATTACTACTTGTGGTCTAAAAGATGACTATGATGAGCCCTATCCACCATGAGGAGGAGGAGATGACCCCCTCGATCTGTTGTCCTACATCTACTGGATGCGGCTCCGACTCGGTCTCTAGCCTGTTGGGTCTTCCCCCGAGTCTCCTCTACTATATAGGCCTTCTCAATGGCCTCAAAATGTCTGTGGGAAATGGATCCAACCACACCTCCAATGTCTAGATTCAGGCCCCGAGATGAACCTATGGATCCACACCTTCTCATCCTGCATGTACTCAACATACTGGAGTAGGTCCAAAATCTACTCTCATACTCAACTACTGTAAGAGATGCTGTCGGAGGTCATGAAACTCATCGATCCTCTGTTGTATGAACCTCCATGACAAATATCTACTCCTAACCACTCCTCAAAGAGCTCCTAGGTGACCAAATTTGAATCAATGTGGAGATTCTGCTCCTCGGTCCTCCACCAAACACCAGCTCCATCCCTCAGAAGATGGATCGCAACACAGCTTTTCATGTTTCTAGAACAAGGGCACAGCTTGAAGCACCCACTCAAGCTCACCAACTAGGCCTCTTCCTAAAAACCACCTGTGTCACCCAAATAGTGTGATGGCCGAAGCTTTAGGATCTCCCTGATATGGTCTACAGTGGTGGTCTGGCAACCCCTAGGCCTCTCTGCATGCCCATCTCTAAGCCTAGGGCTCCGAGACCTATCTTTGTGCCCTAAAACCCATTCTCCCTATCCCCTCTCGGTGACTCTACTCTGGCTGACTCCACATGGGAGTTATCTACTCTGTGATCATCACTATGTCGAGAAGGTGCCCGAGCCTCATCTGATGGCTCTCTATCATGTCTAGCAGTACGTGCTCCCACGGACCCTTTGCGTAAGGTGACATTAACGTCCTGGAGTGTCTGTAAAATATGGTAGGATGGCTGCTACAACATGATCCGGTGGTGGAAATCCTAAGTCTATGTGAAAATACCCCTCATCTTGTCTACGCCTCTTGCACAAACCAAAATGAGGAGTTAGTTCATTATTCTAGGTTTCATTTAGTTTTCCATGTTTACTAAGATATGTAATTTCCAAACAAAGTTGTTTTCTAAGTTTAAAAGTGTGCTAGGTTTAAAGTTCATGTCTCAAGTTTTCTAGTGTGCCCAAGGGTCCAAGATTTGAACCCATGGCTCTGATACCAAGTGTAATGCCCGCTAAAACTCCCACTCGAGACCCAGGAACAACCTAGGTTAGTTAGAAAAATTATGGAATAATTTTTTTGTTCAAGGTGAGACTACAAACAAGCCTCAAAGCAACAATTGACACAAGGAAGTACATCAAGGTCAATCATGTTAAGAAGATAAGGTTTTCCATTGGAACAACATATAAAAGACCACATTACAATTAGTGGGTATAATTAACCAAGTATAGTTTAAATTTCCTTTAGGTGTTAATTTAATAATCAGATTAAATTAACACTAGGGTTAAATATTTCTTAATTACACTTAGAGGGCTACAGGGGCCAAAACAATAAAACAAGGCTCTCATTACAAGGGGGTAGGAAAAACATTCCTTTCCCCATAAGGTGGCCCCAAAATGGTCAACTCATGCTTTTAGAAATACACTTTGAAAATAAGGAAGGTAATTTTCCTCTTACCCACTCACATGCTGACCTAAAAGATTCAAGATTGTTTTTATCATATTTTTCCCACACTCAAAAAATCCTAAACACCATTCCATTAGATAGGAAATTTCTTCCCCTTTCCATAGAGATATAAGGAAGTCCTTCTAACTCCCTATAAAACTCAAGTTATGGGCTGGCGGGCCTTGGGAAGAAAATTTTTCCCAAAGGCGGGCTGCGGGCCTAGGGGAGAAATTTTTCCCCAAGGGCGTTCCCTTCAGGTTTGGCGTGGTCAGGGGGAGGAAAGTTGGATTCTTGGCACTTGGGGTGAAAATAAACTTACCCCCACGCCCATGAGTCCATGGTGGGACTCCATGCCTCGAAAATGAAATTATACCCTCGGGCCGCAAGGGACACATGGCACATTCTAAGCCAACGTGGGAAGCGGGTTAGTGGGGACAAACAGGAATTTTTTCCTTAAGGATTAAAAAGGCACAAGGGATTAAAACCCACCCACGCCTCCACCGGTGTATCATGATGCCATGTGTCAGATGTTCATTGGATGTGGATCGGTGGGTCGGCAGGGAGATTTGGGAAAAGTTTCCTTTTGAAGCGTAAAGCTTCCGACACTCCACGCCTCCACCGATGCGTCGTGGAGACATGTGTCATCCAACCATTGGCCACGGGTCTGCAGGCCTGGGGAAAATTTGGGAATTTTGCCAAATTTTATTTTAGTGCTAAGGTAAAAAAGGATCCGCCTCTCCTGAAATACCTCAATAAGCCACGTGTCAATCAATGATTAGCTGCGGGGATGCGGGGCCATGAGAAATTTTTTCCAAAAGAAATTTTTGGACTTAGAAATTTTTTTTCAAGGAAAGAAGGTTCGGGCCGGTGGGGCAGCGGGGAACTTCATGATTTTTGCACCCTTTGGGAAAAAGTGAAAAAGGCAGGTTTTAACCCGTGGGTCTCAAATGAATATTTTAATAATTTTAAATTTGACAATTAGATTATTTTTGAGCCCAAAATGAAGTAAAAACTTTAGAAGGCCATAAATTTTGATTGGAAGCTCGGTTTTTGGCAAACAAGGACTTTTTGGAAAGCTCTCAAAGTCCTCTTTGCATAGGAAACTCAAGATTTTAATTTTGATAAGTTTTGAAGGGTAAATTTTGAGAAAATGTTTTTCTGTCACTTAGGAAGTGAACTGGTCTTCCTTTTTTAACTTATAAATTTTGTTCAAATTTTCCATTAACTCTCTCTCAACATGCCCAACAGGCATGGAGGATTTTACTTGGAAGATTTTAGGATAGATTGCAAGGTTAAAAGGTTTGATTGATTTGCAATTCAAATTTATCAATTTTATACAACAAGGAGTCTACAATTTTGCTTTTCCCATTTTGAAAGGTTTGATGGAAATTTCTTAAGTGTTTTAGTTCATTTGGGGTCATTTTGATCTTACAAGTCCAATTCGGTATTTAATTTTTTCTTTTTGATGTTGCAGGGTCATTCTATTCAATTTGCTAATTAATTTACAGAGTTTGAAATTTATCTAACAGAGATCAATTCAATGGGTCTATTTTCATTTATCATCTTCTAAGTTTTAAAAAAATTCATTCCAAAACCAATTCTAACCTATTAAGTTGATTCAAGCAAGGTATTCAAATGCCAAATTACAATTCTAATTTCTAAAACATTCATTTCTAAAGAACAAAGCATTATGACATTTCTCCATACGTATTCACTTTTTCCTCTTTCCAACAAAACTTCAAAATACATTCAACAATCAGATTTCAATACCTGATAATGCCATTTGAGAAAAGTAATACAATCTTTTATTGATTCAAAAATATACCTTTACAACTTCTTCTTTCATTCCTAAATTTCAATATACAAATACAATTTCTTTCTCATTCATTCAAAAAAAAAGAAAACAGAGTATATCTCTTTCACATTTCAAATTACAACTTTCATATCCAATACAAAACATCTTTCCATCACAAATAATATACAAGGTCATCCACTTCAAGTGGAAAAAGGTTACAATAAGAAATAATCTCATCAAGGACTGTCAAACTTCTTTTTTTCTTTGCTCCAGTACAACAACATGAAGATCCTCCATTTTCCAGTTTGATCACAACAAAGGCAAGGGAAAGGCAATGCTCTCCACCCAACCAAGACATCCAATGAAAAGGAGAAGCCATCCTTCTTCATTGCCCCGAGCCCAACCACAATGTAATAAGAAATGTGTTTCAACTCATGGAAACAATAGGCTTCCACAACACACATGCAATTTCACATTTAAAACATAGTCCAAAAAAAAACTACAGTTCGCAACCACAGATAAAAGACAACAAACAACACTCAGGCTTCCTCATGCAAGCCAAAGGAGCAAGAACTATGGGGGATGCTACTTATGCCTCCCAAAGGGGAAATGGGTATCACCACCTGATTACAAACCACCAAAAATATAGTATATCAAAACCCTGACATGCCCTTATGCCTCCCCCAAGTACCCCTTATTCCTCACATTTCCTTATGCCTCCCAACCTCTTATGGCACCCCATAATGAGTAAAGAAATGCAAGCTATTTCTTTGTAAGGTGGAACCCAAATCCCAACTCCCTCCACACTTATACCTCCCAAAACACTTATGCCTCCCAAAAAATACCCCATAGTCTCCTCCTACACCATCCCTAGGTAGTCTACCCAACCAACCAATGATAAAACAACACATTCAAACATTCAACCATTCCTAAGTGCAAAGAAAAATGAAAAGAGATCATTTCAAGAGCCAAGCTCCTACCTCTCCATGATGGAGTTTTATTCCAAGGTTCCAAAACAACAAGCTTTCCAATGCAAAACATAGTCCAAGATCAATAATCTACAAGCATGCAATAGTCTCCAATCTTCTCCAAAAGCAAGAGCTCAAAACAGCAAAAGAATTCACCCCAAAATGAAGTATGCAAAAAAGAAAAAAACAACCCCAAAACAAGGTAAGGAATTCAAATTTTATAGAAGAGGGAAGAGAAGAGGATGAGGTGGATCCATGTAGGATGCCACATCACACATCCTCAACCCCAACACCCAAGTCAACTTCATTCTCCAATGCATAATAATTAGGTGGGTGAATAATATGACAATTTACTTACACACTCCAAAACAAGCCCACACCCCAAAGGACTGAAATTAAAAATATGTAAGAAAGTGCAATTAAAACATACAACTTGACTTACAAAAATGCATAATGAAAGTCTAAATTTAACTCTCCAACCATAGGTAAGGTTGGTATATAAATTTAAGAGGTGTGGGACAAGTCTAACTTGTCCCACAAGCCTCCAAAATCAGCCTCCAAGGACAAATTCGAATTTCAAAGAAGGTGGAGTGTTTCACACTCCAAAAATTAACTTACACATCTCTTACAACACTTAAACCAAGAGCCAACAACTCTATTAATTACATTCTCATGACCCATTTACTTAATTAACTTAACAACATGATTACTCACAATATTTACACACCATTTAATAAATAATGAAAGGGGTCAATGCACCACTAAATAAACACATGCAAACATTAAACAAAGGAACCAAATAAAAGAAAACATAAATCCCTTGGTCACATTCGAAGGGGATCCCCCCATGGGAATCCCTAACAACTAACAAACACACAAAAAATTACAAGTTTCCATGGTGACCTTGTTGAATTCATCTAGAATTCCAATGTGGTTGGTCTCCAATCCCCCGATGTTTATTGTGATATATTTTAACCTGCAAAACACAAATACCTCCTTTGGCCTCGTGGCCATATCAAAACATCCAAATGAATATAAATATAATTTCAAAATCATCAATATATATATATATATATATATATATATATATATATATATATATATATATATATATATATATATATGAATCACAAAATCATCAAGACAATCAACAATATCACTTACAATTTCATCAACAACTATATCATCATCAATTTTAATTCAATTTTCTTGGTCTACTCAATATATCCAAATATCACATGTCCTCCATATATATATATATATATATATATATATATATATATATATATATATATATATATATAACCATGTCAAAAAGCATGTTAACATCTATATAAAATGTCTCCAATAAACATCATGCATCATATATGAATCAAATTCAACAATAACCCATGATCGGATCAATAAGAAAAGGTTACGAATGAAAGTGGGCACTACACATCCCTCTTTCCTCGTATGCATACCTATGTTTTTATCCTTTAGTTTACTAATAATTTGATTAAGGGGTTTTATAGGTTTCTAGGGTTTTTAACTTTATTGTATTTCATCATAGGGTATTTGAGGTTGTGTAAATAAGAGGGACGCAAAACAATTATCATTTCTAGACAAGCGAAACACCCAAAAAGTTTTAGAGTCCAACTTTTCCCCGTAGGAAACTATACAATGCATGTATTGAACCATACATTTCATGCCTAGGGATATATATTTCATATAATCATGTACCTACATGTTCTTCAATTTCATAATCTTCTATGTAGAATTCAAAGCTCTAGATTTCCCTGTTCCACTACCTTCCACACTCAAATCACTCTAGAATAATATTGAACAACTAAGTATATCTCTTCTTTGGAATTTTTAACTAGTTTCTTGTCATTTATCAATAATTTAGTTCATTTCAAGTTGGAATCTATTATTATATAGTCATATTTAATATATGTTGTCAATTAATTCAATTAGAGCAATCTACTTGTTGCTAACCCTTATTACCATCTTAGTTGTTATACATTCTATAACACCTTCATAAAAATTAAATAGGAATAAGAAAGATTATAACCTACTAGTGCACGATCAACCATTAGTAATCTAGGAAAAGGGGTATTTAATTGTCTTAGTCATTGAAGAAATAATAAACCAATAATGTATTTTTCCTCCATGTATCTAGTGTACATGTCTTTGCTAAATCGATTTGTCTATGTGTCATGTTCTCTAATTCCTACAATCATTTTCATGTTGAATTGTAATTTTTGTGTTAATTTAATGGAATGTAATATATATTAATTGCATTCATAAATTATATATCTCATGTGGCATAACCATGGTTTCACCAAAAAAAGAGATCCATGTTACATGTGATATCATAACCAAACTTTTGTTTCTATAACGTCCAAGCCACAAGAAATGATGAGGACAATGAACCCATGAAATTATGGTGATTTTTCATATGTTACATCGAGAAAGAGTGTAACTAAGGCCTTGTAATTCCTTGATACTACATGTATTTTTAGTGCTCTCTTATTGATAAGAAAATGTTCCCAATGTTATCCATCGATATAGCCTATAATTGTAGAATTTTTTTGATAGATAATAATTTGGAAAAAGGCTCCAAAGGACCAATTACAAAAATATATTACAATAAGTTTCAAATGATACTTAATATCTATCAAAAAAACCCAACAAAAAAGAAAACAGGGTAGGATCAACGGGAAAAATTGATCCACAAAAAGCCTAGCCAAAACCAACAAAAACAACTAAACAAAAACCACCAGTTAGCACAAAGGCCACAAAAGGACCTATTTATTCCTGGACCTGGTACGAGAGCTTGGCCCAGCTCCTTCCACGCCACCCACATAGTTGTCTTCCTCCTCAGAGGATGAAATGAACAACTGTCTCTTTTTAACTGTAACACTCGCCACCAAACCTTGAAGGGTATCCACCCTATTCTCCAAAGCTCTGATCTCCCCGTTCGACCTCTGCACTCCCCTAAGAAAATTTTTGTTCTGAGCATTTTACTTGGGTTATAGATTCTTCCAAGGCTTCTAATTTACTAGCCAAAAAAACAAAAACTGAATCTTTCTCCCCTTCTTCCACCTTCTCACCAGCTAAATCGACACTACATTTAGCTCCTTCACAACCCTCTCCTTGATTTTCAAAAGTTTTTCTCGATCACCAATGGAATGTAATCTTCCCAATCACTACCCAGATGCCCACTGACCCCCTTAGTATTCAAAATAGGTTTTCCATCTCTAACCAACAACATAATTAAACCTTGATGCAAAATCAGCTCATTTTTCTTCTCTTTAAATTTTTTAACTGAGGCACTCAGAGAGTTGAAAATATAAAATGGAATACTAATCTTTTTATTTCACCTAAAATGGTTTAGCACATAAGATGTTGAGAATGTACCTTCCTGTATCTGCCATCCAACGTAATATATTTCATAAGATGAAAACAAACCTCTAGCCCACCGACTTGGTAAAGAGTTACAAGCAATTCCATCCTCCATAAAACAAATTCTTTCCTCATTTTCCAAGAAAATATGTACCTCTTCCTGAAGATGAGATCTATCCTTAAAAACTTTGCTACCTTCACAATCCATTTTTGTTACATTACCAATTAAATCTTCAGACACTAAAAAACTTACCCCTCTCATCGAAACCAGACCCTTATTCCAAGACAGAGCAAACTCTCGTGAAATAACATCATCCGAACCCCTCAAACTTTGAATAAAAAAGGAAATACCACCCTCTTTGAACAGATCCCAAATAAAAGCATCTCGTTGCAGATAGGAAGAGGATGACGGCTCCACCCTAACCCTAGCACCCCCATCTTTGTCTACCTTCTAAAAAAGGGAAGCAGATATGTACTGAGAACTCTTAACTAGGCATTTTAAAAGCTAGCTACCACCCACAGTAGTTGGACTAATGATTTGAAAGTATAAATACACCGGTGATGAATTTATTTCTCAGATCACAACACTCCCAAACTCAAGCATGAATCCTCCTTTCTACATAAATTTTGTCCTTTGTACTTTGTGGTAACCCTCCCTCATCCCACCACCATTTTTTATGATTAGCTAAAATACCAAAATTAGCTAATGTGTCCAGCACATTCATTTGCTTCCCAAAACACGTGCTTAAACATAATATCTTCAAAACTTGACATTATAGATTTTGCATCCCTTATAATGGGATCTATATTAATATGATGTCTTACCTTACCATTCATTACATTAATAATATATTGGGAATATCCTTCCACATAAATATTTTTGATATGTAAGGACTTTGCCCAATGTAACCCAATTAACATAGCATAGGCCTCTATGCATAGTTATTAGATTTATTACCAATGGCCTCAACATAAGCAACCACCATCTTACCAATTTCATTTCTGATAATTCCCCCAACCGCTGCTAACCCCAAACTCCCCTTAGCAGCACCATCAAAATTTAACTTCAGCCACCCATCAGAAGGAGTAGTCCATTTTGCACTTCTTCTCTCCATAATCTTAGCCATAGAAGAATTCTTCACAATTATTCCTAAAGAAAGAATAATTTCCTACTCATGGTAAGGCAATCCCCTTTCTCCTTAATCTTTACTATAGAAAGATTATTTCTCAAAGCTCCTAGAATATCATTTCCCACCCTATCAGGGTTTTTTTTTTCTCTAAAAATTCTACTATTCCGTTCAAGCCAAATTCCCCACAAAAATGAGGTGAAACCAAACTCTAGGCCTTAGACAGATTCAAGGAAACAAAAGGACTAACTCATTGTTCATACCAGTAAGAAAAAGTCTCCGGTAAGAACCACACTATTTGAAATAATTTCAAAATATGAGCCATAACTTTCTGGGAGAAAGGACAATGCATAAAAAGATGTTGAACCGATTCATTATTCTTTTTGCATAAAACACATCAATTTGGAATCATCATACCTCTTCTCTTGCAAGATTATCAATAGTTAAAACCTTGTTCTAAATAGCATGCCATAAAAACAAATTGACTTTAGGGATAAGATCTTTATCCCAAATATTTTTCCACACAACTTGTGGAGGAGGGAAATTCCTAGCAATAACATACCCTAACTTTACCGTATATCTGCCATCCCTTGTCATAGACCAAAACATCTCATCCTCCCTCGACCCACCCTCTTAAATTTTGATTTAAATATGCAAACCCAAAGTGATCCACCATATCCCTTATCCAAGGAGCTTGACTAGCCAAAGGGGCATCAATAACCACCAATCTTCCCAGAACTTATTTTTTGACCCATTACCAATTAGCCATTTACGGCCTTTTAACAAAATATCCCTACATTTACCTAGACCATTCCAAAAAGATCCTTTAGTAGCACATCATTAGAGACAAAAGTTACCTGATTAGCCATTAAGTACTTTGACTTTAGAATTATGACCCATAAACCTTGCTCATGCTCCAACCACCACCCAATTTTGGCCATAAGAGCTAAATTCATACTTTTTATATCTTTCAACCCCAAACCCCCAACTCCCTTTGGAAGGGTAACTTTATCCCAAGCCACCAAAGGAAGTCTATCTTTAGATTCCGTTCTAGACCATAGAAACCTACATTGGATCTTAGTAATAATGTGTTTAATCTTTGCAGGCATTAGAAACATAGACATAAGATAAACCACCATACTTTGGAGACAACTCTGCAGCAGTTGAAGCTTACCTGCTTGAGAAAGAAAAGTTCCTTTCCAAGTTGAAAACTTCTTTTGAAACCTCAAAATAAGGGGATTCCAACATTCCATCTGCATTCTACCTCTAAAAATAGCATTCCAAGATAAGTACATGGCAACTCTTGTATAGAACACACCAAAATATCCGCAATTCTGGTTTGGATTTCCATATCCACATTGAAAAATAGAACAAAGATTTTCCTAAAATTTATGAGCTGACCCATAACTTCCTCAAAATCCTGTACAACTTCTTTAAAACCTAGAGCCTCCATCTGGGTTGCATTTCCCAAAAGGAAAGTGTCATCCACGAATTGCTGTAATATTATAGGATCAATACCATTAGAAATGATTAAACCATGCAATTTGTTTTTCTGTTTATAGTCCACACAAAGTCTACTCAAAGTTTCTGCCACAATGATATAAAGGAAAGGAGAAAGGGGATCACCCGCCTCAGACCCCTCCCTAAAGAAAATAAACCCTTTGCCTTCCCATTAACTAAAATAGAAAATTTAGGAGTAGAAATGCATTCCATAATGATATTTATAAAATGCCAATGAAAACCCAATTTTCCCAAAATAATTTTCAGGAATCTCCATGAATTTTTTCATAGGCTTTGTTCATGTCAATTTTAAGCATCATAGCAGCCCTTTTAGAAACTTCAACCGAGTGAACCACCTCATGAATAGTTATCACACTATCCAGAATCTGTCTTCCTTCCACAAAAGCTCCTTGATTTTCTGAAATAAAGTGTTCCAACAAACCTTTTAATCTTGAAGATATAATCTTTGTTATTATCTTATACACCGTATTACACAGGCTTATAGGATGATAATCCAACACTTTCTTCCCCCCTTGCACCTTAGGAACAAGAGCAATGAAAGTTGTATTAACTTCCTTCAATAATTTTCCACTTTCAAAAAATTCCTGAACAACTTCTTCCACATCCTTATGAATAATATCCCAAAAGGATTGGAAAAACAAAGCAGGAAAACCATCTGGGCCCGAGATTTATCCCCATCAAGGTCAAAAACAACAGTTGCAATTTCCTCGAAGACGACATTTTTATCAGCTATGTATTTTCCTGATGAGAAATAATAGTTTCAAAAAGATTTGCAATGTCACTTTCCTTACCCAAATCAGGATCCTTATCAGCTGAAAGTAGATGAGAGAAAAATCTAACAAATTCCTGAGAAACTTCACCCTGATTACTTACCAACAAACCCCTCTCATCCTCAATTTCCCCAATAGAATTTCTGTTCTTATGCACGGAAGAGAGATGAAAAAACTTTGTATTCATGTCTCCCTCCTTTAACCATTGCACCCTAGAATTTTGTTTCCAATAGGCCTCCTCTTTAGCTTCCAAATTATGATACTCAGACAATAGAGATTTCTCCTTATCTTTCAACTCTATAGTCAAACCAAAAGACTCCACCTCTTCCTCCATCCCTTTTAAAGCTTCACTAATCTCATATTTTTGAGCAAAAATGTTACCAAAAGTCTCTTTATTCCAAACCTTCAACCTAGACTTTAAGAGTTTCAATTTTTCCACAAGTTTAAACATCGGATTACCTCTAACATTACTTTTCCAACTCATCCTTACCTCTTCCTCAAGACCAGGATGTTGAAGCCACATCTTAAAGAACCTAAAAGGTCTTCCACCTACCTCATTGTTTAGTCCAGTTTGAAGGCTAATAGGACTATGATCCGAACTAATTCGAGGAAGAGCCACCACAAACCCAGCTAAATTTTGAAACCAAGACAAATTTATAAAAAACCTATCCAACCTGATTTGAATCAAATCATCCCCCAATCTCTTGTTTGACCAAGTGAAGAGGGATCCTCTTAATTCAATATCCACCAAATTACAGGAAGTTATAAAGTCAGCAAAATCCTCCATACTATCACTATAAACCCCTGACCCTCCTTTTTTATCTTCCATAAATAGAGGAGTATTAAAATCCCCACCAATTAACCAATTTAACTCATTATACTGACTATGAAAAAGACTAATATCAACCCAAATATTTCTTCTTCCCAACACCAATTTGGAGCATAAATATTAGAGCAAATCCACTCAGAACCATCCAGTTTCTCTTTAAACAAAATAGCAACATGATTCTGAGAACAAAACAACAACTTACCTTCTCTATCAACAGGATTCCAGAAAGTTACCACACCCCCTAAAGCACCCACCAACGACGCACTTTGAATCTCAGATCTAAACCAAACTCTATTCTTCACCTCCTTCATTTTATCAATAGACATCTTTGTTTCTTGAATTAAAAGGATATCAGGCTTATTCTTCTTTCTAAAAGAGGAAAAATATTATGTTTATTAGGGTTATTTAGCCCCCTTATATTCCATGAGATGACCTTCATTTCAATTTATTTGGATAAATACTCTCCTCAATGGATCGTTGTCTTCCTAAATCAATTTCCTTTGCTGCAGCTTTCTCCCTCCTATCCCTATTTGTCAAATTTCTTTTTTTTGCTGGAATCTTCCCATAATCTGCTTTACCTTTGTCTTGTTTTTGAGAACTTCTTGTATTAAACCTTTTTTCTTCCCTTTCCATCTTAGATTTTATAAATTGAAAGAACAAGGAACTTCTTCCATATGGAACGTCATTTTCTCCTCCTGAGCGTCCAACATACTTAAAAGCTACTTTACTGGAATTTGCGGAACACTTATGCCCCCACTAAAATCCTGATCTTCCAAACCCAAATCTTCCTCATTCAAACCTCCTTTTGATACTAATATTTTTCTCCTTCCTCCTTTGAATCCCTACCCTCCAATACATTTTCATTACTAACTTGAAAATCATTTTTTTTTTCACCTTCCTGTTCCTTTTCCTTATCTTCCAACAAATGAAATTTGTTTAAAGAAACAAAATTTTGCTATAAAGAACTATCCCCTTCCATCCTAGATTCCTTTTCTTTTTTTCATACATCTACTTCCCTTTCTTACCCTCCTTACACTGCCTTTTCTCGTGTCCCATCCTCCTACATTTATGGCAGAACAACGGAGAGGCTTCATATTCTACCTTCTGAATCCACTCACCAAACTTAGATTTAAGAAGAATTTATTTTCTTAATAATTTCCCCACAGGAACAGTAACACAAAAATGAGTGTACATTAATCTTGTTCTTACCCTTGTAATAGGGTCAAAAACCACCAACGACCCTAATGCATTTGCTATAAGCTTGTTAAAATTTCATTTTCCCAGAACTCCATAGGAAAACCTAGAAGCTTAACCCACACAGAAACTCATCTGGTTTCTCCTTAAATGGATCAAATCCAGGAATCCATTTTTGGATCAAAAGACTTGATCTACCCATAAACCATGGACCACCAAGAAAATATTTTTGACAATCCTCCTGGTTTGAGAGGTTTATAATAAAAAACCCATTCACATATGAAGCAATTTCAAGTGATCCCTTCAGATTCCACTTTCTTTTTTCCCATTCATGAAACCATTCTACATTTAGCCTTGATCCATAAAATTTACCAACCAAGGCATACTCCATCCTAGATCTAGCCCGATCTGCTAACCCATCTGGGATATCAAGACTAATCAACCCATCTTTTTCCCCAGCCATAATGTTTTTGTTCAGAGGATGATTCACAACATCCTTTCTATGGCCCAGAATCTTGTCGGCCCATGAGATAGGTGAAGACAACTTACCTCCTTCTTGTGCCATACCTGGGACCCCTACCCGATGTCCCTCGATCCGTGGATCACATGTGTCCTGCGATAGTTCCCACTCTCCTAGTTTTTGAAAATCCCGCTCCCGCTCCATATAATTGTAGAATTTTCATGTTGCACGTAATTTTTATTTCATGTGTATATGTAGATGATGATCACTTAACTAGTGATTATAGCTACTATAAATTAGCTTTGATTAATTGGATCGTACATTTGTCCTTGATATTTTTAATCTTTAGTGAAAATTATTGAAATAATTAGTGTTATGACTTGTGATATGGTGGTAATTAAAATAAGGCTTGTCTTATTGTTTTCATAGTTTACTAGTTGTGTAATGGCATATAAATGGTATTTACATAGTAAATCATGATCAAGTAGTAGTAGAAATATATTTTTAGTGTATTTTTATTCTCGATGTGTTGGTAGATCTAGGTGCATCAATAGGTTGTTAACGAGTAAATAATTTGTTTTATGTTTGGGGAACCAATGTATAGTTTTTATTTCTCTCTAGTCATACTTGATTTAACAAATAATCTACTTAGTGGCGTTCAAAAGTGAGAAAAATAGGCATTTGATATAGGATTATAGTTATACACATAGATGATTGATTTTTATTTATCGTTAGTAACACAAGTGAGAGAGGCCAAACATTCGTAGTATCAATCATATATGAGTTATCTAAATATTTCCAAGGAATCATAGACTTGAACAAAGAGTGGAAAATAGAATCATCATTGTTGAAAATTAAAATTAAATGTTTACAAACGTTCTTCTATCATATCTTGTACATCTTTGTCACTATTGTAGTAAATTATTATTATGGCATCCTACTACTACAAATTAAAACAATAATTGTAGGTTTGGATGTATTTGAGTTCTTTCTCTACTTTTTAATCTAATTGTATTTATTGATTGGACATTAGTTTTTATTTTTTTGTTCATGATCGTTCTTGATTTGATATATTTTTTGTAATTTTTCCATGTTGTTTTGTTTTTCTCGTTAGTTGTACACGTTCTTGCTCCAATTATTTATTTATGAGCCTTATTTTTATAACTATTCACATGATAGATTTTGTTGTAGTAATTTATCTTGTTGTGATTGCATGAATACTTCACTATCATTTGTTTTTCTTGACTTTCTCACCTCATAGAAGTGTAACTTATTATTGGAAATGAGGTATGTTGGAAGTGCAATAGCTAGAACTCTTAAGATGTGGATTTTCAAAATGTTAATACTTAAAAGGACCATCATGTATTGTAATGGTGTACTCATGTCCATCATGTATGAATGCACCCATAGAGTTTAGATGGTATTACTTCCATATAATGACTCCAAGGTTGACATAATATAATATTAGAATGGAGGGTTATCAATAATATGGAAGGTGGTGGGAATTATTTTGGGCTTGAATAAAACATATAATGTCTTTTGTTTTCATTATAGGTCATGTAATATTGTCAAATCATTTGATAACAATATATAATTGTCAAATATAACCCATATGAATGCACGTTTATTGTAGCAAAGATCTAGGAATAATACTCAAGGTTGATCCATTATTGATTAGTACCCTCTTGATTAAGAAGATTTGAATCCAAATTGTGGCAAATAATAGTTGATATTGGTTCTGACATACTTAGGAGGTAAATCCATATATTCGAAGGTGATGGTATTGGTAATTTTCTTGAATGTATTCATAATAAAAGCAAAATAAGTGGGTTTTGGTTCGTTATGTGAAAGAGTAGTATAATTCTATAATGCCTCATATAAGATATTATTGTACATGGTTGATCTCTTTAATAAATAAAAATAATATTTTTGTTGGATTATTTCATAGTTAATCCAATATATCATAACCCTTTGATTGATTAGCTCACCGAGTGAGGGGAGTAAGAAGTGGTTGAAAGGTAGGTTAATCTTTCCTATCTTGTATATAACACATCAAGTACTAATTCCACTATAAGTTGAAGATGAATAAGGGGGATATGATGGTAGTTAGTACAATTGTGAGATTGAGGAGAGGGAAAGGAAAAAAACTTGTTTACAAGATATTTTGTGCTTAGTAGGTGATAAGAATTTCCTTAAACTGAATTTTATTGGAATTAAAAATAGAGGAGAGAATTGGATCAAGGATTTGGCATGACTTGTTCATCATTGATATATGAGAATGCCTTGATAATTTTAGAGTAGTAATATTGGTATGAGCCTAATGAAAAGTAGGAATGGATTTTAGTGCAGATTATGCTCAAGAGAAAAATCCTAAAGAAAGATAGTGTTTGTAGTTGAACACCCATTTTGATATCATATTCAATACTAGAATAAAATGGTTAAATGGGTTTTATTGATAGTATATTTTCTATAGAATTTATCCTAAATTAAGTGTTTTATAAATATTAAATATTGATTAAGATTAGAATCTAGAAAGGATGCATATTCAAATTACAACGATTAAGCGATCACACACACACACACACACACACATGTATGTATTTATGTATGTATGTGTATATGTATATGTGTATATATATGTATGTATGTATGTATGTATGTATATACACACACACATATACATACATATATACATATACATATTATACACACACACACACACACACACACACACACACACACACACACACACACACACACACACACACACACACACACACACACACACGATTAAGTAAGGAACATGTTAAATATAGTAAAATAACAAGAGGATAGTGAGCTTGTATTTCCATGTGCTTTTATGATTGATATAGATTTAAAAATAGGAGAAACATGAAAGAATATTGATATAGATGGTGTCTTTGAAACTAGAACTTTTTCTCATCAAGGGAAACATTGTGTAATAGGGATATAAATGCTAATTTATCTTATCATATGTTGCCTAGACTTATCCTACTATCAAAAATTGATATGTGACTACATGACCCCTTGCGAATGCTAAGTGTGTTGCTCTCTATATTATTTAGGATTCAAAATATGTAATTAAATTGATGAAATTATTCTTCTTCTCTTGAAACTCTAGCTTCCTTGAATGGATTGTAAAAAGGCGTCGAGTAGTTAGGGTTAAGTGATAATCATCATGCCTATGTAGCACTACTTTGAAGAGGATTCAAACCCATTTAGTTCTCTACCTAATGTAAATGTAATTCAAACTTTTATCTACATCCATATAATTAGAATTTGGCTCATTGAAACTTGATAATACTATATTTGACATATACTTGAGTGTTTTTACTTTATAAGACTTGTTCTTGACGTAGTTTAAAGTGCTTCATAACTACATAAAGGTTTCTCATCATATATGATCTTGATATAGAGAAGAATAAGCAAATTTTATAGATGTTTTGATGGTGAAGACCAAGTGGAAGAACCCAAGTTACCAGTAGTAAATGAGTGGCTTTGATTTGTATCTATATTTATACTAATCCAAGGGTAATGTTTCACACTAAGGTTGACCTTTAGGGAAATATTGAATCATAAAAATATATTAATTTACAGATCTTATCATTAGAAGGATAAGGAAATGATCACATATAAGGAGACATGACTGAAGTAGATCTTATCCCTTCTAGATTATTTTAATAGGGTTTAGTGCTAAAAATAATGTTCTAGAGAAGTTTTTACGGAGGTGTAAGGTGTTTATGACTAATAGGAGTGTTCCGTAGATGATTGAGCAATAAAATGAGGTATTTTGACCCATTGCAAGCCTTAAAATAAGATATGATATGATAGTGAGTTTGACATCATTTTATGCACACACATTATTTACAAGGGATATAAGCCAAAACCAACCTTACTAAATGCCCAAATGACCAAATTTGGCGTCTATAGGTGTCAAAATAGTGATGCCACTACCATCGTCTACATACATGGGTTCTAACGTGTTTCAAAGAAATTATCCATTTAATTTATCCTGGCCGTATGATTCCCATAACAATTATACATTTCCACTTTTTTAGCATGTTCCTAACCCAAAATTGGAGTAGTTGAATTTGTATTTTGGGACAGATTTGGACTTGGGTTGCTTGAAGATATCATGTGACCAAGATGTGAATTGTTTGATTATGGTTGTGTTTGTAGATTAGCCAAATTCATCATGATATATGTATATTGCATAATGAATTCTTCATTCATTTTGTTCAAGTTGTCAATGACCACAACCAAATCTTTTTTTCCATAATTCATACATCCGCCTACAATTTGTACACTAATCTAAAAAAATTAAATTGAATTTTTTTGACTCCATCTCTTCCTTGTTAAGCATTCTTCATGGAGTGATAGGTTGTTTGCTTTGATTCCTTGCCACACAACAAATTTGATTGTGTAGGATATGATTTTCTACTTTGACCAAACTTTGACCAAATGCATTAAGGTAATATCAACCTTACAACCGAAAACATTGGAATTAGATGATATATACTTTTTTGAGCTTTCTAAAAGGAAAAGAAATCATAATAACTATAAACATCTTGGTTTTTGGAAAAAAAAACATAAAAAATCAATAATTGTTGTAAAATAGATCACAAAATGATATGATTTGGCTCTCAAATTCCTTAATTAACTCTCCAAATTCATAAAATAATTACAAATATTTTCAAGATACAACCTATTTTTTGTCAAAATCAAAGATGTGATACCACTTGTATGGAAATTACTTGGATAGCTAATCAAAATAAGAGTAGAAGAACTCCAAATGATGGAAGTAAGAGAAAAATATTGTAAATATATGACTAAATGACTTTGAGGGGGAAACCTCAATAACCATACAATAAGGATATAATACTCAAATATGTTCAAGTACTAACAATTACATGTTATAATTCCCTACTTGGGCTATATATGTACTTCATAATAACATAGAGGCTGCTCATAGTGTATGATCTTGAAATAGAGAAGAATAAGGAATTTTTCTTGATGTTTTTATGGTGAAGACCAATTGGATGAACCCAAGTCAAAAATGAGTAAATGAGTGGATTTGATTTGTATCTATATTTATACTACTCCAAGGGTAATGTTTCACACTAAGGCCGACCTTTAGGGAAATATCAAATCATAAAAAGTTATTAATTTACAAATATGATTGTTAGAAGACTAAGGGAATGATCACCTACAAGGACACATGATCAGAATTATATATCATCCATACTATATTGTTGTTTATAGGGCTCAATGCTAAAAATAATGTTCTAGAGAAGTTTGTATAAGAGGTATAAGGTGTTTTTGACTAATAGGAGTGTTTCATATGTGATCAAGAAATAAAAGGAGGGATTTTGACACATTACAAGTATTAGGGTAGGATAGGACATGATAGTGAGTTTGACCTCATTTTATGCACACAAGTTATGTATAAAGGATATAATCCAAAACCAACCTTAGCAAATGTCAAATGACCAAATTTGGGGGTCTATAGGTTTCAAATATAGTGATGCCACTACCACCTTCTACATACATGGAGTCTAATGTATTTCAAATAAATTGTCCATTTAATTTATCCTAACCGAGATCACTCCCATCAAACTTATACATTTCCACTCTTTGTAGCATGTTCCTAACCCGCACATTAGATCGTGTGGATTTTGGGGCTGCATAGATTTAGATTTAGGTTGTTTGAAGATATCATGTGATTAAGATGGGAATTATTTGACTATGGTTATGTTTGTAGATCAACCAAAGTCATCATGATAGATGCAAATTGCATAAGGAATTTTTCTTTAATTTTGTTCAATTTGTCATTAACCATAACCAAAAAAATTTCTTACATGATTCACACATATGCCTAGAGTTTGCACACTAATCCAAAAATATGAAAAATAAAAAAATTCCACTCCATCTCTTCCATGTCAAACATTCTCCCGGGAGTGACTATATTAGGGATAGGTTGAGCCCCCAGTATATAGTTGGAGCGCTCCTGTCCCTCCTTTGGGGTGGGGTAGCCCCTCGACCCCAACCCAACTCCATCCAATCTAGAGAGACCTGGGATCTGGGCGCCATAGATTCTCTAGGGGAGCATAAATGCCCCCGTATAGAGAGTAGGCCGTCGGGAGAGTCCCTCCCCCTCCTCGACCCAACCCCCCAACCCCCCCCTACCCTATAGCTATAGGCGGGCGGCCTATAGGGTAGGGATGCACGCATAAATGCCCTCCATAGAATAGAGGGGCCCTATAGATATATCTTCTCTGGGGGATATAGAGAGTTCGGGGCCCATATCTAGATAGGGGATTGGGATCGAGGACTCAACCCCTCTATACTCTTGCCTTTATTTCTTTCCACACAAAAATTTGATTGTGTAGGATATTATTTTCAACTTTGACTAGATGACTTCAAGGTAATATCAATCTTGCAACCAAATTCTTTGAAATCAAACCATGTCTATTTTTTTGAGTTTTCCAAAAAGGAAAAGAAATTAGAATAACTATAAACACCTTGGCTTGTCAATGAATTTGTGGGAAAACACATAAAACCTCAATAATTGTTGCAAAATAGATCACAAAAGGATACTATTTGGCATGCAACTTCCATAAATAACTCTTAACATTCGTAAAATAATTGCAAATATTTTCAAGATATAAGAAAAACTTAAAATTTAGGGCTTCAACATAATTTTTGTCGAAATCAAATATATGATACCACTTCTATTGAAATTACTTGGATATATAATCAAAATAACAACAAAAGAACTCCAAATGATGGAAGTAAGAGCAAACTATTGTAAATATATGACTAACCCACTTTGAGGAGGAAACCTCCACAACCATACAATAAGAATACAATACTCAATGATGTTCAAGTACCAACCATTACATGTTATAATTCACTACTTAGGCTATGGATACTCCATAGGATAACCCTACCAACAACATGAAAGCACAAATAAATGTGATATGACAAGGTCAAAACTTATATTAGCCATAAGTTGACCATACATATCCTAATAGACTTTATATGTTAACTTGGGTATAACATGAACCCGACACTCCCATATTGGGAGATCTTGTGGAATGATTCATTCTTTAAGTACTATTATATGGTGTTGCCTTACCTTAAGGACACTTATTCTATTTTTAATTGTATTGCATATTAGATGATATTACGATATATATGGTTTGATGGAGATGTCGATATGTGGCACACAATTCCATTAATTTATTGTATTAGACCATTATAACTAAGGGGATGTGTGTCACATGTCGAATATCAATCAACCCATATACACCATAATATCAAATCCTTGGGTGCATAATAACATGTTAAGTTAGGCATTATCCAAAGCATTAGGATACTTGTCCTTTTATGTGGCTCATTTTCGTTAGAGTGCACTCAATTCTATGATCCCACATTTTTTATTTTCAACCATTTAATACCTATTTAGGAACAAATATGATTTTAATTTGAAATCAATTATCTATAAATACACAAACATGGAAGAAAATATAAAAAAAAAATCATATTTTTGTTCATATGAATCCTTTGAACACTTAAGTATTTTATAGGAATTCAAGCAATCATTAAGGAATTCATCGAAACACACAAGATTATGTTAAACACAATGCACAACACTAATTTGCATAGTATTAGAGGCATCTTCATTTTTTATTTATTTATATATATATTGAGTTGAGGAGTCTGATGTCGTGCCCATGTAAATAATTATTTGTGTAAATAAAAAAATGTGTAAATAAAAACCAATTCTTTTATTATGCGGAGAGACATCTTCATTTATATATATTGAGTGGAGGAGTGTGCCCGTGAAATATAAGGGCCCTCACTTTTAAATAATTACATAAGAATAGGGGTCTCGCTTTTAAATAATTACATAAGAATATGACTTTTAATGTAATTGTTTGAAATAATTATGTGATATTCTATACCTCACTTTTAAATAATTACATAAGAATATTATATAGAGAAAAACTAAAATATTATATTTATAGGGACCTCACTTTTAAATAAATTATATAATAGAATATCACTTTCAAATAATTACATTAAAATATTATATATAGAAAAACCTAAAATATTATATTTATAGGAGGCCTCAGTTTTAAATAAATAATATAATATAATAATATATATAATATAATATCACTTTTAAATAATTAACAAAAATTATATAAGGAAAAACCAAAAATAGTTAAAATAGTATATTTATAGGCCCTCACTTCTAAAAAATTATATAATAGATATTATTATTTTAATTTATAATATACATTAAAATTTATACTATATATTATCATTTATATTATATATGGTTTTTAATTTAATAATTTTAAGTAAATAAAATTAATAATTATTATATAAATTAAAATATATATTATATATTATCTATGGTTTATAATTTAATAAAAGTAAATTAAATAAAATTAATATTACATAATTGTCATCAAGGATGTGATGATGGCATAGGAGAATGACCATGATTAAGAAGATGGTAATCATAATGATGATAATAATGGTCAAGATGATTAAATCCATCATGACAGTGATGAAAATGACTAAGATTACGATGAAATGACAACCACGTCGAAGACGATGACGATCATTATGACGAGGATGAGGAGAACAATGACAATGACCACAATTAAGATGAAGATAACCATAATGATAAGGATGACGTTTATGATGCATATTACTATTACTCTTAATATAATAATAATATAATATAATAAATTATATAATATAATATTGCTTTTAAATAATTACATAAAAACCTAAAATAGTATATTTATAGGGGCCTCACTTTTAAAAAATTATATAATATATATTATAATTTAAATTTATAATATATATTAAAATTTATATTATATATTGACATTTATATTATATATATGGTTTCTAATTTAATAATATTAAATAAATAAAATTAATGTTATATATTAATAATTAAAATAATAAATTAAAAATTATATTATATATTATCATTTATATTATATATGGCTTATAATTTAATAATAGTAAATTAAATTTAATTAATACTACATAATTGATATCAAGGATGTGATGATGACAGAGGAGAATGACCATGACCATGATCAGGAAGATGGTGATCATAATGATGATGATAGTGGTCAAGAAGCTTATATCAATCATGAAAATGTTGAAAAAGACTAAGATTATGATGAAATGACAACCACATCGAAGACGGTGATGATCATTATGACAAGGATGAGGTGAACAATGACAATGACCACGGTTAAGATGGGGATAACCACGATGATAAGGATGGCATTTATGATGTCTATTACTATTACTATTAATATAATAATAATAATAATATAGTGTTAATAATAAGAGTTTTTTTATATAAATCATAATAATAATATCAATTTTAGTAGTAAGATTAATATTGATGATAATGATGATGATGACAATGACGATGATGATGATGATAATAATGACGAGGATGATGATGACAATAAAGATGAGAATGATGATGAAAATGATTATATCGATCGTAAAAAATGATGACAATGACTATGATAATGATGAAAACAAAAACAACACCGAAGACAATGACGACGAGGACAATGATGATGGTGGAAATGATAGTGGTGATAATAATGATGGGGATGATGATGATGACAACGAAGATGAAAATGGTGATGAAAATGATTATATCGATCGTGAAAATGATGACAATGATTATGATGGCGATGAAAATGAAAAAAAAACTAAAGACGATGACGATTGTGACAATGATGATGATTAAGATGACGATAATGACGATATTACTAATAATATTAATAAAATTATAAAAATAATGTTTTATTAATAATAATAATAATGATTATGATGATGATGAAAATGATGATAATAATGACGATGATGACGACGACAATGATGGTGGTGGTAGTGATAGTGGAAATAATAATGATGAGGATGATACTAAGGAAAACGAAGATGATAATGATAGTGACAATGATTATATCGATCGTGAAAATGATGACAATGATTATTATGATGATGAAAAAGACAACACCGAAGACGATTACGATGATGACATTGATGGTGGTGGTAGCGATAGTGGTGATAATAATGATGAGGATGATGATGATGACAACTAAGATGAAAATGATTGTATCAATCATGAAAATGATGATGATGTCGATGAAAACAAAAATAACACTGAAGACAATGATGATTGTGACAATCACAACAACGATGATGATGATTGTGTTAATGACAGTGAGTAGGGATGATCTTGATGATGAAAAAGACAACGATGATGACATTGAAAACAATGATAAAGACAATGATTATGATGATGATGAAAAAGACAACACCAAAGATGATGATGATTGTGATGATGACAACAATTAAGATGATGATATTAATAATATTGTTAATAAAATTGTTATGATGATGATGAAAATAATGACAATGATTATGATGATGATGAAAATGACAACACCGAAGACAATGGTGATGGTGACAATGATGGTGATTAAGATGATATTGACCATGATATTATCGTCATGATTATCATCGTCGATATAATCATCGTTAGATCAAGATCATGATTATCATCTTCACATTCATGCTCATTTTCATCTGCCATCATCATTGTTATTGGCACCATCATTATTGTGCATATTTAGGGTTTAAGGTTTACATATTGTGGAATAGTTGTCATCTTTTTCATTTTCATCACTATCATACCACGTCGTTGTCATCATTATCGCCACCATTAACATCACCACCATAAACATCTTCGTCATCATCATCATCGCGAGTATTAATATTATTAGTATTATTGGTATTAATATGTGAATTTGTAAATAAATTAAATATTGCAATCATCATCATATCATGATCTTGATTATCACGATCATGGTCATTGTCATTTGTCATTATTATTATTGTGACCATCATTATCATACATGTTTAGGTATTCATTTCCCCATCATCATAGTCATCATCATGATTATCATCGTTAGATCATGATCATGATTGTCATCTTCACATTCATGGTCATTTTCATCTTCCATCATCGTCATTATCATCACCATTGTTATAGTGCATATTTAGGATTTAAGGTTTACAAATTGTGACATATTTGTCATCTTTTTCATCGTCACCGCTATCATTGTCATCGTTTTCATCATTATCCTCATCATCATTATCACCACCATTAACACCACCACCATCAACATCTTTGCCATCATCATCGTCGTGAATATTTTTATTATTATTATGTGAATATTGATATTATTATGTTAATTTGTAAATAAATTAAATATTACAATCATCATCATATCGTGATCATGAGGTAAATAAGTTAGGTATTGTTTTATGAATAATGCAACTCCTCTAGTACCTATATTTATCTAAATATATGTAATATATGCCAAGCATACCTATATTTATATATTATATAAATATATAGGGGCCTTGTGAACTTCACCTCTCGACATATTTTACATATATATAAAACATAAGTTAAAACATGACATGTAAAATATGCCAGAAGTGAAGTTCACAAGACACCTATATATTTATATAAAATATAAATATAGGTATGCTAGTTATAATTTATAAACATATGCATGTGTACCTATTTTCATGTTTAATGAAAATCTATTTATCCATATTGAATTCTCGAGATATGACATTAAAATGGATAGTAACAGGCTGCTAAATAAAATCAAATGCTGTTTGAAGGAACTTTAGCTTTGTCGGTTATTAGCAGTTTTATATTGATAATAAATTATTGGCAATAAGAAGAGATTTAAAATGAAAAGATGGTGGTATGTCTGGACATTTTGTTATTATTTCTCTTTTTTCTTATTCATATGATGGAGAAGTGTAATAATTTTTTCCTTTTTTAATGATTGTGTTGTAAAAAGAGTTTATATTTTTGATCGCTCAGTCTAAATATCACATATATTTGTAAGATTATAAATTCTTTCGATTTTTATTTATGTTATTAAAATTTATAACTCATTCATAATTTCTCTTTAAAAATATATATATAAATTCTCCACCACTAAATTATTATTAATGAAATTACAATACTTACCACTATATTTTCAAAAATAGAATCTATTATATATATGAACTATTTGTCACATCTACATATTTTTGAAGGATGTAGAATGCATGCAGAATCCTTAAAGACGTCTGTCAAATCTGCAGTAATTTACATTCTGCTGTCATCTATTGTTGCAATGCACTGTCATCTATCTGTTCATGCACTGTTCGAATATTGATCCAAGTTCAATCAATGAAATATCAGGTTGATTAACTGCACTATCTTCACTGTCCTGTCGTCCATCCTTTCCCACTTAAGATTTAATATAGTTTTAGGAATGCTAAAACAACTTGTTAAGATCAATTCACTCTCGAAAGCCTGCGTTAATTGAGTTAATTACTAAAACAGCTGTTAGTTTATTTTAGCTAACAATAATGGAATCATTATTCTCTTGCAATTACTTCCATAATCATAGCTCCAAATTAAATAAAAAATTAGGGAGTAGGTGTATGGTGATGTGACACAACATCAGGAAACAGCAGATTCCTCGATACGTTCACTTCGGGAGTCAAGGCATGTGTCTCCAAATCGCAGCATCGGTTTCGGATCCGGATCGACGTGAAGAATCCAGCTCTCTGGGCTTATGACGATTAGTTTTTGTTTTTTATCACATTTTATCGTTACAAAATGTGACAGTCCAACGACTGTACGGTTGAGCTTGTGAAATGTACAATTTTCCTGCATCATAATACAGTCAGGAATTTCTAATGCAAGTTACCTCACCCAAACGTATTCCTTCTCGATTGACTTTCTCTCTGAAAATTTGCATGGTGCAATTCAACTTCTGTGAATGTCAACGGAATTCATTATTGCACCATTAAACTGATGTTGGGTCGTTTTGATTTTCTCATTGAAAAATTGCATGGTGCAATTCAATTTCTGTGAATGTCAATGGAATTCATTATTACACCTCAAAACTGATGTTGGGTCGTTTTGATTTCCATCCAGTCTATATCACATTTTTATCATATCAGCAAAATCTGCTCTCTTTTGATGTTATTTGTTTCTATTGATTGGCAGGCATGTTTATCCTATGATCCAAATCCATAGAAGTTGATTGCTGCATTTTTCATGGCTTTCAACTTGTTGGGTTATCCAAAGCACCATTCTTTTATGCATTCTGGCATTTCCTCACTTAAAGCATCATTATTCAATGCATTGTAGCATTTACTCACCTGCATTCTAGCATTTCCTCACCTTCCACATAGCAATCACCCAGTTCAGGTGCTGCACTTCATAGCAGAGAGATCCTTAGGATGCATGAAACTCCATTGAACTCACCAGTGAACCAAGTTCCTATTGACAGAGCATAGGAACAAAATAAAGCACAGGCCAGGCTAACAGACATGGTGGCATCACCTTTAGGAAGAGATTACTTAAAAAAATAGGAAGTAATATTTAGAAGCTATGATTACCATTGCAATGAAGGTGCGGTTGCTTGTTTAGCTGTAAATTTGATTCAAGTGTAGAATTTACTGTATTGTCAATGTCAGTAGAAGCAAAGCATCAATTGGGTAGAATGGAATTCAATAATTTGGATCCAGAAACACCCCATGGAGCCACTTTAGACTCTCAAGAGGAAGCATTGTATACTTTTGGAAGGAAATCAGATGCAGTGGATGTAGACGATCATGGCAGGAGGTCTTCCCCATCTCGTCTAAGTGGGAATTTCCTCACTGAAGGCTCTAGAAGGAGAAGTGTAACACAGAATGAGGAAGATAACGAGCACCATGAAGAGATTCATGTCAGCAGAACATCTAGTTTTGCCGCTCAAAGGTTGTCTTTCTCAATTGGGGGACCAGTTCAGGTCCCTGAAGGAAACATAAGTCAGCTTGTCTATGATGGTATATGCTTGTGCTACACTCCAACAGTTGTTTTATCAAAATCTTAGTCATACATTTAGTAATATCTTATTCCATTTCCTCTGTTTTTAATTCATTTTTTCAACAGTGGAGTCAGGAAGTAATGAAATTGGAGGAGATTTTGATCTCTATATGGATGAAAATGGTAAGGAGAGGAAGAGGAATCGGCCTTTACCCATCTTCTTGAAGGTCAGTCTTGTTCCTATCTTATAATTGGTATGCTCTGATAATACCGAGATTCTTTTGGATTTCTTTCCAAAGATCATAGGAATTACAAATTGATGTCAAATGGTCTAATCAATTTGAACTTGGATTGTAGTACAATTTCTAGATGTAAAATACAAAGTGAACACTCTAAGACAACTTCATGGAAAAGCTTGTGAAGAATAAAGAAGGCACCCTCATTAGAGAAAGAATCCTGCATTGTATTAGCATTTTAGCTAGCCCAGGGGAGTTCTTGGCAATGATGGAACCTTCCGGAAGTGGCAAGACTACTCTCCTGAGCTTGTTAGGTGGAAGAAACAACCAACATATAACAGGAAAAGTCACTTACAATGACCGCCCATTTCACAAATCTTTGAAAAGGAGGTATCTTCTAGTCCCCATTATGAATCCCACAAATCTGTTTTAAGGGATTACCTCTACCGAAATATCTCCACATAAATTAGGATTTTCGCTTTGTAAATATGTATTTTCAATTTCAATTAATCAAATTTTCTTGGAGAGTAAAAAAGTAAACGTATGGATTTATCTATCCCATATTGTAGTTCAATTAATAGGATTCCTTGAAAAAAATGGAACTATGGATTTTTTTAATTCCGTTTTGTATTTCAATAAAATAGCAAATCACACATTTTCTATTCAATTATCAATACCCTGTTCCTCACTTTGATATGTAATTATTTCTGCGGTTTGATCTATATCCGTTTTAACTGTAAATAGTTGATTGATTTTGGGTAGAAAAATCAATAGCTCATCTGTTTGGAAATGGTGTCTGTGCTTTGTAAACAGAATAGGATTTGTAACTCAGGACGATGTGCTATATCCTCACCTCACTGTGAGAGAAACTCTAGTGTACGCTGCTTTACTGACGCTGCCCAGAGATATAAGAAAACAACACAAGATTGAAAGAGCTGATCAAGTTATCCAAGACCTCAGATTGGAACGGTATAAATGATTGCAGTAATAGTTTTGCACTACTTTGAAAAGTTAAATTTGACCATCAGAAAACACCTTAGCTATTAAGAACAATTACAATGAGGGTTCGTCTTCAAAATGAATAAAAAACAGCATTGGTCTCCATGGACACACATGACTATGTTTGATGACCTTGAAAACCATGCATTTCTGGAGCTATGATGGAGACATTATCATACAACTAGTATTAAGTCATGAAAATGAGTAATGATTTAATTTCAGGTGTAGAGACACCAGAGTAGGAGGGCCCTTTCTTAGAGGTATATCCGGAGGTGAAAGGAAAAGGGTGTGCATAGGACATGAGCTTCTGATGGATCCGCCACTCATCCTGCTGGATGAACCCACATCTGGACTGGATTCTACAACGGCTCTCCGAACAATACAGATATTGAAAAACATAGCGCTGGTTTGTTTCCTCCCATGCAATGATATCTTCCATGAATTCAAATAACAGATTACAGATGGACAATAATTACTACTTGGATTTTATTTACAGCGAGGGCGAACTGTCATCACAACAATCCATCAGCCATCAAGCAGAGTGTTCCATAGCTTTGACAAGCTTATTCTGCTCTCAGAAGGCCATCTAATCTACTTTGGAAAGGGTACTTCTTCCTTGGATTATTTCTCTAGTCTGGGTTTCAACCCTCAAATTCCCATGAACCCTGCAGATTTTCTTTTAGACCTTTGCAGTGGGAACATGGATGATATTTCTATGCCTCCAACCTTAAAGCAACATACAGTCAAGACCAAAGATATTAGACAGGTACAAAAATCTTCTTGCTCTGATTTCCAAGTTATGGATTTAAATGAAAAGTAAAATTTCTTGCATTAACATAAGTGGAATTTGCAGCACATGATAGATGCCTACAAATCTATGAGTCTAGGCAAGGTGGAAGTGACAGGTCCGCCACAGAAGCTAGCTGAAAATTTTGAGCAGTCTGAAGATAGAAGAGAATGGGGAGCTACATGGTTGGATCAGTTTTCGGTACTCATGATTAGAGGATTGAAAGACAGACGCCATGAATACCTCAGCTGGATTAGATTCATCCAAGTTTTCGCCGTTGCACTATTATCAGGCTGCCTATGGTGGCAGTCCAAGATCAACACAGAAAAGCAGCTACTTGATCAGGTACTTCGATTTTTGATTAATTTATCATTTTTATCTCATAAAAAGAAATTATTTTGAATTATTGCAGCACAGTGGAATAATAAGCTCTAAAACAAACTAATATGCCTGTAAAAGCCTTAAACAAGGATAGAAGAAGTTTCAGACTCAGTAATAGGTCCATGGACACTATAAAGGAAATAACCCATGGTATATTTGATTTGATTCTATTTTTATGATATGATATTGCTGGTATTGGGCAATTTAGAAGAGGTTAAACAGTCCAAAAACTTGTGTAATAAATAATAACAATAATTGTTAAGAGAGATGGCCATAGATCAGTTGGAAACACAGTAGGAAGGAAACAGGGTAGTACCCAAGTTTATCTTTTGTACAATACTTGTCAAGCCCATGACATTTTAAAGTGAATTAATCCTTCATATAGACATAAGAAAATTTGTTCCTCAACTAACAGTAAATTTTTTTCTCCTAAAATTCCAGTGCCATTTACTCATAGATTTGCAAGTAATCCATTCCTAGCAAAGGAAGCTACATTCCAAAGAGCACATACAAATATAATGAGCTAAATTCTTGACATTCAAATTAAGCATAGTATGCTCTATGCCATAAGATGGTAAATTCTTATCAATGGCATTGGGTAGATTATCAAATATGACAAATTAGGTCTATCTGCCTAATCAATACAATATTCGTTTTATATGTTAAAACAAGCATGAAAAATGAATCAGGCGTCTAACTTTGATGGTTCAATGACTCTAAACAGGTAGGCCTGTTATTCTTCATCTCTATGTTTTGGGGATATTTCCCTCTCTTCACAGCCATATTCACTTTCCCTCAAGAGAGAGCCCTTCTGATGAAAGAGCGTGGATCTGATATGTATCGTTTGAGCAGCTACTTTTTAGCTCGCACATTGGGTGATCTCCCTTTGGACCTCATCCTCAATTTCTTTTTCATGGTGATAGTCTACTTCATGACTCACTTGAGGATGTCCATTGCCACTTTCTGCTTAACATTGATTGCCAGTTTCTTGAACGTGATCACTTCTCAGGTATATATCCTCATGCCTGATGCTCAACTCTTCATCATGACAATTTCCTCCTTGGAACAAAACCAGCTGGTCATGTTTGAAATGTTCTTATCAGTACAAAAGCTGTAAGCTTAGTAGTAAGTTTAATGGATTCAAAATTTCGCAGTAAGGTCTAATAGTTTCAGGAATTTCTATCATCACTCTCAAATTAAATTTTGTTAACCAGGGTCTTGGTCTAGCAATAGGAGCATCCTTTATGGACATGAAGAAAGCAACCACGGTGGCTTCCGTTGTGGTTCTGGCTTTCGTGACATCTGGTGGCTATTTTGTGCAGGTATGCTTTAAAATGAGAATAGGCTACTAATATGAATATTAAAGTAGATTACTGTTTACTTTTTTACAGACACTAGAAAAAATTTGTAGTTTGTATCATTTGAATATCGACAAGCATTACAGTAGCCAATAGGTTACCTCATCAATGCAATACAGTAAACTATAGGCTGAAAATAATTTACAAATGATGGGGATAATTTTTATAGAAATTAAATAAGATTGACTTGAAAAGCTTTGAAAATTCCTTATCATTTCATTATTAATCTCTTGATTTTGTGCAGCATATTCCAGCATTTATTAAATGGCTCAAGTATTGCTCGTTCCAGTACTATATCTTGAAGTTGTTGATAAAAGTTCAGTACAATGGCAATAAAGTTTATGACTGTGGAAGTTCCAGTGGATGCAAACTCTTTTCATCTTCTCCAGTTTTCCATGGAACAAGTCTTGAAGGAGGAGGCCAGGAGGTATTGGTGATGCTGATCATGGCACTGATCTATAGAATTCTTGCATATGTTGCACTAAGAAGGATGAAACTAAACTAGCAGTTTAAATCACTAAAACTATGGAGATCAAAGTTCACCTTGGTGTAACTAAGCAACATGGATCTTTCAGAAGAGGAAATGTCAGCTAGCGAAAATCAATGATTGGAGAATAGTTTTCTTTTCAGTTGCAGTCTTGTTCATGAAAAATATCAAAACCCACTACTAATATCCAAGTTCTTTTCAGTTCCAGTTATTTTCATGCAAAATATGACCCACTACCAATATCCATCTCTGCTTAAAACTGGAAGGCAGAAATAAAAGAGCTGTGGTCACCCTCAGATAACTCACCCATACCACCAAACATGCTTTACTAAATGTCCAACCGTCTGCAGCCACTTTAGATTTCATAATATGCCACTATTGTTATATTTTAATGTCATGAATTTTTTTCAAAATTATTCTATTTTCTACACGATTTAAATATCAGAGAAGCTGGTCTAAGTGGTTAAGGTAGCAATTCTGTTACTGATTGTTATATACAGGGGAATCAAAACATGAAAATAGAAGGAAAAGAAAAATATAATGATGTATTGGTTATATTTAAAACCCAACGCAATATAAAAATTCAGGGTTACATGGACAAATATATACACTTCTTTCAAAGAGGTTACAATTTGTCATTTTAATATATTATATCAAGAAAATAAAAAAAATCAGAACTACTTATACATTCTTGAGTAATTATTTGTAAATTATAAAATTATTAAAAAAATTGAAATAAAAAATAGTATGAATGAATGTGTCAAGGATAAATATATAAAGGGGTGCTTCTTTTGGAGAGAATAATATGAGAGTTATTCAGTGGGAAGCATCTATTCTAACATATGAAGGCAGGAACCAGCAGAATATGCCTTGGATTACAGATGTGCTCCATATCTCACTCCCTTTCTGCAGAGAATCTTTATCAAACAAATTTTATCTTGTTCTTGCCGGATACAAAATATAAGATATTTTCATGAGATTTAATCACAGTCAACAATTTCCAATGCACTTTTATCACTGTCAAACAATAACTATCAAAAGTTTAACCACCTCCAATTATTTGCATACGAGATCATATATATATCCAACCGCTCGCTTACATAATAAAGACAACAATATATGTCAAAATTATAACTAACATATTTAACTTATATAAATTTATGTAAAATATGTCTGAGAGGTATAAATTTATTATTACTTATAATATAATATTATAATTATTATTTATTATCAAAATAAAGTTATCATATATATGTGTGTGTGTAATTGTTTATGTAATTATTTAAGTGGAGTAAGTAAAATTTGTATCATTGAATTGTTGTTGGTCCATTGGTGAAGTTGTTTGGCTCACAAATAACTCACCACAACACAAAGGCTTGCAAATACCGTAATAAGGGATGAGGCTGGTAAATTTATCTGTTTTTTTCTTAAATAGACACCCTTTAACATAGTAATAATTAGAATAAATTTATAATATTATATTAAAATATAATTATAATTTAGATGAAAGTTATAATTTATTATACTATAAATTTTAAATAATATATAATAAATTTATTGTATTATATAATTTGTAAATTAAAATATATTAAATTTATCATAATGTTGATAATAATTTTTTTATTATTTGTAATATTATATTATATTTATTATTTATTATCAAAATAAAAATATCTATTATTTTGTTATGTAATTATTTAAGTGCAGCAAGTAAAATTATATTTGTATTTGTTTTTTTTTATGTAATTATTGCATAGTAAAATTTAGAGTAGTATGATTTTGAAAAAAAAATCCTTTAAACTTGAGGGCTTGTGTGATAAAATGAAGTTTTAGTTTCATTTTCATTTATGTGTCTTATCCTTTAATATTGTACAACCTTTATCTTGAATATTGTACAACCACTATAAAGCATGGCCCCTAGGTTTGTTAAGAATATTTTCTTCAATGGATTAGGGATCTTGTAGTTTTTTTAATTGAAAAGCATAACCATATATTAAAGATGACATAAGAAGAACAATGATAATCATACAAAATCGGGTGGAAAAGATCACACCCATAAGCGGGATCAAAGTAGCCATAAAGAGCCCACCACCACCGCCACCATCTTCCATGTTTGTTGCACGCTTCCTAGTTCCATGTTTGGAGTTTTCTCTAGTTCTCTGCACTTTTGTTTTAAACTTTTTTTATTGATAATGCTTCAGTTGATATGATCTTGTAGTTTTTGACTTGGTCCAATTTCAAAGTTAAGATACCCGTTCGAGAGTTTAATTCCTTGCCTTGTCATTCCTCCTCTAGGGTTTATTGAGAATCTTGTTAAGCATTTTATCTCTTAAGATCCGAATAAGTTATATTTTAATAGACCCCGAAAAACGGTATATGTTGAAGTGAATCTTTCATACGGGCCTAAAAAGACCATTGATATCCAAGTTGGTCCAGGAAAAAGTACCTACCGGTTTTATATGTCAACCTATTTGTTATGAATGTGTTTGTAATATATCAACATAAATTAGAAATAAGATCGAATGCTTAAGGAACTTGTTTCACCTAAATAAATAAATAAGGATTTGGTAAGATTGATTATGTTCTTGATTATTTAAAGGTGTGAAGGCTCTCCCTTAGACGTAGATGGAGCTCTATGAGATGACTCGGGATCATACATGGTTCAACTATGAGTCATTTTATGCTCAAAGCTTGATTGTAGTTGAACTTGTACATACAATATTTTTCTTCAAAACTTTATGTATAGGACCATGGTAATGAAGCTATTTACATGTATGCCCACTTACTGCAATCTCTTGGTCACACTTGATTTGTATGGGAGCTAATGGATCATGAAAAGGGTGTCAAACTAATGAGCTCGAGGAGTTCGTGCCTAGAGTGGAAAATGGAAGAGGTCGAATATTGATACATATACAAATACAAAATCAAACTTCGAAATTATCTTGTAAAACTATATTAAGAATTTATTTTTCAAATGCATCTAAACATTTACACCCACTGATTATATAGCATGACAATATTTTAACTAAGTTTATCAATAAAAATATTTTCTACTGTGTGACACCTACTAATCATCATTATTAGGTGCTACTAAATGCGGCGACTTTTGCATACACAATGTATTCACATCAACTATCTACATGATGCTACAATGAGGAAATTATTACAATAATTCTAGAATATGAATAACACATAATGAAAATCATAGAATTCATAATTTATACCTCAGTGAGTTGTTGTACGCGATGAAATCGCAACATCAAAACCTATTTTACTCCTCACGAGAGATAGTGGAGTGTCTTGTGTGGTCATCAACTTTATATAGACACACACACACACACACACACACACACACACACACACACACACACACACACACACACACACACACACACACGCGCGCACACACACACACACACACACACACACACACACAAATATATAGACATATATTTAAACTAAGATATAAAATATTATTATTTACATTTAACTTGTGACAAAAATTCAAAACATTCTAAACTAGCAATTGTACGTGGAGTGTGCGATGGAAATGCCGAAGGGGATGGGGCGAATTTGAAATTTGGGGAAGCGAAAAAGATGGAGAGGATGAGGGGCCATTAAAAAGGGGTTTGAGGGAGGGGACAAACATTGTTTTACACTATATCGTCTATATCTTGAACGCATAATTACATTTAAAGGGGACAATTTGTTATGGTTGACAAGTTACCGAAGGCAACGTTGTACTACTTGGACACAATGAAACGATACACATTTGTGATGATTTCTAAGCTGACGGCGGGAAAAAGGTGATTCTTGTAGTGGTGTTTGGCTGCCACCATAGACAAATTAGAGACTATGAGAATGCAATAAGTGGCATCGGGGCCGAGGGCATCGTAGCAGTTGGTGTCACCTCCCACGTACATTAACATAAAATGAAGGGTATGAAAAGGGTCGAATGGAAGGACGCAATAGAAAAACATAGAGATATTATCTCACAAGATAGTTGGAGGAGCGCAAACAGATCCTTGTGATGTTGTGAATGATCTCGCCAATATTCCCATTGGAAAGCATAATTATTTGCACAATGCATAGCCCTAACAAAGGAGTAAACACAAGTTCGAAATGTCTAAACTAATTCCAAATTCGAGCTCTTCCAAGGCTATGAAAAGGCCGTGATGTAATTAAACTTACCATTTCCATTATGGTACATTCGAGAGGAACATATTTATTTGGCACAAATGTCTTTGTTAACTAAGGTTAGGATATCATAAATCATCGTTTTCTTAATTGAAGATGAATACACAAGACAAGGATATTATTTTAAATTTTCTTTTAAAAGGCATTTCAAGGGCCTGTAGGTTTTCATTGCAATATTAGTTTTTAAATTTTGATAGGTGGCAAAATTGAGAAGATATTTTGACATTTTCGTTTTAAACCCATTTGGAGGGGTGGCTGAGTCAGCGCCGTTAACCCATCAGCAAAAGTTGGAGCTGGAATGCGTGGATTATGTTGAGAGTTAAATATATGTATATAAATACACATACATCAAATTAAATATGTGAAATACAATAGACAATCGCTTAATAACTATTCAATCAAACATATAAAATGCATGAATGGCGGACCAACGATAAAACCATTGAAAGAGAAATTGTTATTACTCAAAAAAATAATTTCCAAAGTAATGATTACGTTAATTGAATAACGAATTGCAAATGGAAAGAGGTAGAAAATGACTTAACCTACATAAATATTAATATAGGAACCAATCTAATATGATCCAACCCTGCATCGAGAATGAAATAATCTTACAATTACATCACAGGTTCAAATCGCACACCCAATAAGTTTGACATAAAAGGAGTTGCCCAGGAATTGGCCTTTGTTGACATAGCAAATGAAGCACAATTAGGTAAATAAAATTATTCTGAAATCCTAAATATTGTGATGAGTATTCAGCAATTTGCTACAGCGATTGCGTGGGGCTGCTGATGTGGAGGGGTGGAGATGAATAAATTAATAAGCTGCAGAAAAGAGAAATATTTTTTTTAAAACCACAAGCAATGAATAATTGTAGATTACGTCAGGGCAGTCACCAACAAAAACAGTCGAGGAATTCACGGGAAAGGAATGTAAATATATAACTAATGATGCTCCTCCGCAAAAAATGGTTGAGAAAACCATCAAAGACAAATCTACCAAGTATGAACCACGAGAAGATAAGGGTATCATGGAAGTGGCGGAATGCATACCAAACCTGTGAGCTACAAAGCAAAGAAATTTCTAGGCTCGTGGTGCAAAAAGAGACAATATGGGATTGAGTTTTATAAGACGTATGAAAGAGATGTTGAAGTGTGTGAAGCCCAACCTGGGAGGATGTGAGATGATACTGAAGATTCAAACAAAGGGTTCAACAGATAAACCAAAGCCAAAAACAGAGGCAATGAGATCAAACGCCGTGCCAACGTTAAGTGAGTTTGTAGACTGGTCCTGAAACGTTGTGCACAACTAGAAAACAGCGGCTAACAAAAACAAATCAAAAACAGGTATGCAGATGACAAAAGAGATAAATGTGGCAGAAAGGGCCCTCAGTTCAAAGTGACATGCAGCCATGCTGATGACAAAGGAAATAAATGTGGTTGACAGGACTCAACGTAGACCACTTTCCACATTTGGATTTCAACATATGTACCTGAAACTACTCTGCTCCGTTGATTTCTTGACATGCGTCAGTCTCAGCTAGGCTCAGCTTATATACATTCTAACTGTGTAAACATTGGCATGGTATGGAAACGTGTGGTTCAGATGATGACATCCCTCTTATGTGTTGTAATATTAATGTGTGTGTAAATTAATAAATTTGACCAGGTTTAAATACAAATATTTTGAATTTAACATATATTTTATACTCAAATTTTTATAACACGTAGTAAAAATAAAAATACTTGTGAAGGCATCGTTGAGGTATGCAATCCAAATGTATCACTTAAATAAACATCAGACATAACCACATCATGTGCACCACCATAAACTCCACCAACACAAGTCTGTATGAAACTCTCATCCTCATCAGGTCCAACACATATGCCACCATAAGATGTGTAAATATGTGGCTGCTTGCTAGTACTACCTAGAGGACTCCTCTATCTACCTCCACCAACGTCGGCTTTAGAAACCTCTCTAGTATGCTAAATGAGGGCATCATGAGTGAGTGAAGTGCATGCATTGTGTCAATTTCTATTGTCTCCTTTATTGATGCAAGGACCATCTCGTAATGACGATGCACCAAAATTAGCAAGAACTTGACAAGGTCATAACTTGACCTCCGGTGTCCGTTTTTTTAAAACCACATGTTTCGATGAGATGAACGCACCGGCAATTTGCCCTATGTTGGGGAAAGATTTGGCACATTTTCGGGCCCTAAATCCGCCATCTTGAGGCCGAAAATTAGGATTTAAGTTGTAGTTCGGTTTTTTCCTATTTTTGGGCATTAGTTACTTTTAGTCTATTAGTTGCATTATGAGTTAGAAAGTTGGCAATTCCTCTAATTTAGGAATGTAGAAGATGCATGGCAATTTCTGTGTCCGTACGAATAAGCATGTGAACTTTCTAAGAATAGCAAGTTCTAGTAAACTGCTAAAAATAATAATTTCCACCACCTAGAGTAAATTTAGTCAAAGTTAGTTAGAGTTTGCTTGGCAAGTCGAGTTGGGAGTTGTTTTCCTATTTAGGAAACATTGTAATTCATTATTTGATAACAAAGAAGGAGATCTAAATTTTCTCTTGGAGTTCATATTATTTTATCATATCAAGTTTGTTTAGAATTTGGCTACATTAAATGAGGAATCTAGCATACTTGAATAGAAGTATGACATACACTTGGTCTATCATGTGCAAAGCCTTTTCTTCAGCCCTAAAACTAGGAGTATTCAAAATAGTTGGGGATCTCATTAAGGATAAAATCACAATAGAGTTTCCTCAAAAGTATAACATATCTTCATTGTTATTGCAAGGTGGTATATCAAATACCATCCACCATCGGTCCCAAAATTATCTTTTATCAAATTATTGTTGCACCAGTGGATCGAGAAAGCATTTGCATGACAAAGGAACTGACAAATTGGTTCTAGGGTCGGTGAATAGTGCAAAAATGAGGTATTTTGTAATTTTTATCTTTTACTATTGAAGTTGATAATTTATTAACATAATAAGCCCTACACTTGAATATTTGTAGAATGTCCACGGATCAATTTGACTTGTTCTTTGAGTCAACTTGAGCCAATAATAACTCCAATGTGTTTGCAAGGGAGGCACGATGGGGATTCATGAAATGTACATCCCTCATTAATTTAATCAATTCCTGAATTTGTAGCTTGTTCTCCACTATATGGGAAACTAAATCCTCCTGACTACCCGAGGATATAAAAAATTATATGAGGGATACGAGGATTTAAAGGGTTTTGTTTTGATTGTGGAGGAACCGTAAGAATCATAAAAACATTTTTATTAAAATATACATTAGAATATTAAAATTTGCCAAATTTGATTACAATTGGAAGAAAAGAAAATTTCCACCTCTTATGCAGCTCATGTCATTGTCAATCCAACTTGATGCAATCTTGATGTAATTTGTAAAATTATGTTGGAGCAAAATGGTTAATGTTGAAGCTGTGGATGGAGGATTTGGAGGAAATACACATTTGGGGGCATAATACATATGGAAAATGGTGTGTGTGTGTGTGTGTGTGTGTGTGTGTGTGTGTGTGTTAATATTAACACGTATTCCTTATAGTGTGTACACGGTATAATGCGTACGCGGTTTGGTATGGTAATTACCAAACCAAAACAAAAATCCAATATATATATATATATATATATATATATATATATATATATATATATATATATATATATATATATATATATATATAGTTTTAAATGTAACGCGTATTCCTTATAGTGTGTTCATGGTATAATGCGTACGTGGTTTGGTCTCAGTAATTACCAAACCAAAACAAAAATCCAAAACATGTTATTATGATTTGTTCATGATTTTGGCGACTTTTTGGCCCCCCACTCCATGCACTTACCCCCTAGTGGATGGTTTTGTACTTATGCAAAATTTATTGTTATTTTTGTTTAAATTTATTCTCAAGTATCTTTACCATGTGTTATTGTGTATCTAAAATATGAATTATTTTTGTGTTCTTGATGTGTGTAGACACTCATTTCGATAATTCATGTCTTGGAACAACATAAATTATACAAGAATTTATCACTAGCCCACACTTTCTCAATTTGGACAATAACACTAACCTTAGCTATATATCTCCCTCATTTTTCTTGCACACAACCTACTTGTTCACATAACGGTCACATGTATTCATCAAATTGTGTTATACCATTGCATATTAAAAGCCTAACTTTCAAATCATTTGGATATGTATTTGGGACCATAGCACCCAACAAGGTCCTTAGTGTTCATACACTATTTTTCGACCTAGTTGCTTTGGTTCCTTTCCTTCCAATGATAATTTTATTAATTTGAACTTCTTTGGTACACTTCTAGTTGGCTTTATCCAAGTTTTCTAGATCTAGAATGCATATATAAGCAAGTCATTCATATCTCATTTAGGGAGGGGCATTCTATCTACTTAACACCTAGAAAATACTAAGAGTAATCACAAGTAAAGCTACTCAAGGAATCCCTTGAACTTCATGTACTCTACATACTCATTCTAGGGTAGTCATCCAATTATATCTGCAAGTACAAAAGGCACATTATCAAATTCAATTCAAGCTAGGGAAAAGGTTCAAGTATAATCACATTATTATAAGGTCATGATTATCAATATGGTTACATACATTATAGATATCACATGCTAGGCAAAAATGACATGCAATTTGATCCCTCTTTAGAGTAGTGGTGAAGTTGGCGTGCTCAAGGTTTCCCACAACTAATATATATATATATATTTAAAGGATTCCCTTACCATATAGGATTTTAAAGATTCAATAAATTGTACAATGAGCACCACCTCGGTGTCGAAGGTTCACATTGCATACAAAAGTAGACCAGAAACAATGCACTGAGACCCGAGAAAGTTCCATGGCTTAAAGTAAAGAGGATAATGGCATACAAAAATGGCCATAGTGGCCATATGCCTTGAATCCAGGTAGCTTTGCAGGACACGGTTTGAGATACGAAGCCTGTCAAACCATTTCTAACTCTTTCTAATTATTAAGTCATCCTAGATCAACACACAATCCAAAATATCAGCTAAGTCTTCTTCTCCCTCTCATTGCTAGTACTTTACTTTATTTATCTCTATCTATCTATGTTTGTTCATGTATTATCTTGATGTTACTACAATTACCTTTGGAAAATAGTTGATTAGGACAATATTCCATTGGTTATTACTATAAATTTAATCATTTAGGTTAAATTAATGTGCATAGATATGTGTATAATATACCCCATTGAATGCCCCCTCTTTTGAGGTGAGTGAGATGTGCAAATAAGAAACTCATGTCAAAAATTAAGATGTGTATCCATGTTAACTACATTTTTATGGTCTGCATTAAATCACATGAAGGAAAACAAGAAAGAAAAAATAGTTATAAAAATAATAATGTGTAACAACAAAGAAGCACATATGCAATCGAGTATACAAGTAATCTAGCATAAAAGTGTACAAGAAATGTCACATATGTGAGTCAAATCAAAGGCATGGGCTGCAAGCAAGGGACACGTAAGTTTTTCATGACATGTAGAGTAATGACCATATGATGCATACATAAAAAAGAATAAAATTAATTTATCATACAAGTACACAATCAATGTCACATATAATAGTCACATCTAAAGCACATATCCACAAACAAGTGACACAAAAGTGAGACAAGACGTGTATAGTAAAGGCCATAAACCACATATATAGGAGCAAACATACAAACAATAAAACAAGTGAACACAATAACAAATATTCGCTTGAAGGAACATAGATCAAGATAAGATAACATTGCACAAGACACATGTGTTAGTCATATTAGTTTGAAAATAACATATTGCATAATATAAAAAATTGAGCATAATAAGAAAGTGAAAGTAATCATATTGAAACAAAAGCACTGAATAGTGTAAAATATGCCCCTAGATTAGCATGGCAACTAGGATAGACTTTGGCCAACACATGACATCATGTATAATCTTGTGTGTCTTACATCAAGCTCAATATACCTCATGAACACGTGTACAAAAATTATATAAAAACTATGTTATCTATCAATTTATATGACAAATAACATATATAAATTGAAAATATAGCAAATCAAGTCATATGTAGGTCCTGATTTTGTATTTTTGTAAATATTTGGATGTTTTTGTACTTATTTGATTATTTGAATATTTTTGTAGTTTAGAATATTTGTATAAAAGTATGGGAAAATAAAGAGCTACCTTATTAGAGGCTCCATAGGGTGAAGGGACAACCATATAGAAACAAAAGGCTTAGCCACACATAAAATAAACATAAGTGTATTATAAATATGAGTATGTAAACCATGAATAAATAAAATGACAAAATTAAGCACATTATTATTGTCAATAGGTAACAACAATCATGAAAATAATTATAACAAACATAAGAGTAATAAATAGTAACATATGAAGCTAGGGCTGCAAGTTATGTGTAAAAGACTTAATTCCATGACACTTTCTTGTATCAACCTCAGAAGGAAGGAAAGACACAAGGATAACCAATAAAAAATATTTGATATAGAATCAATGGAAACATTAGAAACATACACATGCTTACACAAAGTACCATTTATAAGCATAGTAGAAGCTAGACGAATAGACATTGCAACTATTTGAGGTTGGATATGCATTGCCATAAAAGATATAGGCATTATAAAGGTAAATATTGGAAGAACAATGGAGTGAGAAAAGGGGGGGGGAGAATCAATCCTTCAAAACCCATTAAAAAAATTCAAATTAATTTGTATACACCATTAACATTCAACCATGCATTAATGAGATATTAACAATATGTAACAACCATCCATAAGACTCCTCTCGGACCACTTTTGCCATTGCCTTTTTCATGTTGCTGCAAGCTATCAAGACCAAGATTGACAAAGCTATAAAGTAACGGGTTCTTTATGATGCTATTTTTGGCCGCAAAGTTGCTGTTTTACTCGCGGTTCCGTGCGATTCAGTATGTTGTTTCTCTTTTGGTTACTTTTTGATCTTTTCTGCTTCTTTTTGGATCATTGAACATTTGGATCCTTTCTTCACTTGTATTATCATATTTGGCTGTTGAGCCCTCTTTGGTTGGTTATTTTGTTAGGAATATCTATGTTGTAGTGTGAACATAGAATATTATGTAAGTGATTATATTATCTAGGATAATATAATATGTGTTGTAATAATTAATTACATTATTGTAAATGTAATTATGAGTGGGTGAGTAAATATTGTTATGAGTTGTTGAGTAAACAAATCATTAACAATATTAGTTTTGTGAGAAAACAAAATCTCACGTATAATAGCATGGAGTTGTTTTAGGAGTTATGTGTGGAGATATTTATGGAGATTATATCTCCTTAAATATAGGAACAACATCTCCTATTTAAATGGATGTAATACTTCCTATGTATTGAGCAAGAATAAAGAGTAAGATTTTGAATTTTCTTTATGCAATTATGATATTAACTTTTCATTTGGTAACGAGAGCGGGTTTGATGCAAGAAATTTTAGTGCTTTCATGATCAGATCCGTCTCAAAGAATATATTATATTTTTCGTTTCCAGATGTGGGTTTTTCTATAATTTTGTGTGCAGAATCACGTGCTGGTCAAGAAACTACAGAAGAAATTTCAGAAGAACCCAGAACGTAGTTTGGAATAAATACGGATTTTACTATGCAGCTATCAAATTAAGCACATCAATTCTTCTACTGAAAGTTTTCTCCAATTTTCAATAATGTTGAATTGTTAATACAAGTTCTTGACTTGCTTGGAGGTTAAAAGGTATTCAATATAAAATTTTAAAGTACTTGATTCAATTTTGTATTTTTTATCAGTATTGTACAAAATAATGGAGAAACTAAATCTGATTGAAAAGTTTGAAGGACAAGATTTCCATACATGGCAACTACATATGCAATTACATTTAATAGAAAAGGATCTATGGGATGTGGTGAAGTCTAATTCAACTCCACCCACTGGAGGAAATGAATTGGCAAAATGGAATGCAAAAGATCAGAGAGCATTGGGTACCATTGGTCTGGGCTTATCAAAAGCCTATCTACATCATGTGGATTTCACAAAATCTGCAAAAGAAATTTGGGAGTCTCTTAACAAATTGTTTGGTTCTGTTCAAGCTGAAATGGCAAAGACTACATTGAAGCAACGCTTATACGGGTTGAAAATGGAAGAGAACTCAAAAATGGCAGATCATATAAGTAAGTTTCGTTCTTTGCTAAATCAACTAGTTGGAATTAAAGAACATGTAAAAGATGATGATGCTAAAGCTATTCTTCTTAATAGCATGCCTAAGAGTTACTCAAATATTGTATTTACTTTGAGTAAAATTACTATTAGTCTAGAAGGAGTGATTTCTACATTGTTAGAACAAAGCAATCATGAAGAACATGAAGAAGTACTATATGTAGGAAACAAACCGAGCTCCTCATCTAAGAAGGAAAAACATAAACCAAAGAAGGTTCCTTCACATGGAAAAATAAAATGCTTTTATTGTAATGAGATTGGGCATGTAATACTGAACTGTAAAAAGAGAGCTCAGGATCTTCTTGATGACAAGATAGATCAGAAAGCCCTTCTAGCTGAAGTAGAAACTGATTGGGAAGTCTACTCAACTGATGAAGAACTTTCATGTCCTAGTGATGAGGATTTCCTATGGTAGACTCTTTTCTTGTTGGAGGAAGGAGGCAATGGAGGAAGGAGGAAAATCAGCGTCCTCTCGTCATTCACCAACGATGGGGTCGCAGACAGATGTGGTGATATTTTATTTCAGTTATGTGGTGTGTTTATACACAAGGGGGTGAAACTAGTTTCATGTTTTGATTTTAATGTGTTCACATAGACTAACAACAGTTCCTGAGTGTCTATTTGGTGTGGAAGAAGCAAACTGCATGACTCAGCTTACAGGGGAAAATCATCTACGTACGGTCCTCTGACTGTCGTACGGTCCTCTGACTGCCATACTTCGGTGGAAGGTACTTCGGTGGAAGGTGATCAGTCGATGAAGATGTTCATACGACAAGGATGATCATTAGCAGCAAGATCCAGATAGCAAGATCCAGTAGCAATGAATACTCCGACAAGGTTGATGTTTCCAGGAGCTCTTACCCCATGTTCACACTAAGGGGGCGAATGTTAGGAATATCTATGTTGTAGTGTGAACATAGAATATTATGTAAGTGATTATATTATCTAGGATAATATAATATGTGTTGTAATAATTAATTACATTATTGTAAATGTAATTATGAGTGGGTGAGTAAATATTGTTATGAGTTGTTGAGTAAACAAATCATTAACAATATTAGTTTTGTGAGAAAACAAAATCTCACGTATAATAATCATGGAGTTGTTTTAGGAGTTATGTGTGGAGATATTTATGGAGATTATATCTCCTTAAATATAGGAACAACATCTCCTATTTAAATGGATGTAATACTTCCTATGTATTGAGCAAGAATAAAGAGTAAGATTTCGAATTTTCTTTATGCAATTATGATATTAACTTTTCATATTTTTCCCTTCTCTCCGGCTATTTCTTTCACCTTTGCTATCGGCTTTTGAGTCCTTTTGTATATAGGGTATAGTCCCTTCAAAACTATTTACCCTTAATAAAAAAACCAACAACCATCCATAAGTGCATAACCATGAAAGAGTACACAAGAACACAAGATATAAGTGGGAAACCATCAAGGGGAAGAAAACCCACTAAAACTTTTGATTATATTACTCAAACCAAAATAATTTCATGAATATGACTCATCACACAAGATTTGTTTAGTGAGGCACCAACCCCACAAAGAGCACTAATCCCTAGAAACTCTTGTAGATATTACTCACAAAAAGGACTAATGTGAATATGAATTATCACAAAATTTTGAATAAGAATACCACTGAAGAAATTATGCCAACACACACAACTAATAGTGATCAAAGATTCAACTCATACACCTTCAAACCTTCTTCAAACACACACGTTCTCCTAACTTGTTATATCTTGATCTTTCATAGACTGAATTGGATTCAAACCCTTACACACAATCTCTTCAAAATTATTCATAATTTCACACACTCTAAGCTATTATTTTATTCCTTTGAACCACGTACACTCTCTCACCTAGCTCGTACTTTTTCCCTCTAACTCAACTAGTTCAAATTTGAACCAAAATATGCACTTTATATGCATCTCAACTCAAAAACATAACATAGGTCAGTCAAAACCCAAGATCTTGACCATATAAAATTAAAAAAATAACATTACACTCATAAAAATTCACAAAATGGACACATATAGGTTGGCCATGCATAAAGACATAAGACAAGCCCAAAAAGGCTCAAAATCCCATCACCAAGCTCATCAAAGACCTAAAAACACACCACCAATCTTAGTAAAGCCTCAAAATTCCTCACACATGTCAAATACATCATAAAAACACCATCCATGATCACACCATGCTTTACACCAATCATTTTCTTCATAACACTACCAAGTAGGACTATTTCCTACTCAAAATCGTTGCTTACAGGAACCAGTCTTCACTAATGAACATCAAGATCACCGAATAACACCTCAATTATTACATGTAACCACTAATTGGAAACCCACTAACCTTTATATCACATCCATGATTTCTAGATGTCATTAAACACCTAAAAAGTAAAACCACACCTTTTTCCTCTTTGGAAAACTAAATCAAGAAAGCTAATTTAGAAGCTCCATGGGTTTACACCCTTTCTCGTCACTTTAAATACATCTAAAATAATTCACTAGGAAAAAAATGCATCCCTATTCACTCTTCTATGGATAGAAATCATCATATAAGCCAAAACATGAGACTATACATCAATATTCTAGTCAATGTAGTCATGTCCTAAAAAGTCAAACTAGGTTAGCTTGTGACCTCAACCATGACAACTCAGTACAATTTCAAAGCTTCACAAAAAAATTAAAAATGTCAAATTATATGTGTAAAACACTCCCAAGGTCATTATAATCCTTCACCATGATTACAAGTTCTTAAGCAGTTCCTTTTTCCAACATTGCTAAATTGCAATTTTTGACCCAAAAACCAATCTTCAAAGATAGGGCACACTTTTCCCTCTAGGATTTCAACCATAGTCTGAAACTATCATGTAAAATATTCAAAGCGTTCCTTTTTGAGTGGGATACACATATTGTCACAAGATCTATCATACCTTTATGGAAATATGGAGGAGTCCTATACAACCTCCAATCATAAATTTTTTAATATCAATCCATTATGTTCCAATAAAAATAATATTTCTCGTACCACTCTCAACCTAGGGTTTCAAAGCCATAAAAATCTACTTTCTTTGTTAACAATCATTCATAAATATTTGGGCCTCATTTGACCTCATTCCAACTCTGAGATATTATTAAATCCATGACCCAACATCCTTGAAAGGATAATATTCCCATGAAAACCTTACACGTTCCAACCATGAGAATTTCTCTCACTTCGAGCTGGAAAATGCACTCTTAAGAACCTTGTTTTAGTCTAATCATCATAACTTGCAAAATATTCATCATGAAAACCTAAAATTTTTCCCACAAAGTATCAAAACACTCCCGATAACATCTCCAATCATAACATTTTCTCAAATATCTTTGCACCTTCACCACCACTATGATTTACATGACTCAGCCTTAGGGTTTTACATCTTCTAGGCCATAAGAAACTGAACTAACACTAAAACGAAGCATGAAACCTCTTCTAAGTTCCTCTACATGGTGAAAAAAACTTGACATACCTCCATGAGTGATATCAAGTTCTCACATATACTTGTAAGTGACTATCATGCCTAATTAGGCCTCTAAACATTAGGATTAGGCCTAGTTTAGACCTAGACAAAGTAGACTAACACCATGAATCAGCTTCTAGGATCTCCAAAAGGACCTAATATACTTGAGAAAACATGTCTCACATTTCGCATGATTCCATGATCTCATAAACCTTTGCACATCACTCTCATGCTCAATTTGGCCTTCAAGCACCTATACTAGGTCTAGATGATCACCTGCAAACCATGCTCAAACCTCGTACTCCGCACTTCTCCACCTCACTCTGCATCTACTATAACAATAAGACCTTCATACAATAGTATCATAATTTTTTTAGAAAAAATCAAGCATTCACCCATTCTTTGAAGCAATTAGAATAGACTTCGAGATAAACTCCAAAGCATTCAAGCAAAATCCAAAGTATGTGTATTCAATCTTGTAAGCACTCATACTCTTTTTTTCATTAATGTGCATTCACCTTTTACATTTTACATCAATGAAAACACTAACTCACTCATGTCAGTAAATCTCCCCCTTTTTCATTGATGGAAAACAACCTAGTTCTTCTCCCCCTTTTTACATTAATGACAAAGAATACCTATACTTACATGGTCTCTATCTTATTCAAACTCCCTAGAGAACATCTTGAGTGATAACAACAACAAAGTCCATCATCCTAGGACACAAATTTTTCTTACCTTCCTTATACTTTTTCTTTCTTTCTTTCTCATCATGGAAGCATTGTAGCATACCTAGTCGAGAGGAATACATAGCACTCACACATGCCAAAAATCATGTTTTTGATTCTCAAACATCATGCTTATCTCTCAATTAGGCCTATCTCAACTAATAACATTTACAATCTTTCTTGTCTCCATCAACCATAGACTATTTGCAAGTTTAGGAACTAGATCCTCAAGAAACATTTTAGACCCCTTTTTCCCAACTTCTCATTGCTCTAGAAGATATATACATCTTGAATCAACTCCTTATAGCTCCCCTTATAACCATACTATCCCTCTATAACTAAAAAAACAAAATTTAAAGCTCTTACCTTGAAAATGTGTAATATAGAGTGATCAACTACAATTCCTTTGTCCTAAATCAATACTTTAGTGAATTTTTCCTTCTTTGTGAGCTATTGTGACTTACTTGACCATAGATCCCGATCCCTTTCCAACATACCTAAAATCATCATTATCTCTACATTACAAGGTCTTCTATACCCTTAGAGTACCTAAATCACTTGCTTCATGATCAAAATAAGATTCCCAAGCCTTAAGAATCTTTTAAAATCTTGTATCATATTATCTCACATCTACAGTTCATCGATCACCGGTTCAAAGCAAATTTCACTCAACTATGCTTGCAAACATGATCATTTTTCCTTACTAACATTCTTTCCACCTAGAGAATCCATGTGAGGTCACAATCTCCCCTTGACTTGAAAGACTTTCTCATACATGTAGCATGTCATTCTCTTTCTTTCTTATTCAAACTGTACCTTGGAATGAGGCACATGTCCACCAAGGACACAAGATATCACCTACACATATCCTGCAACATACTCAACTCCACATCTTAGGGATAGTGAGAAAATTTTCTCCCCCTCAACATATCATCATATTGAGACCTCTCAATATTTCAAAAATATGTAACACTTCATGAAAAACCATGAATCACTCAACACAAGTCACAATCTGTTCAAGTGTTATACACTCATCAAGATGTATATAGTCTCAATCTACACTATTTTAAGCCTTGTAAATCATCCTCTTTTCCCATATACATGTTCAAATATCCTCTATAGTCATATAGCTCACCGTTAGAGCATAAAATCATGCTATATATCCATGTTATAGTGTAATGTGTACTCATACTATAAGATGTCCATCACACATATCTTACAAACATTATTGATCTCACATATTCTAGGGATTGATGGTACATAAGCTCCCCTCAACCTTCTAATACACCATCATCATGAAACCCTAATTCATTTTTAATGGCTTGACACATAACCAAAAACTCCAAAACAACATACACAGTCTTGAAAAAATGCATATCAAATGAGAGAACAATCTTTAATCCATCCAAATCATACAACATATGGAAAACATATCAAGAGATACCTAGAATTCATCAAAAACTCTACGCCCTGATAATCTCATTAAGTCATCATACCAAATGAATGAATTGCTTCACGAAGTTAGAATATTGTTCATGCAACATCATCTAAACATCTTGGAAAAAATTAAAAACCTTTAAGATCACAATAATCACATATTTTCCCCATGAACATACATCTACATTATCATTTCTCCAACTATGAGTCACTTTAGATCATGACAGAGCTCTTTAGAAGATCTAACATGAAAACATATCTTTGATGTGAGAAAGAGTTGGCGTGACGTATCCTCCACCACGATGAGTGTATGAAGGAAACATAATAGCTCCAACGTAATCAAAAGGAAGAATCGATCAATCAAATGAAGAACTTGCATTGAACAAAGCTTGCACATGTAGAGAAAGACAACTGAGGTCTTGGCATACTCATAAATGTCAAATGAAGGGATACATATAGGGTGTTGAGTAACCTATGCATGACACACAAAAACCCTAAACCTAACCCATGTGAGATGACCCTCCATATGTGTGTGTGGAGGACATATAGGATCTAACACAACTAAGAAAAAAAAAGAAGACACTCCTATGATGTGTCAATGGGGCCCGACAACTAAAGGCCTGATAAGGTGCCCATGTACAAACAACATCTTCCTAGAAGAAGAAGAAGAAGAGGACTATATAGCCCAAAGAAGATGAGCAATTGCATAAGACCTCACCCCAAGAAGAGACCGCAAGTGAAGAAACTTCACCTCAGTGAAGGGCTTGGTGAATATATCTACAATCTGATCAGCTGTCTGAATGTACTAAATGTCGATGATACCATCATGAATAAGATCTCGTATGAAGTGCATATGGATCTCAATGTGCTTCGTCTCACTGATGTTGAACTGGATTTCTACAAAATTGAGATAGTGCTCGTGTTATCATAATAGATAATGGTGGGCCACCGAAAGTGGATGCCAAACTCTATTAGAATACCCTGTAGCCAAATAGCTTATGTGGTAGCGTTAACTACTCCTCTGTATTCTGCCTCTGTAGATGATATCACAATTGCATTCGATTCTTGCTAGACCAACTAATAGGACCCAAACCAAGAGAGAAACTGTAGCGAGGTAGATTTCTGATGATCTAAGTCACCGCCCAATCAGAATCTATGAACCCAATCAAGTCAATATCCACCCCTCCATGATAGTGAATGCCATCAGTATAGGTGCCACGAACATAATGAAGGATCCATTTAGTTGCTTTCCAATGCAACTCATGTGGCTCTTGCATGAATCTGGACATGATCCCAATAACATACGATAAATCCGGTCGAGTGTGAGTCAAGTAAATCAAGCTCCCCACCAACTATCAATAAAGGGTACCATCAACCAAGGGAGTAGAGAAATCAGAAACCAACTTAACCTCGAAAAGAAAAGGAGTAGGAGAAGACTTGCAATCGGACATTTGAAAATGAGCAAGCAAAGTCAAGAGCATACTTAGGTTGCGAAATCAAAATTCCCAAGTCAGATTGTGAAATCTGGATCCCAAGAAAGTAATGAAGAAAACCTAAGTTAGTCATGGAAAACTTGTTGGCCAAGGCGATCTTCATAGAATCAATGATAGAGGAAGAGCTTCCTGTGATCAACAAGTCATCAACATAGAGAACAAGAATGAGTATGGAGTCATCTTGCCATAGAATATAAACATTTGGATCAAAGTGACACCTAGTAAACCCTGATGTAAGTAAAAAGGAGTCCATCTTGGCATACCAATCCCGAGGGGCTTGTTTAAGGCCATAAAGAGACTTCTTTAACTTACAAATGAGGGAGGGATCATGGACATAACCTGAGAGGTTGTTCCATGTAGATCTCTTCCTCTAGGTCACCATGAAGGAAGGCACTCTTAACATCCATTTGATGGAATTTCCATCTATTTGTTGTGGCAATGGTTAGGGTCAGTTGAATAGAAGTCATCTTTGCAACCGGAGCAAAGGTTTCAGTATAATCAACCCCAGCTATCTGGGAGAAACCCTTAGCTACTAATCACACTTTAAACTTTTTGACATCTCCATCTAATCCATACTTTTTCGGAAAACCCACTTACACCAAACGATTTTTCTTCCTTTCGGAAGAGGGGTGAGATCCCAAGTATCATTCTTCATGAGAGGGAATAATCCTCATCCATGGCAGAATCCCACTCAAGAATACCAGAAGCCTCCCGGAAAGATTATGGATCAGAGGTAGAGGCAAAGAAAGAGTGGGGTCCAAAACGAATCTTTGAGTGAGTACATCTCATATCCGAAGTATCTCCAACTAAATCTCTAGCACTTTGCAGAGTTTTCCTAGCCCAAAGAGGACCAAGAGGATTAGCCTCTGAGTTAGAAGATTCATCACTCGAGTGAGAAGGGACATAGTCCTCATCATCACTACTATTAGAATCGAAAGACTCAAGGGTCTGATGGTCGGGAGGATCAGGAAGAGGAGCATGCTCAACAACATCATCATCTGATGAGTCAAAATCTGAATCAAAGTTGAAGAACCTCAATAGGTAGAGAAGTAGAAGTTGAAGAAGACTCATCGAACTTAACACTTCTCTCAATACAAAGCTCATGAGAAGTAGGATTCAACAATTGATATCCCTTCACACCATCAGGATACCCTACAAAGATACAAGGTTTGGATTGTGGTTCCAATGCCTTGCATTTCTTCTTGGGAATCCGAGCCATAGCCTTGGATCCGAAGACTAAAAGTGCTCAACATCAGGCTTGCATCCAAACCAGGCTTCAAAGGGTGTCATCCCTCTTACTACCTTATGTGGAACACGGTTCTAAATGTAATTAGCAAAATTCACTGCTTTAGCCCAATACTACGGAGGAAGATACTTCGAGTGAATCATACAAGTGGCCATCTCTTTAAGAGTACGGTTCTTTCTTTCTACTACTCCATTCTGTGAAGGGTTGTATGAAATTGTATGTTGCAAGGAGATCCCTTTAGAAGTACATAAATCCATGAACCTATTGTTTACATATTCACCTCCATTTTCAGTTCAAAGAACCTTGATAGACCATTCCCTATTTCTTAGCAAGAGCCTTAAAGTCCTAAAAATGTTCAAAGACTTTAGACTTAAGCTTAAGAAAATATACCCAAGTATATCGTGAATAGTCATCAATGAAGGTCAGCACATAAAGATCTCTAGTAAACGAAGGAGATAAATGGACCAGAAATATCATTGTGAACAAGTTCCAAAGGATGAAGTAGCTCTCGAGATTTTCCTTTGTCAAAATTTCTTTTCAGATGCTTTCCAAGTCTACAACCCTCACAAAGACCCTTAGAAAACTTGACATGGGGTAACCCATTGACCATTTCATTTTGGCTCAATTGTTCAAGGTAGTGATAATTTAGATGTCCGAAACACTCATGCCATAGCTTACTAACCTCATTTGCATGAGTGAGCAAGGAAGTGGGTGTAAAATCAGAAGTAAAGTGGGAAAAGGTATACAACCGTGAATGGTGATCCGCCTTTCCCTCAACCACTTGTAGTGTCATTGTTAAGCTCATGAATAATCACCGAGTTAGGACCAAATTCCACTCGCATTCCTTCACCAAGGTGAGTAATTTGGTAAACCGATAGGATATTGGTAGAGAGATCAGGAACACTCAACACTTGGTTGAATGTTCCCCCATCCATCTCTACCGATCCACTACCAAAAACTGACATTGTCGTGTCATTACCCATCATGATTTGGGACATACCACAAGGCTCGATGTTGGTGAACTCAACATGCGAAGAAGTCATGTGGTGTGAGGCACCAAAATCTATAATCCACGTCGATGAAGGAGCAAATTTGGCTACAAGGTCCTTTCCTTTCTTCTTATCATATTTTGAACCTTTTGCAGTAGAAGACTCGGCCTTCGGAGCATTTTGTTTGATAGACTCGGAACACCTATTTGATTTTTCTCAAGTAAATGAGTAAGGTGATCAATTTGTTTTCTCATACACGTATGCTCTTTATGACCAGGATTCTTGTAATAGGAACACAAATACCTATCTTTCTATGCTCTAGGCTCAAAATTCAAGTGTTCATGTCAATTTTAGTTTTGGTCTTGGTTTCCTTCTTAGGTTGATCCTTTTTTCTTTCTTCTTTTCAGTCTTCTTTTCCTTACTAGTACTTACTACAAGGGCATGTGACTTGGACTTGAGAGAACCCATTTGAATGAGTTTTTCTTGTTCTCGAATGAGTTAGGATGAAAAATAGTCAAAGGAGGGCATATTCCAATCCTTTCCCAAGGCAAATTTTGTAGCGTAAAAGTTGACACAAAGACAGAATATTCGGGACCTAACTTAGAGAGAATCGACAAGATCAGTTGAGAATCTTTCTTCTCTACTTGACATTCCTTTAACAAAAATCTAGTGTGGAAAAACTTAGAGAAGAATGCTTGTAGGTTTTCAAAATCACTAGGATTTAACCCTAGTAGTTCATTTTCCAACTCATGCGCTCTCATGTCATCTTGTTGTCCAAACATCCCATCCAACATTTTCCACGCAGAATTAGGTGTTTCGGATGACTCAATGTGGAAGAGAAAGTTAGGAGAAACAAACATGCAAAGAAGACCTAAAGCTTCATCACTACGGTTTAACCACTTAGATTTTTCAGGTTCGTTGTCTAGTGAGTTCAGTCTCAGTTCCCATGGTGATGCGAATAACCCTTTACCCCTTAGTTTCATAATTATTTTCGATCTCCATTCGAAGAAGTTGAACAGTATAAGCAAAGGAATTGAAAGTGCATCCATAGTGAAAGGAGAGAGAAGGAATGCAAAAAAGAAACACAACCACCCAGGACAATATAATAACCCCTTGCTTTCGGCACTTTATAGTTTAGTGCATTGAATACAATCGGGTCCGAGTGTGCATCTAGAAACACTTGGTAACTCACCTTGCAATCAGCATAATAATGCGCAAGAGAGGAGACCACAATCATGTTTTAGGAGTGCAACAAAGTGACACCATACATAAGCACAATTGCAAAAAACTAGGAAGGAGGTGAAATCAAATCCTAGTTGTGAGAAAAAGCGTCTCACGTCGCGAAGGATACCCCTTGGTTGCAAATTGTGGTGGATGCGCTCACTAGTCACAAGCAATAATAAGGGTAAAATATAATGTTTTGAACTCAAGATGAGTCTGGATGATCTTCAGAATGCCGAAAAGGCACGCAGAAGACAAAGAGTGCTCAGAGTGATCACTGCACACTTGAGCGCACGATTAGTAAAAAAAAAAATGTTGACTAATCATTTTGTAGAAATTGTAATTAATACAAATAGATTTAATTAAATCTAATTAATTAAAAAATCTAATTAAGATCTAATAAAAAATAAATTTAATTAATTACAAAAACTAATTAAGATTAAAAAATCCTAATTAAAATTTAAAAAATATACTCCCCTTTTTTTTTTTAAAAAATTTCCACTTTCAAAAAAAAAAATTTGAATATTTTTAAAACTTACGGTTTAAAAAAGATTCTTGCCTTAAATGATTTTTGAAACTTACTAAAAAATACTTATGGTTTAAAAAAGCACCCAAAGAAAATGAACTTACCAAGCAAACTTACCAAAAAAAAATATAAACTTACTAAAAAAACGTGTTTGTTTTTGAACTTTTTTTAACAGATAATGTGGGTGCGTTTGTGCGTGGAGGCTCGGTAAAGAGAGGAAACAACCCTTGGTGGCAAAATGCTTTGTGGTGTTGGTGGAATTAGGAGGAGCCACGGGAGAAGACGCAATGAGGAGCCGTAGGGAGGCGAGGAGCATGGCAGGTGGAAGGCACATGCCACGGCTGACGAGGTCAGCCACGATAAGTAAGGAAGACCACCACGGCGGGGTAGGAGATAATGCGGGCATGACAAGAGCCGAGGGCATGAGTATGGTGGTGTGGGCCTGGGCTACGAGCTTAGGGCAGGAAGATCACGACCCAAAAATTGTGAGCCAGAGAGGAGAAGGACTCTCCCGAGCCACAAGGAAAAAATACAACTTCCCCAAGCACAAACTGACCCACAATAAAAAAACTCGGCCACAACAATAGGGAGCTCGGTGGAAAAGAACACCAAAACACCCAAGGCTTCAAACTGATTTTTGACCTAGAATCTGCAAAAAACATCATGCAAACACAAAAAAACCAAAAATAGAGATAAAAAATAATTTCCAGTTTAATGAAAAAATTAAAAACTAGAAAATACTCTATTTTGGTTGATTTGCTAGATTTAGCTACAACTAGCTAAATGTAGCTGCAAAACCCCTGATAGCTTAGGAATACCTACACATGCACGAAGAACACAACAAAACTGAAAACTTTCCAAGAGCAAGAACGTTAGCAATAAATTTCCAAAAGATAATGATCGAAAAAAAATTACACGAGGAGTAAAAGAATAACGAAACCAAGAGTGATCACAACTCGGATGACGAATGCATGTTTACCCGATCTCATCTTTGATACCATGAAAGAGTTTGTAAGAATCGTATCAAAAACTATGCACCACGATAGAGTTGCACTCTAAAGGAAACGTAATAGCTCCAACGTAATCACAAGGAAGAATCGATCAATCAATTGAAGAACTTGCATAACAGAACAAAGCTTGCACATATAGAGAAAGACAACGGAGTGTCTTGGCATACTCATAAATGTCAAATGAAGGGATACATATAGGGTGCTAAGTAACCCTAGTGCATGACACACAAGAAACCCTAAACCTAACCCTAAACCTAACCCATGTGAGATGACCCTCCATATGTGTGTGGAGGACATAGGATCCCACACACCGACATGCACATAATTAGAACTATCAACATTCTAAATCATAACATCTTGAATCTTTCATCATTCTTGTGTACCTATGTGTTAGAGAAATATTTTTCAAGAACATGAAGAGGACACCAATCTTGATCATCCTAAGACCTTTACACAATCTTACGCAACCATATTCATCAACTAATAATCTTATCCATTGAAATTGTCGAATTAACAAAGTGTTAAACCAAATTCATACAACTTCCATAATGCATGAACACTCTTCAAGACATCTAAAGCATATATCAAGTACAAACAACTCATCTTGAACCGTGTCAACCAATTCACATACCTATTACAATTAATTTTCTTGATAGTACTCTAACCTTTCTCTATACGACCTCCATGGAGTATGAACATACTTTTACATCTCAATCATGATTCATGAGCCAAAGAACAACCCTACAGATTCAAACAACACCCGAACATACATGATAATCATCAAAACACATTACCTCAAGGGATGATCAATTCATCATATAAATGACTGACTTGCATCATGCATCATCACTTAAATCAACTTCTTAAAGCCCATAAAGATCATCTTTCTCCACCGTGACAATACATCTACCTCTTACAATAAGTTGAAGAACTTATATCTCATGAAGAAAATCTCTTGATTTTATGGGGTAAGTGTAACAAGTTGGCATACCAAAAAGGGTCATAAGTGGATGTCATATTGCAAAAAAAGAAAAATCTCAACTTGTAGGGATTATTAGTAATAGGCGCACTCAAAAATAGAAAAATTATATGGATATGAATTGTAGCAAATGGAATCTAGTTTCTAAACTACTAAGTTTTTTTAAAAATGGAAAATTTTAGCTATATTAAACACCCAAAATTCTATGTCTTGGTTTTTTATTTTGAAAAAACCTATAAGATTGTAGTCTGTTTGCCCGCGATTTGGATGACCAAATCTTGTTTTTTTCCTTTGGTGAAAACTTATATTTTGTTGTCTATCTTGGGATGGATTTTATTTTGTATTTTTTTGAGCAATTTTTTTTTCTATGGAAGTGGTCAAAAAAGTTAGAAAACGAAGCACTTTTCATTTTCCCGCCATAACTATATAAAGAAATATTGAAACCAAATACTTTTTTAACATGTATAGAATTTTTCCATGCTTGGGATGGTATAGGTTTTATCACATTCGGATTAGCAAAATAAAAGTTGCGTCTTAAACGTAGACATGAACATTCGTGGGAAAAAATGTCTTAAATACCCGCTATTAGTAAAAATTTATAAAATGATATTTATCTTATTCTATTAACTTTAAAATCAATATATTTACAAAACTAACAATATCCCCTACGCGATGGTACCTTTTTGTTATTTTTTTGATTTTTGGCATGGTTCAAGTCCATGGAAGAGAAAATTGAAGTTTTTCCCTTTCACATGCCATAATGACCTCCCATAGCTCTAGTTGGGGAAAAACAAAGATTTCCCAAGCCTTGAGGGTCAAATTTGATGATAGGAAAGAACTCGCGATCATGGTTTATAAACTATGATCATGGTCCTAAATAATATAACCGCGCTCACAATTTACAAACCATGATCGCAGTTTATAAACCATGATCGCAGTTATTAAATCATATTTACATGCATCCCAATGTTCAAATTACCATGTGATTTTTACTGTTTGGCCTTACTGTATGAATTACTACGAAATTTTGTCACTTTCTCGCATGTTTCTTATCATTAGAAGAAAACATCATGGGAGACAAGAAATGAAGTCAAAAAAGGAAATCAATAAGTAAAAACATCGGACGAATTAGAGGCAAAAAGATTTCAAAATGCTAAGCGAATGTGGAATCTTCATGAATCAAGAAGAGGTTCATCTTCAACCCCTACTATTGTAAGAAATGAGGAACTAGGTAATGTTTCTACTATCAATGTTGAAGATGAATTAAATACTCGTGATGAAGATGTTTTTATTATCAATGTTGAAGATGAATAAAATATTCGTGATGTTGTTTGATGTTGAAATTGAAGGAGAAAATAAAAATGTGAAGCAGAAATTCGAGTTGAAACCGTAGACAAGAAAACACCTCCTAGGATTTTACGTAAGAGACAATTATTTTATTAAAATTGATGAGAACATTTTGAAACTAATGTCTAACAAAAATTTTGAACGAAATATCGAGAAGAAAATCCACTAAAATTTGGGATAATCATTTTAAAAATTTTAACTATTCCCAAAGATGTCATTGTTGGTTAGTTTGATGAAATTGAATAAAATGAGACCTACATTAAACACCTTAGGATTACAACATCTAATATACATGGTCAAACCTATACAATTTTTGAAAACCTTCATGATGCATATCAAATTGTTGGTGTTAATAGACACACAAGGGATATTAATTTTGTACGCCGTGTACTTGTTACTAGTGTTGTAAGTGAATCAACAAAAAAATAACGTTTGATTAGGCAAACAAGTCGAATGTTGAAAGTTAATTGAAAAAATCTAATGAAAGAAATTGAAAGGCGTAATATCTTTCAACCACTCAATAACACTTGATTTTTTGGCATTTTCTCACTTAGAGCACCGTGTGAGGACAAATATATATTTGATGCTATAAGAGAAATTGTTATTCAATTTTGACATGATAATACTAGAGTTTCACCTAATACTAGAGATGTTGTAAAATAGAGAGTTGGTTCTACTAATCGCGAACCACATCCAAACAATTTCTTAGAAATGACTCAAACTCAATTTTTTTCGTAAGTTTGAATAGAACATCTAGGAATTAAAATTAGTCAATGTTTTTTTGAAATGTTAAAACCATTCTATGTGAAAATCAACCACACTCCACTATGTTTTGTTGTAGGCAACATGTTGAATTTTGATGCATTATACTAAATTTTTACGTATTCATTTCGAAACTATGTTACGGGAATGTGGTGTTCAAGTTCCACTAATATCATCCATGGATTTCACTCCTATGATATTTTGTGAAAGAGAATGTGAACATTTTTTTATAGTCGGGATTGTTTAGATGAAAGTTGTGGTATGTGCAACGGATTACCTAAATTGGAAAGTTATATCCATGAGAAAATTGGAGGTGCAATAGGACATAATTTAGTTGAGTTTGATAAATATAAATTAGTACCATACTAATTGAAAGATGGAAAGGAGTCTAAACAGTATGAGCTAGTTACAGAACATATGCCTATTTTTCAATTTATGAGAAAATTTAAGGATGAAATTGTTTGAGTATGCTTTATGCACACACACGAGCTTCGATGGTTAGATGAATGATTCAAGATATGCAAGGACACATTTCCTATTGGTAGTATTATTTTAGCGGTTGATTTTGTAGAAAATTACACTTTGTAACCATAAATGTAGGTTCAATCACAATATTACAACTCAGTCAAGACAGTTGTCATTTTGGTGCATATAACATTTATACATTATCCTTATAGTAAAGAAAAGAACGATATAAAAAATTTAAGAGAGTACCACTTTTATATCAGTGATGATCGTACTCACTCTACTGAATTTGTGCAAGGGTGTTTCCAATTATTTTATGGAAACTTGTCCGATAGGGACATCCAATTTAATCAACATTATATATGGTCGGATAATTGCCCGTATTAGTTTAAGAATGCATGAATATTTTATTGGATTAGCAGGATGCACATCAAGGTGGGTGTGCAACATATTTAGAGTTTCACTAAGGCTGGACATGGAAAAGGAGAGCATGACGGTGCAAGGGCGTGTGTGGAAAGAGCTCTTGCAAGAGAAGATTTGAAGTACAAAGATTGTGCTAAATTGAAAGATGTAAAGAGCATAGTGTAATTTTGTATTGACAATATGGCCCGAGGTTCTCAAGAAAATTCCATAGTTCGTAAATATTTTTAGTTGATAGAGGAAAAACAAATTGCTAACTATGATGATTGTATGACACTCGCAGTGTTTAGTGATCTCGCACTCATTTTGTAGCTTAGACACTACTTCATGGGCCACATGGACAAGAAAGTTCACGTTTTTATGTGCATCCTATATCAAATTTGTCACTACTAAGTGTGATTCATAATAATTGGTGGATGGATTGATTTGTAGGCCTCTAACTCGCTTCCGAAGTTATCAACCTCCACATGTATTACGACTTGTTTCTCTAGATAAAGTTGCACATCCAAGGACTTTGACGACATTTATATTTTGGTGCGATAAGGTAAATGGTTATTTACAATTTTTGTATTGAGTTATGTCCATTGAAATTTAATATGTAATTTAAATTTGAGTTGAAACCTTTATTTTTTTATAGGACATGTGTTTATAGTTATTACGACAGAAGACAATGAAGAAGGAACATACTATTTCTTATGTCGTTGCATCGAGGAAAGAAAGAAGTTGACTTCTCCTATTATAGATGGAAAAGATATTGAGTACCTTATAGGTCTGTGGTAGTTACTAGAACTTGGTTTCGATGGTATCCTTCAAAAAATTCCTTCGTTTGGGTGTTTAAAGACTTTGAGACATAGAAAAATAATCTTATACTCACATCTAGTTCTAGTGACAAATATTCGGATGTATAGATATCGAGGAAGGACTGTTGATGCATAATCACAAAACCCCTAAATGTTTGAAACTTGATGGGTTAAGAATCTCAGTGTGATTACATAACATGGAGCTTTTCCCAAAGTGTGGGACTTTGCAATTGAGAAATCTCTCCTGGATGAAGGTCAAGGTTCATATTCCTCTGCTTCGAGATACACACATTCATATTGTAGAGGATCTGATCTAAAACCTACTCTAACTTGCCAAGGAGACATGGTTAAGAAGATGCAATAAAATAAACCTAAAACTAACAAAGGTGATGCACCAAAGGAATGTTGAACAGTTGTTTTCCCATTAGACACAAACCATTAAAAATGTAATACAACTACAGGTACACAGATAACCAAAAATGCAATAAGAGAACAGATGAAGGAAATGAACATAAGAGAGGGTTGAAATCATCCTCAAACTTATTTTTATTGCTCCAAAAATTTGATACAGTACATTACAATGGCCAAGAGGCACAAAATTGCATTACAGTTTGAAATGGGAGGTTTGAACTCCACAAATTCACTTGTAGATCAAATAAGAAGGAAGGGTGCAAATCAAAATTATCCAACCTTTAGAAAAATGCCCCTCCTTACAATATATAGAAAGAATGAGAGAATGAGATAGAAGAATTTTGAAATCCTACTCTAACCACCCAAGAAATGCATAGAATTCACCTACAACAATGATGGTTTCTACTACAAAACCCATGCCTCCATGTGTTGTTCCTTGTTGGGTAAGAAAGGAAGCCCATACTTCATTATTTTGGTAGGTGAGAAGTCCATTGCCCAAATCACCTCGAGAGTTCCAAAATACGAAAACCAAAAGTATGAAACTCCAAAACCCAAAATTGCCATTGCATTGACTCTCGAATCCTGCATTGACTTCCAAAGTCCAACCCTTTCAGGATTTAGACTTTCAGATTTCAGACATTTTTGGTCACTTTTCCGATTTTTCCACAAAATTATCTAAAACCACGAATCTGAATCCTCGAAACTCAAACTTGAAAGCCCAAAATTTCAAACTTTCGGGTTTTAGATTTTGGGCTTTTTTCTCTCACTGAGATCCTCAAAACCCCGAAACTTGAAAGTCCAAAATTTTGGAATTTTGGAGTTTTGGGTTTCAGAACTTTTCTCAAATCCCTAAAACTAGCTTGGGTCTACTTCAACCTTATTCACTCAACTCCAACATGCAAGCCTCCATGATTGAATCAACTCCTCCATTTTCGCTACATGCAAGCTCTTTTTGTCCAATTTTTCCCGAGGGCAAGAATTTGATAACAAGGACTAATAACAAGATTCTTTGAAGGTTCAGAGTCGATCATAAAGCAATCATGTTCACTATTCAGAGTAGATCCGATCTTGATGGTTCATTGGAATGAATTTACATGCTCACGTCTGGTATATATAATTTCTTTGAAGTGTTTAAATTTGTCAACTAGATTCAAGTTCATATATTTTATTAAATTTTTGTATTTTTTATATATCTAGTATGGTTTTGATTTAACTTAAATTTCTTTGACTTTAACACTTTTATGCAGGTTAGTGGTACCAAAAAGCTTCCACCTTCATGACCTGATGGTTCATTGGAATGAATTTACATGTTCATCTGGTATATATAATTTCTTTGAAGTGTTTAAATTTGTCAACTAGATCATTCAAGTTCATATATTTTATTAAATTTGTGTATTTTGTATATATCTAGTATGGTTTTGATTCAACTTAAATTTATTTGACTAACACTTTTATGCAAGTTAGTGGTGCCAGAAAAGCTTCCACTTTCACATCTTGATGGTGAACATTGGAATGAATTTACATGCTCGTCTGGTATATATAATTTCTTTGAATTGTTTAAATTTTTCAACTAGATTCAAGTTCATATATTTTATTAAATTTTTGTATTTTGTATATATCTAGTATGGTTTTGATTCAACTTAAATTTATTTGACTAACACTTTTATGCAGGTTAGTGGTGCTAGAAAATATTCCACCTTCACGTGGTTGGAATTGTTAGTAGAGAATTTTATATTCTCGAAGCTAAGAGAAGCTTTCATTGTTTTACAAGCAAAGAGAAACAACTAACAATGATTTATGTACTTGTGGAGGGGGTTCTTGGCTCCGGAGGAGGTAGCCCGAAAGCACCAGAGCATATGGAACTGAAATGAATCTCCCAAGTGTTTACTGTGCCATCCTATGCATGTGCACAATCGGCTTTGGTCCCACGACCCACTGTTTGCAAAATATAGTGTTTAATAGCCTTACACTGCTCAAATCAGTATTATTTGGCACGTTTGTTAACAATAAGGAAACGAGATCACCGATTGGAAAGAGAAAAAATTGACATAGGATATTGTAGAGGGTCCCTACACTAAGGTGTAGGATCTAATGAGACATCTCTAGGTGCCATAGAGACCGAGTAATCACCTGTCAAAGTTGTACAATTTTTTGGTCTCGGGGCTCTTAAGGGACTACGCCCGAACGAAGTAGCTCGGAAGCAAGGACATTGTCCCACACTATAATGATGTCTCCTCTAGCATTTTTTTGGCCACCCTGGATGTGTTGACATAGTCGGTTTGGTGCCATAACCCATCATTTGTAAAATATAGCATTTCACAGTCTTACACTAACTTAAACTTATTTGAGCGTTTGCAAATAATAGGGCAATAAGAGCACCGATTGGAGATGGAAAAAAATAAGATAGGATATTGTAGAGGGTCCCTACGAAAAGGTGTAGATCTGATGAGATATCTATAAGTGCCAAAAATCGAGTAATCACTTATCAAAGTTGTACGCTTTGTGGTCTCAAGGCTCTTAAGGAACTACACCCGAACGAACTAGCACAGAAGCAAATAGCGAAATTGGCCCGTACCAAAATGAATCCTTCTATAGTGTTTAATTAGCCATAAAGACATGTTGGCGTAGTCAGTTCAGTGCCACGACCCACCATTTACAAAATATAGCGTTTGAGAGCCTTACACCGACTCCAACTACACTATTTCGTACATTTGCAAATAATAGAGAGAGAGCACCAATTGGATACGGAAAAAGAGCGAGAGAAGATATTGTAGAGAGCCCCTACATCAAGGTGTAGGATCTAATGATACATATCTAGGTGCCACGAAGACCGAGTAATCATCCGTCAAAGTTATACGATTTTTGGTCTTAGGGCTCTTAAGGGACTATGCCCAAATAAAGTAACCCTAAGCAACGACATTTTTCCGCACCAAAATGAAACCTCCTCTAGTGTTTACCTAGCCACCCAAACATGTTGGTGTATTCTGTTTGGTGCCACGACCCACCGTTTGCAAAATATAGCATTTGACAACCTTATACCGACTCAACCGCACTATTTCACCCGTTTACAAATAATAAGGCAAGAAGAGCAATCTTTGATTGGAGATGGAAAAATGAGATAGGCTATTATATAGGGTCCCTACAAAGAGGTGTTGGATCTCACAAGATGTCTCTAGGTGTCACGGAGACCAAGTAATCACCCATTGAAGTTGTATGGTTTTTGGTCTCAGGGCTCTTAACAGACTACGTCCGAACGAAGTAGCCCTGAAGCAACGAAATTATCCCCCACTAAAAAGATGCCTCCTCTAGTGTTTACCTAGCCACCCAGACGTGCTAGCATAGTTTTTTTGGTGCCAAGACCCACCGTTTGAAAAATATAGTGTTTGACAACCTTATATTGGCTCAAACTGCACTATTTGGTGTGTTTGCAAACAATTGGGCAACGAGAGCACCGATTAGAGACGGAAAAAAATGAGACATGTTATTGTATAGGGTCCCTACGCCAACTTTTAGGATCTAATGAGACATATCTAGGTGCCTCGGAAACCGAGTAATCACCCATTGAATTTGTACATTTTTTTGGTCTTAGGGCTCTTAAGGAACTACGCCCGAACGAAGTAGCACAGGCAACGACCTTATCTTACACAAAAAATATGCCTCCTCTAGCTTTTACCTAGCCACCGGATGTGTTGGCACATTGGTTTTGTGCCGCAACCCACCTGTTTATAAAATAGTGTTTGACAATCTTACACCGGCTCAAACTACACTATTTGGTGCGCTTGCAAAATAATAGGGCAACGAGCACCGATTGGAGATGAAAAAACCCAAGATAGGGTATTGTAGAGGGGGTATGTATGCCAAGTTGTAGGATATAATGAGACATCTATAGGTGCCATAGAGACCGAGTAATCACCAAAGATGTATGGCTTTTGTCTCAAGGCTCTTAAGGGACTACGCCCGAATGAAGTAGCCTAGAAGCAATGACATTTTCCCGCACCAAAACAATGCTTCCTCTAGTGTTTACCTAGCCACTAGGACATGTTGGTATCATTGGTTTGGTGCCACAACCTCCCGAGGCATGAATTCTCACTACTTGGCTCTGTTCATTTCCTAGGATTGCCTAGAAAAGGTAGTTTGCAAACAATTATGCCATGAAGGCTCAAGGAATGCCACAACCCTGAATTCTTGGGTACGATTAGAGGAATCCTTCGCTCAAGTTTTAACACGATGGTTCTTGGTTTGGATGACTGAACGCCAAGTTTTGATTGTCATAAGTTTCACCGAAAACGCGAATTGGGATGAATAGGGAAGGGGTTCTTAGGTTGGTATTGGGTGGTCCGACTCCATACTATGCCTCCCCTGAAGCTCTTCATAAGCACCCGAAGGAATATAATCCCCCAAATAGTCATGTTGGCAGTGGAATATCGCTCCCATGATCTTCGAGGGCATGACTTCTCACTATTCAAATCGCATTAATGAGATTGCAACAAGGTAAGCACATTACCATGTAAATACTCTAATGATTTTGTGATATTTTTTTAAAGGATCTAAATACACAATAGAGTGTTGAGAATATTTTTTTCATATCTTGTGCCAACTAAAATACAATGTTTATGTATTTTTCTTAACAAGTGAATTCAAATTAGGACCTTATTGTTACACACATCAATAACACTTAATTTAGACTAATACTTAACAAATAAATTGTACGTGTTATGTTTATGGAGCCTATTTTCATGTTAGAGTGTGGTACACCTTCTATGTGTTACACTCGGGTATTTTTACTGGCGGTCCCGCTTGTTGGTGAGCGGGTCAGGAGGTTTGGGGGCAAAGCCCCAAAGCAAATTTTCATGGGTGGTTTATTAACCCATGGGTAATGGGTAACCGTTATGGCTGTTTTCGAGCCCATGGTTTTTTTCTCATAACCATTGTTTTGATACCCACAATTTTTTGCCCATGGTTTTGTATCAATTACTCGCTTAAGCAATTGTCTATTTATATGGTCTTATGCATATGATAGATAGACAAGCAAATGTATTGCAGATGTGCTTTGAATTCGGGTGTGAATTCTATAGAGTTTGTTAAGCATAGCTCCAAACGGATTTGGGTATTGTATTGAGAGAGTGGAGGCTTGTAATAAAATTTGAGCAAGTGATTCTTGGTGGACATAGCCCAAATTGGGTGAACCACATTAAATATTGTCTCTTTGTGTTGTGTTATTTATTATGCACTTTTATTTGAGATTTGTAATATTTTCTGCATATTAGTTTCTACTGTTGCGATTCTGTAAGGGATTATTCCACATATTTTATCTCTTATTTCCTAACAATTGGTATTAGAGCTTGGTTTTGGTTTCTGAAGTGTTGAATCACAGGGAAATTTTTATCTTGAGTGGGAGCTATGGCAGATGATGGAAGATCTAGGGTTGATAAATTCAACGGGCAGAATTTCAGTCTTTGGAAGATGCAGATGGAAGATTACCTTTATCAGAAGGATCTTTATACTCTGTTGTCTGAGAAGGTGAACAAACCCTCGAGTATGACAGATGCGGAATGGGATTTGTTGGATTGGAAGGCACTTGGAACGATCCGGCTATGTCTTGCATCTTCGATATTGTTTAATGTTTCAAAGGAAAAGACTACAAAATATCTAATGGATGCATTAGGAAGTTGTATGAAAAACCCTCCCTCCTCTAACAAGATATTTTTAATGAAAAAGTTGTTTAATATGAAGATGTCTAAGAATAGTTCAGTAGAAGATCATTTAAATGATTTTAATACGGTTGTGAATATGCTAGCTTTGGTTACAATAGAATTTGATGAAGAAGTTAGGGATTTATTAATTCTGTGCTCTTTACCTAAAAGTTGGAATAGCCTGGTAATGGCGGTAAGCAACTTGGTTCCAGCTAACTCGAAGTTGAAGTTTGAGGATGTTGTAGGGGTGATTCTAAGCGAGGAAATGTGAAGAAAAGGTCTAGGGAATCTTCTACTTCAGGAATGCTTTGACAGTGGAAACTAGAGGGAGACAGAAGAATAGAGGAAACCGTGGAAAATCAAAAGATCGGGAAAGGTCAAAATCCAAGAGAAAGATTGTATGTTGGAACTGTGGAAAGTTTGGGCATGCAAAGAAGGACTGTTGGGAGCTTCGAGACAAGAATAAACAATAGGAATAAAACAAGGAGGCAAATGTGGCATCGTGTAATGTATGTCAGGATGCTTTGATTCTTTCTTTGCATAATATTACTAAATCTTGGGTTTTAGATTCAGGGGCTTCTTTTCATGCTACTCCACATAGGCATTATTTTGTTGATTATGTTCAAGGGGATTTTGGGCATGTTTTTCTTGGCGATGATGAGCCTTGCAGTATAGTTGGAAAAGGTTCTATTCAGTTAAGATGCAAAATGGGAATACATGGCTATTGAAGGATGTAAGACATGTGCCTACATTAAGGAGAAATTTGATATCGGCGGGCAATTGGGAAGTGATGGTTGTACTGATGATATTTACAGCTGACTCTTGGAAGGTTACTAAGGGTGCTCTTGTGGTGGCAAGAGGTAAGAAGGTTGGAACCTTGTATTTATCCACTGATAGTACTAATGATTGTAATCTTGTGGTTTTATATGCAGATATAACATTATGACACTATAGACTCGGTCATATGAGCCATAAGGGCATGGACATCATAAAGAAGAATTTTCTGGATATACGAGTAAACAAGTTTGGCTTTTTGTGAGAACTGCATATATGGGAAATGTAAGTGAGTAATTTTTCTCAAGGTTAGACCTACGAAGAAAGAGAGTAAGTTAGAGCTGGTACCTTCGATGTGTGGGGGCCAACTTAGGTATCATCTCTTGGGGTTCAAGTTATTATGTTCCTTTTATTGATGATGCACCAAGGAAATTTTGGGTTTATTGTATTAGAAACAAATCTGATTTATTTGATACTTTTATTAAATGGAAAGCCTTGGTAGAGAATGAAACATGTCTTAAGTTAAAATGTCTCAGTCGATAATGAAGGGGAGTATTGCAGCAATGAATTTGATGATTATTGTTCTAAGAATGGAATCTGCAGGCAAAAGACGGTTCCAGGAACCCCACAGTAGAATGGGGTGTCAGAAAGGATGAACAGAACAATAATGGAACGTGCTAGGAGCATGAGGATACATGCAGGACTACCTCTTTATTTTTGGGTAGAAGCGGTGAGCACAAATGCTATGTACTTAATAAACAAAGGACCCTCAAGTGCCTTGGATGGAGGCATACCTGAGGAGGCTTGGTACGGTAAGAAATTCGATTACTCATTTCTTAGAGTCTTTGGATGTGAGGTGTTTGTTCATATTGACAAGGATGATAGGACCAAGCTAGAGGCTAAATCAGAAAAATGCACTTTTATTGGTTATGGTGGTGATGACTTTGGATTTAAATGTTGGAGTATTAAGGACAAGAAAATCATTCGGTCTAGGGATGTGGTCTTTAATGAGAAAGTCATGTATAAGAAATAGTTGCAGAAAACAGGAAGAATCCAAGAAAGAATATGTGGTGGTAGAGGATCTTCCGGATGGAACAGTGACCCATGAATCAGCCTCAGAACCTACTCAACAAGAACCCAAAACTCTTACAAGTGAGGAGGCTTTCTAGGGTAAGAAAAGAACCTGATTGTTTTTCTCCTTCTCTTTATTATTTATTACTCACTGATAGTGGAGATCCAGAGAGCTTTGATGAAGCAATGCAGGTAGATGTCAGTAAGAAGTGGGAGCAAGCCATGGATGAGGAGCATAAGTCTCTCATGGAGAACCAAACTTAGGATTTGGTGAAGCTACCAAGGCAAAAGAGCATTGCAGAACAAGTGGGTGTACAGAGTTAAAGATGAAGGAGGAAAGAAAAGATATAAGGCCCGGTTGGTGGTCAAGGGGTTTGCACAGAAACAAGGTATAGATTTTGATGAGATCTTTTCTCCTGTAGTAAAAATGACTTCTATTAGAACTATTCTTGGAATAGTGGCAGCAGAAGACTTGCACTTAGAATAGTTAGATGTAAAGACTGCATTTCTCCATGGTGATTTGGAGGAGGAGCTATATATGCAGCAGCCAGAAGGATATGAAGTCAAAGGTAAAGAGGAGATGGTGTGCAAACTGAAGAAGAGCTTGTATGGCCTGAAACAAGCTCCACGTCAATGGTATAAGAAGTTTGATAGCTTCATGATGGAGCAAGGTTATATCAGATGTCATTCTGACCATTGCATGTACACAAAGAAATTTGAGGATGGAAGTTATATTATCCTGTGTTTGTATGTTGATGACATGTTGGCCGGTAAAAATATGCTAGAAATAAAAGTACTCAAGAAACAGCTAAGTGAATCCTTTGATATGAAGGATTTGGGGCTACTAGACAAATCCTTGGTATGAGGATAACTCGGGATAGGAAGGAATGGAAGCTGAATTTATCTCAGGAAGAGTACATTAAGAAGGTATTGGATAAGTTTAACATGTAGGATGCTAAACCGGTTAGGACTCCTTCAAGCGTGCCATTTTAAGTTATCAAAGGAGCAGTGTCCCAAGATAGAGCAAGAAAGAAACCATATGTCCAAGGTACCTTACTCATCAGCAGTTGGCAGTTTGATGTATGCTATGGTATGCACTAGGCCTGATATTGCCCATGCAGTAGGAGTTGTGAGTAGATTTATGAGTGATCCAGGTAAAGAGCATTGATAAGTAGTAAAGTGGATCCTTCGGTATTTGAGAGGGACCATGGGGACAGTTTTATGCTACAGTGGATCAGACACCACTTTACGTGGTTATGTAGATTCAGACATGGCTGGAGATGTAGACAACAAGAGGAGCATGATAGGTTATATTTACACTGTAGGTGGGATAGTAGTAAGCTGGATTTCACGACTATAGAAGTTGGTGGCTTTGTCAACCACGGAGGCTGAGTATGTTGCTACCACAAAGGCAAGCAAAGAGATGATTTGGTTACAAAAATTGCTTGAGGAGTTGGGGCATAAGCAGGTAGGAGGAATGTAAGTGCATAGTGATAGTTAGAGTGCTATACACCTAGCTAAGAAATCTACTTTCCACTCTGGACGAAGCATATACATTGAGATATCATTTCATCGTGACAACTTTGGAGGAAGATAAGTTGAAGTTGGAGAAGATTCTTACCAAATGAAATCCTACATGTACATGATGACCAAGGTGGTCACAAGGATAAACTAAAGCTATGTTCAGCTTTGGTTGGCCTTCACAGATGATAGTGAAGGGTTGAGAAGCTTGCTTTCGGTTGAAATCGGTCTCAAGTGGGAGATTGTTATGTTTGGGAGCCTATTTTCATGTTAGAGTGTGGTACACCTTCTATGTGTTACACTCGAGTATTTTTACGGCGGTCTCGCTCGCCGGTGAGCGGTCAGTCGGGGTTCGGGGTGAAGCCCCAAGAAAATTTTCAATGGTGGTTTATTAACCCATGGGTAATGGGTAACCTTTATGGTTGTTATCGGGCCCATGGTTTTTTTTTCGTACCCATTATTTTGATACCCACGATTTTTTGCCCATGTTTTTGATACCCACGGTTTTGTATCAAACTGCTTAAGCAATTTTCTATTTATATGGTCTTATGTATATGATAGATAGACAAGCAAATGTATTGCAGATGTGCTTTGAATTTAGGTGTGAATTCTGTAGAGTTTGTTGAGCATAGCTCCAAACAGATCTGGGTATTGTATTGAGAGAGTGGAGGCTTGTAATAAAATATGAGCAAGTGATTCTTGGTGGATGTAGCCCAAATTGGGTGAACCACATTAAATATTGTCTCTCTGTGTTGTGTTATTTATTATGCACTTTTATTTGAGATCTATAATATTTTCTGCATATTAGTTTCTACTGTTGCGATTCTGTAAGGGATTATTCCGCATATTTTATCTCTTATTTCCTAACAAGTAAGTACACTAAAAAAATATAAAATGACTTGTAATAAATCCCTCAAGACCATTTTTAATTGTGTACATTTTGTCCCACTTTGGAGTGTGTTAACCACGTGCTTAAAATAAGAAAATTGATATAACTCCACACTTGAATCTCTTGAACAAAAATGATCTTGCACCCAAGAACCTTCAAAACCATTATATAACATAACATCATATATCATATATCATAAGAATAACATAACATCATATATCATATATCATAAGAATAACATAACATCATATATCATATGGATAATGGTCACATAATCGAGGCCATCAAATCAAATCAAACATAGAAGTAATATCGTTATGAAAACCAACATGGATATAATGTATCAAACTAAGTGTGCCACGTGTCTCTAAAAATATAAGAATAATGTATCAAACTAAGTGTGCCATACATATAGGACCACATGTGGTCACATAAGGCTGTATACATGGACTATGAAGAATCATGAACTAGGACCAGATGGCATATATGGGTCCTATGAATCTAATCATGAAACATCTTCCCTCTCTTCACCCTGCTAGAAGAAGCATGTCCACGACCTGTGGATGTAGTGGAGGGAGATGCCACTACAAATTTCATTTGTGTGGTCCTAGGCATCTCTAAGTTGGCCTGCAACCTAGCTTGCACATTCATAAACATCAAGTTTTTAACACCCAAATTTTTAAAATACATTCAAAATTTAGAAACTTATAATTTTTAATGCATGTGAAATATTACTGCAATCTCATAATCCCTATCAATTTTTCATCGATGCGCTACATAGGGTCAACAATAGACTCACGAGGGGTAGGCTACATACAAATAAATAGTTCAAATTAAATATTTCATGTACAATTTGATATTGTAGATAAGTAGTAAGAAAACATTCCTCCAAAATTTAACAAATTTGAAAAATTGTACCTGAGTTAGTGGATCTACAGATGCTATGGCAACATCTACAACAACCTCCACAGTCTGCATATAGGGATGAGTCTTTCTAGTAGTCATAAGTTGTACAAAAAACATGTAGATAAACATTAATTGAAAACTATAACAATGAGTATTAGCATGAGAAGAGGACTAGTAGCAATAAGGCCTAAAACAGAGAGTTGTGTAAGATTGCAAGTGTATGACCGAACCAATAGTCTAAACACCTTATGATAAATCATGATCTTAGAATAGGTATGAAGGTGATATCAGGTATGAATGAGATGTTTGAATGATCTTAGGGGTGTAGGAATAAAGAAAATGCCATCAGTTGAATGAAATCAATCGTATAGGACAATATTAAGTCACAAAAAGGGTTATTAGAGATATTCAAGAAGTAATTCATTAAAGATGTGGAATGTATTTGGTATGTAGAACTTGGTTCTAGGCAGGTCACCAAGCTATATCCATTGTACATGAGAATGCAAATATAGAGAAACTTG